>QEWY01004197.1:1688429-1980309 GCA_006503575.1 Baylisascaris schroederi | reverse complement strand
TAATGTTTGATGTTTTTGAGTTATGAGCCAACCGAAGTCCGGCTCAGACTGCGAATGATAATGGGGCGTTTTTGATGATCAATGAAAACTTGTCCGCAGACGGGGACAAACCCTCGGCCTCTCGCTTGCCAGGCGAGTGCTTTACTGTTCGCTCTTCACTTTTTGCTAGTGTCCAACAGCTGCAGGTACATGCAGCAAGAGTTTTCCGTTTTCCATAATGGCTTGTCATCCGAGATTTTCAGCAGGTTCTTTCTAGCCTGTTATCATTGGGATCCGTCCATTTCCACTTTCTGTTCACAAGGTGAACTGATTCCCCTTCTCGGATGTTGCTTCAGCAGTTGTGTTCGAACCTTCCGCTGACTGCGCGTGCAAGTCTGCATGCCTGCTCGAACCCCTCCAGCTCTATGGAGAAAAGAGAGCGCTTTCTACAGTAAGAGGACGATTTATGTCACTGGGAAAGGTGGGCTAGCTTCTCTGAAGTTTGGTTGAACCGCCGGACAGCACACACGCTTTTTCGCCCGAGGAGTCGATAAAGTGTTCCAAGAATGTGGACAAATCTTTCAAACCCTCATTGTTTTGACAATGAAGAGAGAAGGATCATTTTTTATGAAAGTGAATCATAATGATACGAGGCAGCACATGCCTTCGTAAACATCAGGAGCGGCATATCGATCATGAGAAAGTGACTGGAAGTTGTGCAATTTTATAGCATCCATCTTCATGCGCTCAACTTTAAAAAAATGTAGAGATGGGAAAGGATTGGGAAAGTTAACAGAACGAGGTAAGACGTACCACAACCACTTTTATTGGGGCAACGTTGGAGTCATCGTTGGTATGATCTCTTCTTTAGGACCCAATATTTACATGTCATTTCGCAAAAAGTATCCTGTATAGTGCTTGTCAATTGTACTGCATAGTTCATATGGCACATGCCGATATTTTGGTGATAATCAGAGAATGCTCTAATGAAAAATCCTTCTGGAATGAAGTGCAAGCACTAACATATCAAACAGATTTGATGGGGGGATTTTTATCGTGGCGATATCTTTTTCGTGGATTCAAGATGATTGAAGATGCATTGCATTTTGTAGTGTAATTGCTCATAAAATACGAAACATCCATTGAATGGGGCGGTGCGCTTAAAGATTTCCCACGGGAGATTTCGTGAAATTCGCTAATAAGAATAGGGCACTCTTAACTGAGTTCATTTGCAATATAGTTGAAATGCAACATGTTTGCTGTTGAATTCACGTTCCTTCCGCACAAACTGTGTCGATTTTCATTGTCTTATCCCGTAAATATTGTAATCTCTAATCTGTACCACAAATCCTTTATTAATATTTGCGTGAATACAAAATGAGGATGTCTCTTATTGCATCCCCTAACATTAGCGCCACTAGTGATTTCTTATTTCAAAACATTTTTAATCTCAATACTACAGATTATACTCCGCAACTTCTGTGACTATAAGCAGTGTGAATAACGGCTGAACAAGATTTGCAACGATTCGTTTTTGTTAAACACTATAATATCTCAACAGTATATTTCAAAATATCACATTAACGCATGTTTGCATCACATTAGGTTGAAATGACGTATGTTGTTGCATATTAGTCATCTGAGTGATATAAATGAAGCGAGCAGAAAATAAATTCTCAAAAGAAGATTGAGCATGACGTAGGCGATCCGCTAGTGAACGACAATTTAGATATGCACCAAATCTTTCGCCTCTATGAAGACGGATGATGCAAAGATATTCGAAATATATTGTGTATAAATTTTTTCGGTCTCGCTGATTACTGTTTCGATTTGTTGAAGCTTTCGAAATAGGTGCATCAGAATAGAAACGCCCTCAAGGGATCATTTCATATCTCCATATCTGTGCTATGCAAATCCGCCCTGCAAGAAAAGTGATTTCTGCCATTCGAATTTTTGTTCATGCTGCTAAAGGAAACGAAAAGCAGAGATTCCTTTGTCAGTTGTCTGATGTGAAATATGCCTACTCTTCTCCGTTTTTCGAGCCCAATGGCTGCTCAAAAATTCAACAGCAGTGACAAAATTCATGACCATACGCTCACTTATCAGGTGTTCAGCTTCACAAATTGTGAGATAGGCAGTTGCAAGAGGTTGTAAAATGAGGTTAAATTGCATGATTTATGTAGCGTTCAAGTGTCGGTGAACTGCGACGAATCTGGTGATAGATATCATCATAAGGCGCATTTTGTACCCAGCCGATTTTGCCATCTTATTTTTTGTCCTTGGAGTGCTGAATCTACTAGTTGAATGGGTTTGCGGATGGACAAATATTTGATGCGCTGCTGGGCTCATGCATTCGTAGACAAATGCATGATACGAGAAGTGATCTGGCATATACATTACACAATGATGACATTACGGTCTTGGAAAGTGTTGTGAAAACATAGTGGCTCATCTCCACTTATAGATAGTTGGGATGGCAGGTGTGGCTTAGGTTCACCTGTAGTCTTTCAGATGTAAACGGTGCAAAGCAGTGCCGATATTTCTTCAGTGCGAAAACTTTGCGTAAATGAACGTTGGAAATGCTGCAACAGTAGAACTTTGAAGAGCCGAGCTTTGCGAAAGCGAATCGAGTATTTTCAAGTGAAGTGGACCTCGTGACAGTGCTTCTAAGTTGGTTCTTTTTTTTTCAAACATACCATCAGGCAGAGATCTTCAAGCGTGGATACCGTGATCTTTATTTCTTCAGCCAACTCCCTGCAATAATACGAAAGTCATACGCAGTAGTTCCGTGCCGTCCATTCGCTCTTCGTGTAGGTTGCGGTGCTGCGGTCACTGCAGCGACTATGATCTCTCCCGGTGTTATAGTGTGCCGATGTTATAGAGCGCTCTCTACTCTCCAGACCTGCAAATCTGCTCGATATTAGAGGTCATGTAATTTCATGCTGTTGAAATCCACAGATGTTCCAGATGCTTTCTGTTGGATATGTGGTGATGTTTCGTAACATGCAAAAACAATCTCCAGTCAATAATCAACAGTCGCGACCAAAATACACATTACTTTCAATGTCACTAGAGTAAACATAATTCGAATGAAGATAAAGACTATAAATCTAAGCGGCATGCATGTGCCTAACGCCCGTCATTCCTATGCACTGTTCGGGAGAAACGTAGCGCTGAAACGTAACATTTCAAAGAAATTCATTGCCCACCAGCGAGCAACTTTTTCAATTTCACAATGCGGAGACTGTTGTCGGTGTGAAAATATTGTCTTTGTGATGGATGGGGCCTGTGAATAAGCATTCTAAGGCAATTGACATATGAAGGCGCGAATATCATCGAATGGAACCGTAGCTGTCACAATGAAGACATGATGACAAGCTGTCATCTGCTTGAGCAATGGGTTGTTTATGAAGGCCTTCAGTTCTGTCCACTCTTGTTTCTAAAAAAGCCCAATTTTTGAAGTGCATATGTTGCATTTGGCGAAGCTTTCATCGTTGACGATGTTTGCGATGCAACAACGTCGCATACTAATCCACCTCGTTGAAAGAATTAAATACTTGATTGAATAGGCCGTTGAATTCAGACTCAATTTTCCAGCTTGCAGCTCACTGTTGTGACGTTGAAAGCTTTGGCGAGCTGATTGAGCGTTCAAGCGCGTAAATTCATTTTTTCATTTTCATAGGAAAGTCGGATGTTGCAGCAAACTGCACCATATTCCATGCATTCGCAATCTGCTATTGGGATTACGCTGCTAGTTATCACCAAAGTTTGAGGAATGCGGTTCTGAAAGTTTCAGTGGCGAGAAACATTTATGAGGAGCTGATGGTAAAAACGTGGCACTCTTATGACTACGCTTGGATGATGTTACCATGCTAAAGAAAGGAGAAGCTTCTTAAATTCGCTCACCAATGATAGTTCTGCGATGAACGGGTTAATTGTTGATGCAGCCAAACTCATACGGACTGCGTAGATGGCGGGAACTATTTGAGCTCCTCTGAGTTCGTGGTCGTCTGTCGTGCTGCCCTGATGCTCCTGTCGTAGTGGACTTCCGGATCGATCATGGGCTCCGATGAGGCTCCTTTATTGGATCAACAACCACGTCAGGATCGCCGCTCTGGCGCAACGCCAACAGTGAAATCGCGCTCGACGCTGTCAATTTCCCTGACTTTGACATCATGCTATAGAAATTTTTCGCATAAGATTTTACGAAAGGAGCGAGAAGTGCCTCATCAAATTAGTCTTTAGCAGTTCTCATGCAAGTTCATGGATATATTGTATGGAAATTCATGCTTCTATATTCGCGTGTTCATCCCCAGTTCTATGATCGTATGTTCATTTGCCCATCGTTGAGCAAGGAACAGAGCCAACAGAGCAACGTTGCAGATTCGTGTCACAATCCACAGCCAACTTGTTGAGAAGAGACCAACGGAGTCCATCAAGGATCTTATTATCTTCAGAAATGAGAGGATGCGCCGCCGCTGAGTTCTTCGCACAATGAGAAACAAGTAAGGTTCACCAGCAACTGATTGTAGCTGAGAGATCGGCAATGACCTCGTTTCACCGATCAGGCTGCGTCCCTGCTGCTGTGAGAGCTAAGTGAACGAGTCTTCTGAATCGTTGCGGCACAGAGCGAGTTGCGTCTATTACAACATAAACATATCGAATTTGCAGTGCGTCCGCTTCAATGTACGAAACTTTTACAGCAAAATTTTTTGGATTGAACTTCTCGCTTGTCCTTCCAAGTTCGGTGTCATAATTTTTGCCAAGGCCTCGCTTTCACTATTTTAATGCGACTTCTCACTCCCTTTCACTTCTAACTGTCAATTTGCAGCGAAGAAATTGGCAATCATCAGAGAACTTCATATGTTCCTTCGTCCAAATCACAGCCATTTCTAGTTGGCTGTAAGCTCACTTGGTCTCTGCGTGAATGTTTGTTTGAGTGGATTCAATAGACGCCCAAATCCCGCTAATATTGGGATGTCTGAATATATTGAAGCCACTGCTCAATATTGAGGCACCCCGCTCATCGGTTTTTTTCATGACGTTAATCTCACATCTATATCGGTTGATGCTTCCACAAGCCCACACAATCTCGTGAATATGTTTACAGCTCAGTTAATTCATCACTGCCCCTTATGGCACAAAAACGTAAACGGCTGGCCACAGAGAAGACTGCTGAGAAACAAAAGAATCTGGATTATAGCTGTTGGTTAAAAACATCTCTGCTAGCAAAAGCTTAGGTGATAAGCAATGAAATCATGCAGGAGAAGGTGAAAATTGATCATGTTCATTTTCTCTCCCTTAGTCAGTGATTCGAAAGCGTTGGGAATTCAAAATATTTGTCGATGTGTGTGGCATCACTATAGCCATATGCATTAGTAAACAATGAATCCGTACGCATTAGTAAACAATGAATCCGTCGATTCTTAAGAAGCCTTTTCGATTTAGTTGGCCTCATTACTTATTGATAGATGCTTGCCATGATTCACAAATAACAATTTTGCTGCTTGGAAACAATGATATTGCTTAGCGAATCGAGTAGATAATGCAATGACTCGAGCGTGCTTTGCATAATTTCGGCTCATTCCCTGTTGGCTACTTTCAAAGAAGCCATCGACGTTGTCAAAAACAATGCCGAAAACGGAATTCGTTATGTCAGACGTTGTGACACATCCAATCCAACAATGCTAAGTTGGATAAGTGAAGTTGGGTGCTGTTTCAGTTGATTACAACCAAAGCCATTACACCATCAAAGGAAACCTTTCGGACACATGCGTAAAATCTGTCTAACGCAAAGTCGACAACAATCGAAATTCCCGCCAGCTCACTAGTAGAGCGTTTTAGCAGTATAAACCTTTATAGCCTAGCGCTAACCTGCATTCAGAAATGTTGTAGCGATGCTTTGTCATCAGGCAGTTCTATCTTAAACTTGTGGGATGAGGGATCTCACCATTTTTTCTTGCTAATTTCATTTCAACCCCGCATTATATATCCCTCGATGCACAAAAAGATTGCGTGAGGGCGCACAGCGCAATAGAACACCCTAGTAACTGAATGCAAAGTGCCCACAATTCATTCGCATTCTTATGACCACCTACGGAGATTTTTCATCACCCCATAATGGGTCCATAGTAAGATGAAGAAATGCGGATCTATATTTCTTATCATTTCTTATAGGAAAAAACAATCAATGCTTAAAAACTTGGCACTCTATGAATTGCTTCACTGATGGGTAATGAAAGGTGCAAATGTTATCTCATCAGTGATCTCATATTTCCTCTGTGGTTTTTTCCCTTTTATTGATATTCGAGCCGCGAAGCAACTGCTAAAACAATAAATAAATTTATGTTATCTAGGACGGTGGATACAAACCGCGTACTATAAAAATCCAACGTTAAGCCTCTTTCACTTTAATGTTTGGCCGACGGTTATATCTGCTCATCCTGTGATTTGCTCATCCTTGACGCCTGACTCCTTCTTCCCTCTCCGTTCTTCCGCATTCCTCTGCTCATCGAAGGCTTCGAAGGTATGGGAAATTTATGAACCGCTGCACCTAGAACTTCAAAGTTGCTTGCACCATTACACCGCCGATGTAGTGCAAAAATTTTCTTAAGTGTTCTCAGCGACTCCTTCCGATCGTTGTCGCTCCCGAAGGAAGAAACTTTGGGGACTCTCATCAAAAGAATTTTTTTATGTCATGCTTTCAGACAGTCTTCATCTATAGTCTGCTTTAATAGTGATTTTTGTGGATAGCTGTTTGCCGGTCAACGTCTATGAAATACGACGGCTATGCAATTGTATGCAAACAATGAAGCAGCGTTTTGTACGCCACTTAACGCCTATATGCTGCTTATATCTGTCATCGTTTTCCTAGCCTAGACCAGATCCAAATGCCCAAATCGAACATATTAGGCAAATGAACTGATAAAGGTCCTGGTAATTTCCGCCGAAGATATTAGGAGTTTCCTCTTGAGACTCACCGGTACTTTTTATCTAGCTCGTCGAACACGAGCTGTAGAGCTGCGTTGGACAGCAGCGGCGATACGTAGTCTCCCTGCCGTACTCCTCTCTTTACTTATACTGGTATTTGTCTTTCATGCACGAAAATTGTAGTTGTCGATTTATGTTGGATTTCTTGAAGGATGGAAATTATTGAAGGGTGTATCGAGGCACTTTCCAAAGATTTCCACAGGGCGGCGCGTTCGACAGAATCGAAGGCCTTTTCATAGTCTATGAAGAGCAAGTAAAGAGGCAAGTTGTACTCTTTGATTTTCTCGCTAAGCATGGTGAGCACATGGACTTGGTTGACTGTTGACTTGCCCGGCCTGAAGCCTGCTTGCTCGACATCTTGCCTCTGTTCAATTTGTTGCTGCAATCTTTTGCTTAAAACTTTCGAGAAACACTTTGAGATTGTTGGGAGAAGTGACATAGGGCGACAGTTTTTGATATCATTTAGATTGCCTTTCTCCGGCAGCAGAATTGTTTTTGAAAAGGCAAAATCCTTCGGGATTTGTTGCTGTTCGATCATGTTGTTGAACAGACTTTTCAACGGTGTTATCAATAGTTCCTTCCCGAGTTTCAGCATTTCGCCGGTTAATCCATCGGTACCTGGCGCCTTCCCGTTTTTCATGCTTTAGATCGCGTTTCTTATTTCTGAGTCGATGACTTGTAGGAATGGTTCATCGCTTTTCCTTGCAACGATCGTGCAGTTGGTTTCTCCTCCATACGGTTTCGTATAGAATTCCTGGACGATTTCGTCAATTTCTTGCGTTTCTGTTGTGAGTGATCCGNTGGTTGCTGTCCGCATGGATTCCGCACTCCCAGTCCAAAATTTCCAACTGACTGCTCTCGCGGTGTCCGCGTTCCAACTATAGCGTTAAAGTCGCCCATTATAACGGTGAATGTAGATCGCTCTCCATTAACTACCGTAGTCAGGACATCCAAAAAAAATTGGGTTTGAAAAAAGCGTAACGCCAAGAGTTCTCTACGGTTCTGAAACATGGGTAACAAATAAAAAAGTGCGCAAGCTACTAGCAGTGACAGAAAGAAGAATGGAAAGAATCATGACAGGAATCAAATTGGTGGAGGGGAAAACCAACGAATGGCTTCGAGGTATAACAAAGGTAAAGGATTGGGTGACCGAGGCTGGAATGAGGAAATTTAGATGGGCGGCGAAGATATCCGCATTGAAAAATGACGATTGGGTGAAGCGAATAGCAGAATGGACACCACGGATTGGCAAAAGAAGTAGAGGCCGACCTGCAATGAGGTGGAGCGATTCTTCAAAAAAGACTGCAGGAACCAACTGGATCAGAGAGACGTTGAATCGGGACAAGTGGAAGCGATATGAAGAGACCTTCATTCGTGATGAATGCTCTGTTGATTGAAATAAAAAAATAAAAAAATAAATAAATAAGTATTAGGAATTCCAGCTGGCAAACTGCACCCTACAAACAATTCGGTGCACCTACACTGCAAATTATAAGAAGGCTTTTATTGCCTACTGTTGTTCTATTCATGAATATGGCTGTCAGAATTGATAGCTGTTCTCGGAATCGAAAATATAGACGGTAGCATACGTGCGAATGAGCTTTATGGGAAATACTTCACAAAAAAATTCTTCATAGTCCATACAGTTCAAACTATGAAACTTGTCTGCTCATTTTTAGTTTGAATTCTCTTCTGTATTGTTACCTTCAGTTGAAACTCATGGGGTGTTATGAAATTTTTAACGAATCTTTCGACAGTACATTCGATTCATTGTTCGCATGTGCGATTGAAGCGATTTATCACCAACTTATAGCTTCGTTCTTTCTTGCGAGTTTTAACGTTGAATTCAGTTTATAATTCTTTACTTTTCGGGTCTAAGAGCTTGAAACAAACTCCCTACTGATGCCGTTTCAGAGCCTGTTTTTTTGCTTTCACTAGTCGCCTTAAACATTTCGACTTTAGAAAAATCTAAAAGTCTTGCTCATTTGGTGCCGGCGCTTGATTGAACGCTTTACTTCTGCTTTTGTTCAGTTTCACGTTTTGAGCGTTTTTCATTTTGCGTGATAAATAAAATTTCAAGAAAAAAACAACAAAAAGCAACATTCCTCACAGAATGTTGTGCACATACAAGTAATGAACAAAGGAGTCGAACAGTATATTGCAACATTGAACACTGATGCATTTGTTCACACAAAAGATTTCGCTGATGTTCTGCCTGCTTTGGCAAATCAAATTTTTGATGCAATCAACATGATTTGTGCAATAAGACCGCTCATTTTGCTTGAGACCATTGTTTGTTTAGTTAGCTTTCGTAGATTTTGCATTGATCAATTGGCAATTAACAGATTAGTTTTTTCTGTGATTGCCTAATTGTGCTTCACAGCGATAAACTATACTTCATTCTAGGAATTTCCGTAACTTGTTAGTATGGCAGTTCATGGCCGACTTCTTTCCCTTGTTGTCGAATAAAGTGGAAGAAACTTTGCTCGTGGAGTGAAATGAATGGCTAGGCATTGCTGTGGATTGATGGCCACTGAAAAGAACTAATAGTCAACATCGCTCCACATGCCTTAAATGCTCGACTTAGACAAAATAAAACATCATCTGCAAAATTTTGCCACTCTCATAGCAGTGGTAATAAAGTGTTGTTATTATTTGAAAGGTTGCAAAAAACTGAAAATTTATGGTGTGTAATGGAGTCAATTTTTCAGCTCGGAAGAGACTTTGTGGCATCTTTAATAGCGAGGAAGAAAACAAACTCAAATTAACTCTGAATCGAACTTAAACTGAGCCGGAAATGAACTCAAGTTTATGAGATTACACGCCTAAAACCTCAATTACTTCGTAATTCTTTCTATTCGCCTATGCAAACTCTAGTATAAGTCGTTCAATAGCAAGATCCACCCATTTCACGGCTAATTTCCGCCAAGAAATTCGCCTTTTAAAAGTTGCCAATTTAATAACTCGAGGTGGCCAAATTTCGAAATGAAATGCTTGATTATGCATGTACGTTCGGAAAGTATTGCAGAAGTGCAGTGCAGTAATACGCTTTATTCCTTAGATTTATGTATTATCAAGCAAAGTCTCCCATCAAAACACATATGAGTATGAATGAACGCATAATATATCTTCAAATCTTTATTCCGGAACTGAGAAGAGTCGATAGTGCCCGGTGGAAGAGCAATGAAAAGTTTGTAAAACGACGCCAATGTTTGTGAACTTTATGAATTATACACAGAAAATCACCAATTTTTTTTTCTCATGAAGGCGATAACTTTTGAAAACACTGTGTTATCCAGATGAATTGTGGCAATTAGATTTGTATGCTGGATGGTTTGAATGGACTCTTAGATTTTCAAGCATGTGAGTGGGCAAGTGGGAAAGTGCACTAGTTTTGTATTCCTCATTACCACTACGAGTAAAACTGGGTGGGCGGATGTGACGAGCATACGCCTGCATGGCGGGTGCTACTGGGCGGCGCAGATGTCCGATCTTCGTACTCGCACGGTTGAATTTTGACGAAGCAAGGTCAATAGCATTAGTTGTATAGCAGCCGGCATTGTGTCCGGTCACGAACTGATTGATTTCGATGAGCTTTCTACCGCTAAAGAAGCAAACAGGTAGGCGATCTTGTGATGCGTACCTGCCTGATGAGCGACAATTTGATTCGCTGACTATTCTGTGGCTTTTATAACTTTTGGTTCAAACTCGAGGATTTTCTGATATCCTTCTATACTAGGACAAAGAGAACTCCGGAGAACGAATACAGTATTTTCTTCGGCGACTCATCCGTTCTTCATCTCCTTGCCTGACATTTTTCAAATTCTAGTATCTCATGTCTGTCTGCATTGCTTTAATATAGTGAAAAAAAATGGTTGCAATTGCGGCTCTTTCTGAGCGTTATGAGACGAGACTGATAGGTGTTTCACCATTGGGATGTATCTTTCGCCCTTTGTCTCTTGTATTCTACGTAAATAATGTTGCTGATGAACATACACTATATAAAAAATATTTGCAATTACTCATCAATTTCTGAGTGTTAAATTCCTCTCAAACAAATCGTTCAATAATCTCTTTGAAAAGAAAAAATTCCATTTGCTTAATTAACGAACCAAATAAGCCAGAAACTTTCGATGCGTAGAGAGAATTTTATGTGGTTTGTAACATCGAACAATTCAGCGAAGTCGATATATATATCATATCGGTCTATGTTTTCTTATTTAACGCAATGATTTAGTCACTCATGGATGATTGCGACTCTAACGTAGTTGATTATCACCTCACAAATACCCGAATATTATGCAGGAATTAGTAATCTCCCATTTCTTATTTTTCAAGCGTGGAGCTTTCGATAATCACTTCTATCACCTTAAACAATGATAACGTAGGAATGATAAATGCCTGTGATTTCTGCTGATTTTGAAAGTTCTTCCAGCCGTAGTGGTATACATTTAGTCACCTGAACAAATTCAGCGCATTTTTTGACTGCATACAGAGCCTTCACGTCATACATGCAAGTTCTTATTGTCCGCTAGAGTCTATCGTCATACTCATCTCAAGCTCAAGACTTTTCCATTACGAGGCGCTGTGTGTACTCTGGAAAGTGACGTTCCTTGCGTTGTTTATACAACAGAAAGCATGCGATTATGACGAAAATTACATAGACAACAACGCTAGATTGCATAATCTCTTTGCTTACGCAATTGGACAAACATGTTATTGTTGCAGAATGTCAGCACATTTTTTTGGTCTACGTCAGTCGCATTTTCATGAACTTTGATGTTGAATTGGACATGAAATTGAATTTTAAATACAAAACGTTGCAATGATCGCTCATTGGAAAGCTCGTATGGAACTATGCATCGCCTGAGGGAATAGTACCGTCAGTCATGAAGAGGTCGAACATGCATGCTACCAACATTCGCAGAAATAACAGTTGAGCTTGCCAAGCTAGAGTCATCAGCAATCACCTCAAGAAAAATCACTCGAGTAGATGGCGCCATTTGCGGAAGATCCAAGATTTAAAGCGCTCATTACAAGTGATTGGTGATCCGATATGCAAAAGCTAGCATTTGCTTCAATAATACGCTGAATAACAATTATGTTAAACAATGAGAGGCCGCTAAACAACAATTACATGAAATCTTGTACTCTATAAGATACCAACACAAAACAGTTAGCTATCAGAGAGGGAAGCTTCTATTTTCCATTTCTTTACTTTCTCCCGAGATGACTGCTCCGGAAAAATTTGAACGTCGAGTTTAACAAAAGCAATGAATCAAAAATACTATATCTAGTCTAAATTTCTGCAGTGAAAACAATATCAGCAGCGGCAATTCGAGGCAATTGATTCAACTCAGGCAACTTCTTCAGAGTTCTGTTTCTAAGCACTGATGTATATAGAGCATTGAGAGGAGGAATAAATAAATGGGTGGCAGCATCACTGCATCTCACTTCCGGTATCACAGGTTTCCGCATCGTGTTAGAAGATGAGCGCAACTAAATTCGGGCTGAGATTGCACTTATTTGTTGTCCGTCAAATGGGGAGGACCTGCATTCGAAGGGAATTGCATTTTCAGAGAGTCTTTGTAAAAGGGTATATCCGAAGGAGTGTGTGAAAAAGGAATGGGAATCTTCAAGGTCAGGTAATGAATATCAGGAGGCACCAGGAGCGCAGTGAAGAACAGGGAAGTCCGGAGGATTAACGAATATTGCACTTTCTAGAAAACATTTCCCATTTAGTTCTCTCTTAAACATTTATCTTTCGACCAACCTACGCTCTGTGGTTGAACAGCCGCAGTGCATTTTTAAAAGTGCTTTTAATGCCCTTTGTTAATGCAGAATGAAAATTGTCTTCGTTCAAGAAGATGCAACATAAAGAACAACCGTTAGTATCTCGGAGAACGAAAAGGATGCGGAACAAACGCTAGGTGAGAGCGATGGCCAATAGCTATCACTGAGGGTCGAAAATTCAGGAGGCAAGGATGGCAAAGATTGTTTATGAATCTTAGAGGGAAAATTCTTTAAAAAGAGTATTTTTACCATAACTCGTTGTCCTTCTAACCCGTACTGATGCTAAGCGTGTAGATTCGACTCGAGAACGCCAACTCGGTACATCAGTCGCCAAAGAGGCTGATAAATTTGATAATGTGCTAGAAAGCTTTGCTACAAAATGTCGAGTTTGCAGTTGCATGAGGTTGTAATTCATGACATTTCAAAGCTGTAGTTATTCATAAACGTCACTCTGTGCATTATGAGATGCTCTTTCGATATAAGATTAATGAAATTTCCTGAAAAGTAAAGATGCTAAATTCCATAAATGCAATTCAGTGTATGGAAGTCATACTCTCATATACTAGTTCAAACTAGAAGAAATTTTCACCTTTGTTTGCGATAAGTTGAAAAGCTTTCAAACATATGGCCGCTTGGATATCAGTCCTCTATAATTGCAGAAATGATCTATTGCACAGAAAAACATTACAGTTATTTTTGCCTGTGCTCTTAGAGTTGCAAGGATGATATTACTGCTCCACATTCAACTCTTTTGCACTTCATTGATGGTCGATTGAGAATGCAAACCTCAACCCATCACAATTATGCAAACGGATTGACAGCCGTTAAGTGAAAAAAAAAATTCAATTTCAACATCACCATGGTCACTTTGCGTTTCAAGAAGCCAATCATTGAGTTAATGTTAGTGCCAGCTCATGGTGACTAGTGCATTCGTTTTCGGATTCGACCTCATCTACCATATTCTGTCGCTCTCTTTTATAACTGTATCTACTATCGTGTAGGCTTTGGATAGAATTGTCAGATTATTGGCGATATGGGTAATTACAGTGCTCAATTATGCCTCAGTTTTGAAAAACCGTTCGCAAGAACCTTCCTCAGAATGAGATGAGACAGCATTAGGATTAATCAACATATCCCTGATAGGCAGTTTTTGCCTGTATAGCTTGAATGCGGCGACTGTGAATACTGGAGAATTAGAGAATGACAGTAGTGAGGCACTTATTTCCATCGCAGAAAAGCAACTAGCCAGTTTTCTGTCCGTTTTCGCATCTAATCGGTAATAAAACGATGTTTGGTGCTCAGAGTTCAAGGCCGCTTTAGACTTGCATGATTAGCATAAGGTGATTAATCGTGACTATTGAGTTTTTGTGTCGTCTTAAAAGTCGAAGCGGTTGCCACAACAGATGAGAGATTAGGAACGAAGCAACTTCTATTTTTAAATATTAACCTTTCATGTGTTGTCACACATAAAATTTTTGCTAAGATATCAATCATTTGAAGAGTTTTTACATCAGCCTTCCATTCCCATCACAAATCTTCGTGAGAATGAAGAAATTGTAAAAGTTTCTTCTGGAATTTCACTAACGCTTGAGCAAGAGGATAATTAGCACAAATACATACATATATATGGTTTTTTTTTGCACAGAAATTCGCCAAACATATAAAAAAAACTATTCATTCTTTCAAAGGTTTTTCCACTTCGTTGGTTAATGGTGAATGGTTTGTGGATAAGTGACTTACTTAATGAATCATTGGTGAACGATATTAGCGAATGATTTTAATCCAACCGCCAGCTTTGACGACCCGATTTTTTTCCTGAAAAATCATGGACTTCTCCGTTCTGAGGGAACAGAAACAGTAAGCGATAGCTGCTTTGTTAGTGGAGTTATTTCGCAATTACACAGCTACAATTTGTGAATTAATACAAGGAGGTTAACCTTGCAAAGTTTTTTCCTCGAGTTCGTTTCAACTTTCCGTATGCTGTCGATTTCTGTCAATCATGAAGTGCATGAATGCGCTAAATTAAATTTCAGGTTGCCAGCGATACGATAATCACCGTTTGAAACGAATTTGCAAACAATCTGTTTGCCACGACTGCTAATGGTAGGCGGCGCCTGTTTAAAGCTTGTGAAGAGAGAGAGAGGAAAAAATTAAGCAAAGCTTCGTTCAGTGAGAGCTGAGAGAGTATTAGACAAAAGTGTGCCGTTGGGCAAACGTGGGTGGAGCAACCACGATTCGAAGACTATCAACCAGGAAGGGGTGTGGCGAATCGTTGCTGGCCTATTCGAGCCTCACTTACTCGATCGTCCATCAACGAAAACACACATGAACACAATGAACCACTGCGATGATCCTCCACCTCCGTTACCTGTAAATTACAGTAAATCGACAGTTGTTGTTGTACAACATATCATCTATACGACGATTATGCCAACCGTTTGCACAATTGGTGTATTCGCTGCATCAATTTGCGTCATTATCTTCACTCGACCACAAATGCGATCATCGCTCAATATCTATTTGGCTGGTCTCTCATTATTCGATTTAATCCTTCTGCTTATCTCACTCTTCATTTATCCGCCTATGGATATTTGCGTACAAAACAATGTGAGTTCTCTCTTTGTTTTCCTTTTTTACTTTCTACTCTTCCTTTTATTCACTCTCATCAATCCATTTGCTTTATAAAAAAATTCGTTACCATTTTTTGGCAAGGATTTGCAACGAACTTTTTAACGACGTATTTCGAAATAGGGAATTGTGTAATGCACCGTATCGAATCACCTTATCAGCGTTAAATTGTTCTACCTGAAAAATGTTTTTCACTTTGACATGAAATTCTTACTCCATGTTTGCGTGAATGTTCATTTTTTCATCTTTTTTTGATGAGTATACCATCAAGAGTTTTTCTTATGTTGATGGGTGCTGTTCGCATAGACTTTGCTTGTGTAATCAAATTTACATTTCAATGCTTTGAATTCACCACTTCAACTGCAACCAAATGCCCACAAACACTTCAATCTATCGTATTTTCAAGACATTCATAGTTCTTACACTATCAGCTGTAAATGGGCACTTTTTATCATCTTAGGGTTTGGAAGATCTGCTACATTTCGACAGTTGTATAAATGCGTTGACAATACAGCTGCTACGTTTAGTACCGCATGAGGCGCTTTAATTTTGCGTTATGTGGATTAAGACGTAACAGGAAGTGTTTAAGAGCTGCGCAATTGCTGCAATTTGCCATCATCGGCATCTTCGATGTAAGCCAAGATGCACTGTGAAAATGTTAAGTAATTTGCTTTTTTTTTGTTGCTGTACATTACCTTCTGAAATCGATAACAGCTAAGAAGAGAAATATGAGCCATTAATCAGAGATACTAGGAAATAGTTGACCAATGAAAACAACTGCTTCTAGCTGCGTGCGTGTTCTCATGCTAGAAATTAGCGAATGTATGACTTTTCTGATTGCGCTGAAATTAGTAGGTAAATGGCATGTATCATCTCCACGCTTTTTTTTTTCAACAACATCCAGCAGTTCCTGTTCTCGTTGATCAATAATTGCTATGATCAGCACCATTATAACTTTCCCGATTTGTGCTTCCATCAGTTCTATGCTTCCACCAATCAATGATAGAAGGTCGAAGGTCATTTAGGGTGAACTTTGCCCAAAAGTTTGACTTCGGATTCAGTATACTTAATTAGGGTTGATTTGTCTAGTGAAGCATTAGCTGTACTTGGACGATTCCATTAGGAATATGTGGAGAACATCGACATGCAAATAGCAATGAACTCATCATTGTTATCTCTCTCCTTTTCTGTGGCATTCTTTGAATGAACTAATAGAGCGTTCCTGCCCCCAAATTTGGACTGTTTTGCCTAGACATTACTTAAAACTGATCTTCATCGACTTTGACATTGGCCATGTCAGATGCACGATGTACGAAATAGTCAAGCAAACAATCAGCTGTGATTGTCTATCTGCTATTGCCACAGTTGTGCTTTCCGCAGGTGATGCCTATTTCAAAGTTAACATTTTGGACATTTTTGACCAAGATTATCATCGATATCTTTTGTTTGACTTGCCCAGTAGCAATAGTGTTATTTACCTCGTTCTCGACAGTGTCTTCTTTAACTTCGACAGAATTCTTCTAGGTGGCCATTTTTCTTGTAGAAATCACCTTGCTACCGTTGATATTTACATCAGTGTGGGTGTGGTGCTTTGACCGGCAAACCTTGCTCATCGCTATGAAGGCGGCATGATGCGTCAAATGTGAACTCGAGTCGCCATTTTCCGTTAGGGAACCGCAATGTAGATTCGGCGTTACGGATTCATTTTAGTGTCAAAGTATCTGTTGTCTCTTTGGAGTTCTTCACCGAACATAACAAGCCATCTCAGCCATCTTAAGACCAGATCGCCCTATCGTAAACGTGCTTTACGAACGTTTTATTCTGTGTGCAATGATGGGCACATCCATAAGTTCTGCATCCAATGGCTTTTCTTAAAGCATAGATGATCAATGTCATTCCTTTGTCTCATAGGCTGTATATCTCAGATTTCGATCGCTAACTGCACGTTTGTAAGCAAATATTTCCTACCTTCATATATACAGGACGATCGAGTAAGTAGATATAAGCCTTTAATCGCATCTACAAATATAATATAGGACCACACCGGTAGGATACAGAAGAGGATTGGCAGAAAAGCACCGCTCGATGAAAACAGTAATAGCAGATAGATGGATTGTTTGTAGATGTGTGCATGCCACAATGCTAAAATACCCACATATGTACCCTTGCTGATTATATAGGAACTATCATGTAAGTGATTTCAACTCATCAACAGTCATTTCTTTAAATTCCTTTCTAAGATATGCGAAAGCAACTTTTATCCCTGAAGGGGTTCACTGAAGCGATTGTTTACTGGCTGTTGAGTAGACGTGCCGTCTTTTAATGCGCATTTTATGTGTGTGTATAAATAAACCTCTTGTTAGCATCGTAAAGATACTCTTCGGCTGTTTAATACCTCTATAAATTCATCACTTATGAGCTGTTTCTTAATCTCACCAAATCTTCGACTCTACGATTAGTGAGTGAGTTATTTGATGGCAGCTGTCGCAATTACGGGCCGTTGAACATACGATATTGGTGAGGGGCCATCATGAAGCATGACATAGTAATGGTTGCCATTCTATGAGGAAAATTGCCGTATGAGTTTTCTTCACACAACCATCAGAATCTGCAAGGCTTTAAAGTTTTTGGCCTTACATAAGTATACATTTCTGTCAAATTCACTCAAGAAATCACCTCATCCGTGCATATATAAATTTGCAACACAAATATAGATACTTTCGTTTTACACAGAGGAGTTGCAAGCTTGCCAGTCTTCGTCGCTTTTTCACCTATTGCATCCGATGGCTCTAACAAACGAAAGACTGCAGCCGAAAGTGTCATAATATTTGATCGGATGTGAAATTCAAGCAGTATTAAATGTCTCTTACAAGCCTATCCTCAACGTTTCCCTGCTATCAAAAGAGAAAAAACTCACATTCGCAATGTGCTGTGACTGCCGGCAACTGCGTAGAACTGACCGAGTGCAGGCAGAGGGCAGGGGCAGCTAACCGTCTATCGGTACCGATATCCAACAGCAAAAACGACATAGAAGACGTAGTTTATGAAGGAGCACCATGGACCCCAAGCACGAGTAAAGCCAAAGAATGTGAAAGTGTTTAAGCTCGACATATATAGGCCCCAGATATCGTCTGAGGCCGCACAAGAGCGCATAAGTCGATCAGTGGTATCATGTGGAGAGCATAAAATGAGAATTCGACCGTACGAATAATTGTGATCACTTCAGTGGAAATCACAAGTAGATATTTATGAGTTTTCATATGTCTTCATTTCGAATAAATTCAAGATCTATTCTACTCGACGAGCAAAATTCTGCTCATGTTTGCAAATTTTTGCAATAGTAGATTTGCGAGATAATTGCAGTGGACGAGCACAACAGCGCACTTTCGTTTTGTGTGAAAGCGTTTTGCAAGCTTCATACGTTGTTGCAACGATTTTTTTGGGCAGGAGTTTGCCCTAAAATTGTGAGTCCCTCTTGCGTGCTTTTTCGATTATTTGTTATCAACTTGTTAGGTTTTTATTGCTCAACGCATATGTTTTCCATTATTTTATTGCAAAAAAACACTGTTGTGCTGAGGTTTGCTATAACTTCAAACTTTTAATCTTTTTTATACGTATCTAGCATGCTGCTTCATTTTAGAGCTTAAAAGTATTTCGTCAAATGTTAATTTTTAGGTTTCTTTCAAAGTTTATGCGCTGCGATTTAAAAAAAGACGCTTTGCGATCGTTGCTTTTATTATTTTTATAGATTGGGCGAAAAATGTCCGGAAATCTACGAGAGCAGGAAGCCTACCGATTGTAATGCTTGGTTCATTGTATTTCTTTAAAGCTCTTCATTTCCTGTAGATTCGTTTAACATTTTTATATATAAAACCATGCTAATCCCATTCATTCATCTTGAACGCATGCAAGAGTTACATATCCGCCAATACTCATAAATCCTCTTTTATGCTAAAAATGCACTTGCTCATTTTGCACAACAATTGATTTTGCGGAGCCATTCCTAGCACTGTTCTCCTCGCTTGCAATGGGTTATAGTTAGTTTAGTTTGCCGGAACACTAGAATATCTTCCGTTTGCTTAATTGATATTCCTGCCTCACTGTGCATGCCACAGTGACGTTCAATTTCAGAGGCCTCAGCATTCAATCATCAACCGGATGCACTTCCTCGAAAGGAACAAATTTATATCATCAAGCCGTTTTGACATAGTAACAAATTATGTGGGATGAGGATGGTTACGAAGAAACATTAAGAGGGTCTCGCAGTGAACGATTAATTTCTCTGCCTCGTTTTAGATGTTCATGCATAATATATTTTCGAATGGAAACTATAGATTCAATGAGGGCTGAAGTGGAAGGGTGTGTGTCAAAAAATTTGGGGTAATGCAGCGATGCCATGTCATTTGCGTCCATCCATGGTAGATGAAATTAAAGGAAAATAACTACTTATGAGTCTTTAGATTGTCCGGAGATTGGTATTCATGCACGCGATACTTTCTACCCGTTTTTGCGAAATTCACTTGCGATCTACATATGATAGTTTTCAATACCGTAGGGTATCCCAGTTACCAATTCCACTTACCAAACCATCGAAAACGGCGCTTCGACATCTGAAGAACCATTGTGGCGTCGATGAGATTGCTAATAAAATTGCATCCAATGTTGGGAATCTTTTCTGAAAAAAAGGAGTCCACCAGCATATTATATTAGGAAATATCCGATCATGGTGTTATCTCTATTCCGCTTATAATAGTATCAATTTTTTTTCACTAGAACTGAGAGATATTTCATTAGATCGCGTGTGAAACATAACAAATGAACGCAAAGTAGAATAATGTGCTGCAAAAAAAGGTCTTCGGAGTGTTATTTTTTACTAGAAAAATTAATGTTAGCGTAGAAGAAGAAGCAGAGAACTATTGCTTGGTGGTCTTTAATGGGTGATTTGCTATCAATCAAAAGATATTCAGTTCCTCCTACTGATTAATTGGTTGCTTTCTTATGTTTACGAGAGCCTCGTGATTTGCTCTTGCAAATATATGCAAGGTCGAGATATATGTTCCTCTGCCGGTAAGCTGCACCCACCTAATTCCTCAGCAAAATAAATTCTGTGCTCATATCGCTGTGAAAGATGTTTCCGTTCACCTCCTTTCTCTGTGCTAGGAAAAGCATTCTAGATGCCGATGAATTAGCCGATATGGGACGAATGTTTGACAACTGATGAAAAGTACATCCAAGAAAGAGAGGTGAAGTTTACGAAGAGATCGTCTTGGTAATACATGTCAGTAATTGTAAATGTGTGTTTTCGATGACTGATTGATAGTGCTTTTATTATATTCACTTACCAGAACTCCCTACGAAGCCCTCTTTCTAATTTCACTGACTTAAAGAACAATTCGTTCCACCAAGATGTCACTCAAAAAAGCGACTAATTATTAACCCCGAGTACAGTGTTAACGCATAAAAAAGCTCATATATGCTCTAATGACGTCAAAAATGAGTTTTTACATATCGCAGCATTTTCTTATTAAGTGTAAATTGCGTTAAGCGTCCTTTACAATTCAGCGAGAACATTTATGCATTCAGTATGAAGCTTTTCATTGATTGCGTTCGCATAATGTTCTCTCCTTGGCGACAGTGCTTGAAATCTTCATATTGAGAATGATGTGAGGCGTCTATTCAAATAAGCTTCGGATGCATCATAATTCACTACACAAGACGTAAATGTTACATCAATACAGAAAAAATAGCAAAATAATGAAATGCAAATTCTATGTTCTCATAACGCTATCAACAGTACAGTTTCATCAGTAATTCGTTTTTGTAGCAGAATGAGTACGGTGAAACAACAAACTCATCTTTCGAATTTCATGTCCCATTCAAAAGTAAGCTATAGCGGTGGGTGTTATTCGTGTGGTGTTAATTTTAAACCCACCGAATTTCATGCCACGCGCCCCCTATTTGCGAATTGTAATTGTTATGACAGCCGAAGCAACATATTTCTACATTATATATATACATATATATACATATATATATATACATATATATATATATATATATATATATACATATATATATATATATATATATATATATATATATGTATGTATGTATATATAGGCCACACCCTCTCCCACCCTCAGCATTTCTATTACCTGCCTTATCTCGAGCATTAACTCATTCACCTTTTATAGTACATTAGCAGACTCGTCCACTCGTGGTCAAACATCACAACGTGTCAATCATTTCTAACGACCTCATTCTGTTGTACCTATTGCTATTTCCTAAAGTGTCAGTGGTTTGGTTTCGTTGATAGGAATGCAGCTCTTTTTCCCGATCCATAATCGCTCAATTCCATCAAGTCATTTACCTTAAATTCTAAGATAACGCGTTAAACACATATTCTTCCATGCAAAGAGTACATTTGTAATCGAGAGGCTATGCTTCCTGTTTATTCAGCAATAATGAAATATTGCATGCCTCTTTATAACGAGATATTTTCAAAGTGATGGTGCAAGCGCAATGGCTTCTTCCTTCAAATTGTTCAGCATATAAGGCGCAATAAAAGAAGGGCTCACATAAAAATACATCGAATGAGCATTAAATGCTGTGTGTGCTTCTTGCGCTTTGAATGTCCTTCTGAAAGTGCAACTAGGCGATGCTTGTCCGAAAAGATTTTGTTTCCTCGATCAAGGATCGAGTCCGTCTTTTTTTTCTTTTTATCTTCTCCATATCCATTATAGTGATCACCAGTTGCTTCCTCTGCACTAACCTGATTTGAGTGTAATAACATAGGAGAGACGCTTCAGTGACTACGCTTCACAACTGCAAATCAAAGATGTAGCGGCCAAATGTTTTTTGATGAGTGAGAATGACTACAGTGAGAATCATCGGAAACAAGCCGAACCAACGAATCTGAATGCTTTCATTTCCGCGACAAAATTCAAGCGAATTCGTTAATCGCTAGTGGAATGAGAAAATTATGGGAAAAGAAGTTTTGGCATTATCACATCTCTGAATTCTTCTCGATCGCATTCACTAGCTTGGCCAACCAACAAAAACCGCATAGTTGTTTTGTTGTGTAATCATTGTGGAATTTCATCTGCCACGTTTTAAATCTATTCTAATTTACTCTATATAGACTAAGAAGAAAGCTAAGTCCAATAAAAAATATATCTCGTGCTATCAGATTCTCAGAAACCAATTTGAAAATTTACACTCTATAGGTCGAAAGAAAAAGCCTATGAATTTCTGCTAGACAATGCTATAATTTAACTTCAAGTTTTCTGTTTTGAAAAAAAGGGCATTGAAGAACATGTGGTACATGGTCGAAACCGATTTCATCAACATGCTCCTAAAACACCTCTGCTGATTTCCAGATGTTGCTTTTGAATCTCCCCACACATTTTATGACAATTAAATTTTAGATGCCATCTCAGGCATGAATATGATCACGGAACATGATTGTCGAGATTGAGGTAGAAGCTATTTAATCGCTCGCGAGGGAGATCGAGTCAATTTCAAGTCTATGCAAGCCATATAATAATTCAGCAATTCGTGGAACAGTGATTGCGCAACATTTATGGAAACCACATATTCGGTCAGCATTCAATGGCAACATCGGCCATTTTGATTGCTCCGTTCATTGCTTCATCTCCTTATTCAAAGAAAAAGATGAAGCGGATCGTATGAATATACCGGTAAATTGAGGTAATTCAGCACTGAATAAGTTTTATAACACCACTCCCAGCGGATTTGATTGATGTGTTTGTGGATAGGTTTTTCAGTTTCATCATAGACGGTAAGTATAACGTGCAAGAACATAATGAAGATAGCAGATATTTTCTTTCTAGAGAAGATGTCACAAATTCTCACCTCATCTTCATTTCTCGATTTTTCGCATCCGATTTCCCACCAGCCGTAGGCACTTCATTAGAGCAAAAAAAAAAGAAAGAAACAACGAGCACTTTTTTATTTCAAACTTTCTTTCACCGAAGAAAACAACTTTTATTTTTTTCAGGTTTATTTAAACAAAGTCAAAATAGTGGTCGCATAACACTCTTCCGAATATTGAAGGAGAAATTCGATTCAAGAAAATGATGAGAATCATAAGGCAAACTAGAATCTTATCACTTCAAAGTTTATTTCTATCAACACAATGAAAAAACGATGATTTTCCCATTTTTATACTTGCTGAAAGCTCTAAAATTTATGGTCTTTTGCAATATGAGGATAATAATAGCCTTATCATTGTAAATATATTCCGTGTAGGCACTTTATCATGAGCTCTTCCTTTAACCTTTCTGTATAATCATTCGGAGAGAAGGGTCCTTTCTCGGCTACAATTTTTTTCACATGTTCTTCTGCTCGGTGAACTTTTCTTTTTAAAACTCTGCTGCATTTGCTCATCAGCAAATATATTATGATCTCTCATCAGTCGAGTAGTCGCGACGTCTATCAAAGTGATGAAATACGGCACTTATAATCCTCGAGGCTATATAGCATAACACAACTCTTATATAACGCATCATGCAAAATGAACAGTTCTTACTACCAACGCTTACACCACAGTTACTGTTGTTTTTTACTGCCATTTCTATTCGTTCATCGATTCACTAATTGTGAATGCGACAGTGCATATTGCATCAATTCTAATTCATCTATTCATTTGCTTGTCCATTTTTATGTATTTCTATGCGTATGCATTTGCAAGGCGTTTAGTGGAAATATAGATGCCAGTGATGTGAAAAAATAGCAAAGTTACTACCAAAAACATCTCCTAATGCAGTCAAAGCAACCTCCTAATTGGTTCACAGTAGCAAAGGGTATCAAGTTTCCGAACATCCTTGGTGGCTATTACAAGGAAGGATATCACTGTCGCTTGCACGCGATTCGGAAACAGCTCACCCATAAACCTAATGTAAAATTTGGTTGAGCACTTCCCGTTCACAGTTGTCTCTTTGCTTTTTCTATTTTTGAATCGGATGATGCTCAGCTGTAGTCAGCTGTCAAATTTAAATGCTCAAAACGAAGTGTTTTTCTCATGCATTAGGCGTCTTTTTTTATTTGTTTATATTTGCATCACTTATTTCCGATTGAAAATTTTCTTCCTCTTAAGCGTTCCCCTCTATTATTACTGCATTGTTTTCATGGCTAGCGAGTTCACTGACGAAACGAATATTGCAAAAGTTTTTATGCCTTTGAAATTGAACACTTCAATCAGTTTTTGCATTTCGAGTTTAAAAACATCAGCTGACGATGTGAGTGAGCGTTGCCTTAGAATATTTTTTTGTTCAGTTAAAAAAAATGCGACGATTAGACTTCATATTGGTGTTCTGCAATATCCCTTCTCTGGTTCCCATAAAGGTAGGGAAATGGAAGTGAATTCCTTGGGAATTTCGCGCCCGTGGGAGAGAATTCTTATTGGTGTTCTGCAATATCCCTACTCTGATTCCCATAAAGGAAGGGAAATGGATGTGAATTCCTTGGGAATTTCGCGCTCGCGGCAGAGAATTTTGCGAAATCTTTTCCCCCACTGAGGTGGGAAATAACTGATGAAATACAATTTTCATCTTTCCACTTAGTTCCATGAAATATAGTTAGACGCACTCATTGTTCAGTCATCTGAAAAATTGATCAGTGATTGCTCTGCTAGTGAATTTTTGCGGAAGAATGAGCTCCTTTTTTATATGTTATATTTGCCTCAACAATCGCAACGAAATTGTAGCATTTGACGTCGCAATCTATATTTCCCAGGTGAGGCGATAATCAAGCGCAACTTGAAAATCAGTAATTACTGAGGAAGTTTTCCTGTTTTATGGGCGATAAATTTCTTGCGCCGGATTGCAGCTAAATACTGTTCAAGAACTGAGGAAAATAGAATGGAAATTCATTCCGAAACATATAGTTATCTTCTTCTCCGAGCTATAAGGCCAACACTAATCGGCTCAGTGAACTTGAGAAAAAGTACATGAGAAGCATTAGGCATCATTAAGAGCATTTTCCAAACATTATTCCTCATCATGCAGGAAACTGCGAATATCCCTCCAGGGCATCAGTGTTCATCTGAAAATCCATGAATTCTCCATGAAACTATAGAATGTGGTGCGAAACATTGACTTATTTTCTGCTATCCGTATGAATAATTTCAGGAGCTGCTTGAAATTTTGGTTGAATAAATAATTGGAAAATGAATTTCATGCTAACGATTAAACATCTGTGGATCCTTACAGTAGAGAATATCTAATAAGGAAAGCCTGATATGATGCAATTAGGGGATGTTTAAACGATCGTCCAATAGACATGATTTCTATGATCTAAGTTTTAGTCTTTGCATATATTGATGATGTGATGATAGATGGCAAGGTGAAATTTGGGAGGATCACTATCGAATATGTATTAGAGAAGTTTCTACTGCACCATATTAGAAAAAATGTTCGCGCTGCCAATGGTCGTTCCAAAAGCAGCAGTAGCTGAAAAACACAATGTGTCAGCATACCAATAGCGCTTTCTAGATGAAGTCCCTCATATTATTGCTTTATATTGTTTCTTATATTGTTTCTTATTTGCAATAATCATAAATCTATTCTTTGTTTCAAAACGATTTTATGGTATTCGTTTTATGGTATATAAACGTCTGCAACGATTACATAAAAATCAATTATAGTTGTAGCATTTTTCGATGACTGAAAATTCACAAACAAAAATGCCGTAGCGAGAAATTTGCTTTTCTGAATTTTTGTGGTTTTGGAATGGGAAAAATTACCGATTTGTAAAATTCCCCAATGCGATGCAATTGCAATAAACGATGCAATAAGAAAATGCTGAGTACATAATATTACGCCATTGCAATTTCAATTCATCTTCATTTTGCTCTAATTATATGAATGAGATAATATAGCACAAAACTGTAATAAAAAAAGCCGTATAGCCAGCCGATGTTTTCGTCTCTTCGAGTGGCCATCGTGATGCAGTATTTCATAGATTCCAGTAGGAATAACAGTCTGCTGGTGGATTTAGAATCATGAAAATGGTCTTTATCTATGCGTTGTCGTGCTCTGTTTTTCACTTCGAGTGGCTTCTAGAATATGAGGACATGATTCGACTTCCTTCTCTCTAGACGTCTCGATCAACTAACGTTTAATAGCCAATCAAGCGCTTTATAACTGTAGCAGTGCAGAGTTCTTTTTGCCCATCAGCCATGTTAATGACAAAGCCACTGTGTCAAAGGCAAGGTAAAAAAAAAACAGGTGTGCGGATATTCGACAATCACTGTTCGATGTTGATTGCTTCACTTATTTCTTTTCTATGCAATTCTTATTGTCAACACCTTAGCGATCAACGCAAAGACGAATGCACTCAAAATCTTTTCATGCAATCTCAGATGCTCTCATTTATGCACAAAACAACCTCCGCATTCGCTCAATCAAAACAAATGCCCGTATGACAAAACAAATACTCGACCATTGTTCCGCTTCCATATTCAATGCTGCGCACCTTTTCAGCAAACATAGAATATAAGCATATTGACGTCGAACTGTTTACGCAGAATCAGAAGATTATGCAAACTTATTACAACCTTGCAAATCATTACTAATCGTAGAAATTAAATTCAATAGGTGTTGTTTGCGCAGAGGCTCGAATCATTAGGAAGGCAAAACGGCGTGAAGTTTACTGAATTCCTAGCCTTTGAGAAAAATTTCAGCACCATCCCAGAGGCAATCTTTGTCGGTGCAAATTTTCCTCTAAATATCAGCTTTGACGACTTATCAGTGAGATACATTGATAGCCGCACTCTACAACATGTTTCCATCCATCATCTCATAAGATAATAATCTCCTTTGCACACTTCCCTCAGAACATCCCACAATTTTTCGCATCAGCCGCAACCCACTAAGTAATTCCAATCATCTACTAATATTCATGATTATTTTCATGTAAATTTTGCTTTTGAAGCTTTTCTCTGCAAATACAAATCGCGCAATAATAGCGCATATCCGGTGTGGACTTTAAACGATAAAATTTGTGCAATTACTGACCGCAACTTGCGATATTCGAGGGAGGATCCAATTTTTGTGGTTCAACAATCGTTCAATATTTTGCAGTTCAGAAATCGTTTTCAATCCAATATTGGCGTGTTGTTTCAGTTGAAACCGTTCACATGTTGAAATTTGAGCATTCACATACGAAGCGTTCAACCCATGTCCCATGTGCATTAAACGAAATAAATTTATCGCTTTATGCTGACGTTGAGGATTGACGATGAGTGAAGTATTTCGATTGACGGTTACAGTAAGCGATAGGCAATTAACGATTAATTGCAATGCCAACAGAATGAAGTACCATTAATAGAAGTGAGATGAGGATAATAAATTCCCTCAATTCATCACACATTCTTCAATATCTCTGATCGCTTTCATTTTTCTTTATGCGATCAAATTTTTCTTCTTGAAATGCTTTGCTTCTTCATAGAACGTTCAGCTTAACTATGAGGGATATCACCACCTTTCAAGCCGCATAATTAGGGACTCTCAATTATCATGTGAAAATAATTGATGCAATATTTACAATATGTCAGTGAATGGAATCATGGATCCATGCAATGTACCAACTATTGTTTACTTTTCAGTACAGGTCATCCATTTTAATGTTTCTTGTTCCCATTTCTTCGGGCAATTTGTGGTGCTGATGAATAAGACTATTAAGGCTATATTGATATTCACTCGACAACTTGGCGTTTCCATTCATTGCCGATGTAATTCAAAGGTTTCGCAACGAAATTCTTACAGAATGGGAACGTGACAGCTAATACAAAATGGCCGATTCATATTGGACGAGTTTTCAATCGCATTCATTTTTGCAAACTATGAGGGCGGTGTTTCGTAGTATTTTGCACTCACGGATAATAGCTTCCAAATTTATGGTATCTCAGGAACTTCTTATTTATTGTTGTGATGTACTAATGTTAGCAGAGCTCTTGCTAGAAAAATGAAGTATGGGAGATAATAAGGTAATGCGAGGAACCTAAGAAAAATGCCTTTCAAGCGGCAATGAGTATTAATTCTAAAGTTTGGTAAACAAATCGTTTTCTCATGATGAGCTAGTCTAAACTCCTATTCGATAGAGCAAAGCGTCCAAAACTACTGTGAATCAATAAAACTTACAAAAGGTTTACATCGCTATATTAGGCCTTATCTACAACATATTCACCACCTGGCGCATTAAATTTTAATCTGACTGATAAATAATAAGCTTCACTTTGAGCATTTTCAAAAACGCGCTTGAATATTCGCAGTATAATCAACGATTAATTTCGTTGAATATGCAAAACATTTCAATTTAGTGCCACAAAGGCGCATAATCGAACCGAAATCATTGCTTAGACACATCGAAATATGGGAATCTTATCTGCTAATGTGTGTTAAATTTCTTCATCAAAGGGCAATATTATTGAATAGAGTGTAAATTTAATGCACTCTTTCCCATTATCTATAAATGTTTTCCTATTAATTTACCTATTTCTAGTAGTTCATTATCTGCTACTGTTGTAGTGCACATAATGCCATTGTTAGAACTTTTAAACATCAGATATTGTCGCATTGTTAACGTCTATTCATTGAACGTTAAAGTCTATGCACGTTAAAGTCCTCTCTTCAAGCTCTTCAATGCAAGCGTCATAAATTGCACACTAGGGAGTCAAATTATTCATATGAAGCTCAAAGTAAGCTTTAGTTTGATTTATATTATCTCCAAATAATCGAACTTGCTCCTTTCTTGCTTCATAAAAATATTTCTGAAAGAATTTTTTTCAAATATTGCGACGTCGAATTGCAGTAACGATTTCGTCGCCAAAATTTCAAACATCGGTTGAAAGAAAATACATTGCGACTATGAGTCATGAAAAAGTTTAAGTGAATTTTAATAAATTTAAAAGAGAAATAAACTTTACGTGACAACTGCTTTATTTTCAGACAGGATGTGCATTCATTGGTTATTTAATGAAATTCGAGAATGAGGAAAGCGTAATGCCAAATGATTGCAATGAAAGCGCATCTTTTAGTGGATGTTTGTCCAAAAATTGCGATGATCTCTAAAAATATATTAAAGTTTCATTCTAGTTCATTGAAAATTTAATTCCAATTCATTAAGAACACATTACATGAGATGTTGCTTCCATAAAACAAGAATCAGGTGAAGTTCGAGCTATGGTTGTTCGTAGCGATTCATCCGAGCAGCGCATTTAATCTTTCATCGACGTTAAAAATGAGTTCAGCTTAATGCGTTTCAATTAGAGGTAAAAACGAATATAGCTAAAACAGCTCGCTTTTAGAGTTGTTTATTAGTTTTTCTCTTTTGAGAAATCATGCTCGCTTAGTTGATCATTTCATTTTGCTTATCTATCCTAATGAATGTTGCAGCGATTGCAATCCACAAAGCCAACACAATAGAAAAAGAAACTTGCTCATTTTTCCCCATGAATAACGCCTCCATAATATCTCAAAAAATGACAAATGAATGCAATTTTTCCCCCAAAAAATAGTAATTCCTTTTTCATTAAATGTTCATAATTGTTTTTTCGAATGTTTCATGCACATGAATGCTCTTCTCAGTTTATCGTTTTCATCTTTTCTAAAATGTTTCAGCATTTATGAAGCATTTATAAACGCTATTAAGAAATAGTTTGCGCTAGAGTTAATATTTCATCTAACGAAGATACGCATCGAATATTTTGCTACACTTGATTTTGTATCTTCGCGAATCGAATTCCTAAACTAGGCATATATTTTAAGCTTTGTCGACGAAATTTTTCAACCTATCATCGAATAATCCTTCAGTAATTGCCCTACTATGCTCGCAAGAAATAAATTATAACGACGCCGAGAGAGTTGAAAACAACCTAGCAGTTTTAATATTAATGAAGTAGTGAGGTGCAGCTCCATATTATAAGCAAGATTGCTCAGTGGTGATGCGGTAACGAATTTAATCTTAACATACTGCATTGAATTGCTCTTGATTTTTTTTTGCTTCTGTGATAAGCGTAATTTTGAGATATTAATAGCTAACAATCGAAAATCATTTTACTATAGTTTCTCCTAAATTAAGCCATGTTTCAGTAATGCGACAAATGCTTGTTACGATTTCATTTTTATCTCCCAACAATAGAACGGTAAATTTAATCAATGCAAATAAGCGAACGAAAATACCCTTTTGTACACGTTGACATTCGATTGCTCAATAAAAGTGTTCGATCGACTATAGTTTCTCCTAAATTAAGCCATGTTTCAGTAATGCGACAAATGCTTGTTACGATTTCATTTTTATCTCCCAACAATAGAACGGTAAATTTAATCAATGCAAATAAGCGAACGAAAATACCCTTTTGTACACGTTGACATTCGATTGCTCAATAAAAGTGTTCGATCGAGCAGCAAGATGAATTTCCTCTCGCATTAGTGCAGCTATTCATATTGTTCAAAGGCTGTTTCTGATATGCTAAAGAGATATTTAAAGACGTATTCGAGTAAACATTGGGAAACTTTGAATAGCTTTAGAAGGGGAATATGAAATTTTAGAGGATCACGATAAGAAAACATGAGATATTCGGAATATGTTGCTGAAAGCGCTACAATGAGAAAGTGATCTTTTATCTCTTCCTCAAAGAAATCAGTAATTTCCGCTCATCATTTAAAGCCGTGATGGTGCGTTTGTATTTCGACTGCATAGAAATTATGCGCTAAACCATTATCGTAGTTGTCAACTTTGTCTTTGTGTATAAATTTTTATGAGTAATCACTCACGTGTGTATGAATACAGCATAGATTTATTCATTTAATCTTACAATCCTTTCTTCTGTGGTTTCCGATACGACAATGTTGTTTACATGAAGACATGCGCACATTACGAATGCTAAGAGAATCTCAACGACTTATCCGCATTTGTTCAAATGCATCATTCTATACAAAATTATTTCGACATCTTCTAAAGATCGACGATCGACTCATTCATCGGACGATCGTACATCCATTGCATTAAAATATTTCCGTTCATATCTCATTTTTAAGCGATGTGTCAATTTACGACTCAAAGTTCATGCGAATGTCGAAAGTTCCAAGCAACATCACCGCTAATGCGATCAGAAAATTCTTTCAACAAATTTAAAACCACATTATGACTCGTCAAATCTTCGATCAGATTACTGAAAATTTAAAATCTATTTCGGGCAAACCAGCAGTCGACGAAATTATTATCTAGAAAACCTCTGCGGAATCGGCGATAAAATCTGAATAAATCTAAAATACTGCCATGTCGAGCAATACACACAGGATATGCTTCTTCTTTGATATTTAAAGCAAAAATTCACTTTTTTGCATTAGGTGGAAAAATGTGCGGAAGGATTTCCTAGAAATCCGAAAACGAATAAGAAACTTCGCATGTCACTTCTGAAAATATTGGACATTCTCGTTCAAGGCGTTGAGCAAATCGACTGCTGAGATGTTTCATTTCAGGGAGACATTATGCGTATTTTTGAGTATGCATATTCCATGATCTCTTAGAATGCAAGTTTCAATGCCTTTTTCGTCTGTGCATGTCTGTTAGGTGCTTCTTATAGCTATTTGAAATTGTCAGAAGCACAATGCCCTTTCTTAGGGAGTAGCTACTAATGCATATGTTTCCAAAGGCATTTCAAAAAATTCGAGCCGCTAAAACTGTAAATGATTTAGTTACAGGCAATCTTATATCGAGAACTAGTTGTCTCATGATTGACTCATTTACGGGTTTTTTTGTTATCAGTACGATCGACGTATGCTTTCTCCGAGTAACGTCATATTGTCCTCGGGATAGAAAAGATTGAGAGAGAAACATTCTCAGTGAATTCCTGCCAATTCATTTCCTAGAACTGAACGACAGGTCAGATTGATATAATTAAAGATCTTCAGGCAATAAACATTGCATAAACAATAAATCAATTGAAATATGCTAATTGTGAAATTCAACAGCTTTTACTGCACTCCATTAGCAATGCAAAGATGTTCCATTTAATTTTCGGCTTCAGTTGTGATTCTCTAATCCTCCTGCAACGAGCAATTTGCCCCTCTTCCTTTCAAATTTTCCATAATTCAATTCTTTTTTTTTTTTGGTTCCTAGCATTCCAATCGATTTATGTTCCCAGCACCATTCGAAGTTGACTTTGGTATATCAGAAGGCTAACTGGAAAATATAAACACGTTGGCATCCACGAAGATGGATTTCCCTACACTTCCATCGCCCCGGGGAGTGTTGCGATCACGACAACAACAACAAACATTTCGTAATGACAGATGCTTGCGGAAGTGTTCGAAAGCAATGTGGCACTTGCGAAGTATGCGCGTTTCGATGCGAAAATTGCGACAAAACTGCTTGCTTAATCGTAGTTGATGATATTGGATGGACGAGCATGCAGCATCGCATACGATTAGCGATAAAGGGGAAGAAAGCACTAGAATTGTTGTTAGGCAAGCAAGACTGAAATTGACATGATGACGCTACAGTTCGTTAGGCTGCGGCCTACTGGTGAAGTTGCAAGGCACATGTGGAGACAATTTTCGTTGGCAAAAAAGACAAAATCAATTAATTGCAGGGTACTTAGTTTACCTGCTACAAGTTAGGGGAACAGGATTAGAAAGAAAAAGAGAGGACAGTGGGTTTGAATAGGAACTAGAAAAGGCCGAATTATGTTAGGAGTTCTACATACTTGCCACATCTAAAGCGAGGGAACCACGGAGGGGAGAGAGGTGGGGTGGGGGGAAGAGGTGTGGTACTTTCTTATCATAAACGGAATCCTCTTCTCCGAGTTTTATCCTCATATAATAGGCTGCGGCCTACTGGTGAAGTTGCAAGGCACATGTGGAGACAATTTTCGTTGGCAAAAAAGACAAAATCAATTAATTGCAGGGTACTTAGTTTACCTGCTACAAGTTAGGGGAACAGGATTAGAAAGAAAAAGAGAGGACAGTGGGTTTGAATAGGAACTAGAAAAGGCCGAATTATGTTAGGAGTTCTACATACTTGCCACATCTAAAGCGAGGGAACCACGGAGGGGAGAGAGGTGGGGTGGGGGGAAGAGGTGTGGTACTTTCTTATCATAAACGGAATCCTCTTCTCCGAGTTTTATCCTCATATAATTTGAAAATTTCATTCATCTAGCATTTCGAGCCGTCACTCACCTCTTGGAGACGAGCATCCCGCTTTGTAAAATAGACCACTTTTTGATTCACATGAAAGCGTCATAAAGTAGCAAAGCCGCCAAATTATAAAATCACGAAGAGCAAATCCATGCACTAATCTGGTTGCTCTTCTTTCAATGAGTAATTGAATGCGTCCACAACCACCACATCCCCATCGTGATATTGCACTCATTATTGATATGAGACACGACATGAAGTGGATTTGTGGTGAATGAATTTTCGGCATAAATCAGCATTCGTTTTTCAATTGCGGATGGGTACAAGTAGAAATTAGTTCAAAGTAACATAGGGAAATACAGGCATAACATTGTTTGCTGCAGTCACGGGCAAGGTTTACAGCTGTTGAACAAATGGATAGGTAAAAAGTTAGTCGTCAAGAGATAATTCCACATCTATTAGGGCACCACTGTGACCGTTTAACCGTTCTTAGTATGTGAAAGGAGGCAATTTTATCTGCTCACGAATAAAGTAAAACAACATCATATCTTCTAATGTTTTTGACATTTGTGCCTAAGCGGAGACGCATAAGAAAAACTTAAAACGACTGCACTTCAAACATTTTCCCAATATTGGTGACTTTAAAGATTACAGATCGAATGGTACGATGTAAATGAATCGACTTATATTAGATCTATGATGTTAAGTAGAAAACCTTGTTAAGATCAGGCGGCTTAATTATGACGCTATAAGCTAATAGTAATTGGCTTGCTATTTAGAGATTTCTATAGCAAAAAAAAAGGTTCCTTATTATCCTTAAACGTAATAACGTTTTTTATTCAACTTCCTCTGTGACACGCATTGCAATTTTTATTTCACCTTATCGCATGCTATTCATCGCTCACTTCTCTGAGTGTGCAAAACGAAGAAATTGAGGTATTTCGATGAAAAGACACCTACGGTTTGACACAGTTGACATAGAATCTAATCTTCTAGTAAGTACCACTTGGTTGAGGAATAACGATGGTTACGATTCGCTTTTTAACGTTTTTTTTGAGTCATCTGCAACGAAACTTTTTAGAATTTTGTAATGTGTGCAGATTCTATTTGCAGAGCGTCGATATTTCAAAGGATTCAGAGAATGTTTATTTGCTTAAATCAATTAGCGATATTTTAATTCGCATATCGTTTAATTCTTTTTTCTCCCACTAATAGACAACGTTTCTTTTATAGCTTCCAAAGATTACCAAAACGAGAGTAAGCACATGCTGATGCGATTCATTTACAAATTTTTCTAAGTGAGCATACACAATATGGAAAATATTTTGGAAATTAGCAATTGCTCTCAAAGAAATTTCTATTTGTTCGATATTTATTGATTTCTCTCGTCTACTAGTGTCACCTCACTTTTTCATTACCTCAATTTGTTCATTGTTTCGTGGAAACAGATCACAAGAAAACACCGCAATAGACGTGGAAAAAATATGGCGTAGAATCTAGTATAATATAAGCTTTTGCAATATAAGCTTGTCGGCCAAATCGGTCGCATAACTATGCAAAAACAATAATGGAGATGCTAACATATCGCTTTTTTGTTTAGATGAAACCAACAGGGTGCAAAATTTTGCACCGAAAATTAGCTTTTGTTTTACAACTGACCAGTCACAGATCTACATATGTCTGTAACAATTTTAATTGTTGAGTCTGTGGAACATTTAATTTCACAGTGGAAATTTGTTCTGCATCAATTTTTTTAACATGTCATTGTCAGTTTGGCAATTTTTCATGACTTTTACGTGCTGAATGCAATCGAACACAAAGAAATTCACCATCAAACCGAGCAAAGTTTATTGCCACAAGTTGTGCATGCGACGACTTGAAACTACCTCAAACGCCAATAAAAAGCATCTGCATACATCTTCGTAACTTATATTTACAGACGTTTACACAAGTGAGTGAGAAGCGGAACACGCTGGATAAGCAACTGATTCATCCATTTAGCTTACAAAGTGAGAAATGCAAAGGAACGGCGGTCGTTATGCCGATTTAATTTAAGAGATAAACATTGTTTTTCAATGTGAAACATCACAGCATATTGGTCTCATTTGCTATAGCCGCTATGTACTTGTTTCGTTTGACTTTGACCAATGTTTGCGCTAATCTGTCGTGAAACTATGAATAGGCAAAAATAGCCGATGAGTGTTTGCTTTCCTTCTGCATTCATAAACTCTTCAAATTCCGTTTCACTGGTTCGATTTATATGCGAAAACAAATGCAAACATGAGGAAAGAGTTAACACAATAGATGATTTTTGAATTCCGCTAATTACATCAAATGGTTCAACGACTTTGCCAAATGATGAAATGGGCGTAATAATGACGCATCCAGAACTTCGCCGATCGCATAAAACAGGGAGGTTGCCAGCTTGCGATTCGGTCGACGTGGATGAAAACAATATTCAGCAGGCTATAAAATGCATATGAATCCTTGATAGCTTAAAAACTGCAAAACTTTCCCCAATATTGAAAAGTCAATTAATTTAGGGCTCGCTAAATATTCACATTACAACTATCCAACTTCATAGTTCATATGTCAGACAAGAAACCAGACAATAAACACCACTTTACATATGTAAAAATTTGCATAATAGCACATGAATATTGCCGGGACGGTCAGTAGACTCGTTTTACGATGTTGTTTAATAATGATGCATTGCTATTTTCCTGTCGAAATTGCCAATAGCAGCGAGTAATCCTACAGGACTACCAAGAAACCGGAAATTAGGTATTTTAATGCATTTCTGAGCGTTAAATTATGCAAACATCTGCATTGTTAATTCGGCACAGATAAGAGAAAACGTTTCGAAAACATTACACAATACCGTCTTCAAGAGAACAATGGCTACTCATTTTCGAAAATTTTACAGAAAAATTTATTTCCTAGTAGCGTGGAATTACATAGGCAAAATTAGAATGTAGCACATTTTCAATCCTATCCCAAAAAGTTCTCATCAATATCAGTTTAAGCAAAAGACGTAAGGAAATTTTCGCTTTTCGAGCAAAATCACGGAAACGATAGATTCTACTTCTGCAAAACTTAGGTGGTGATACTCGACGCCTAAATGCCTATCTATGTCATGCACTCTTGTTTCAAATGGAAAGACCTAGTATTATTGTTGGCAGTACTGTGACTGAGTCAACGAGAAACCGGTTTATCCCAGAGGCGTTTCCCTACTCATATATCATACTTTCCGGATGCATGACATTACTCCAAAGTTCATTAAAATACTCATCACGATGATGAAGCACATGCGTTCACTCGTGGAAGACTGTTTTATGCATCCGATGTGATCAAGGGAAGCCGTAATTTTGCTGCAACTAAACTACAAATAGATAGCTGAGGAGTTTGTGGAAGTTGGAATATCTGCAGCGGTTGATATGCTTTTCCATGAAAACATTTAGATTTAACAGTTGAAAATTCCACCCATGATGAGAATATGATGTTGCTTAGGTGAGGTTGGCATTTTTCAAATTTCAACTGTCATCATTCAAAAAGCTTTTATATCACCACATATTATTGCCGTCAGCTATTCTCTCGTTGAACTTAACTTGCTTTTGGAACATATGCACGAATTCGTGCTGAAATATCTACATTGCCTTCCTATGTTTCTTCGAACATGCATAAAATACTTTGAAGCAATTGTGATCGCTATATATTAAAGCAAACGTTTAATAACGGATTGTCGCCGACAAATTATTCGCATTTATCTACTCACTATTTGCATTGAAATCAATTTCGAATATGCGAGTTGATAGAAATTATACTTATTAGATAATCCGTTGTTGAGATATGCATTATCTGCTAGGATATTCAGATATCCGTTAAGTGAAATCCGAATATCTCACACGCCCTAGCACATTAATCGGTGTTTTGAATTTTTATTTTGCACTTTCAAAGTGATTATTAGAATTTTGTACACTGATATATAACAACGGGCGATGCATGAATTTAATGAAGAACCGAAAAGAATATCCTACAAAATCACTAAATCAAAGAATTTTCACCTTCTGCGTTTGCAGAAGGCTGCGAGATACCAACAATTTTATTGCACTCCATACAAATAATCGGTTTTTAGCACTTCTTTCGCCGCTTTCCAATCTAGTTAAACTTTCAAGGTTTCCTGTGCTTCATAAATATTCCCAAATGAATTATAAACGGAAGTTCTTGTGTTACTGTGAGTAGGTGTTTTCCAAATTGGTGTTATTCTTTAGAAGCAAAAATTCCACCCTTTGAAGATCTACGTCGATCATCGAAATTGCTGATAAGATTTATGGGGCAGCATTGAGCGATTTTATTTGGTTAATTTGGGAATTATAAGCACCAATCAAAACAAAATATGCTGTCAATCATTCTGGCGCGTTCTGTTCATTTACACAACGATCTCAAGAATAAAAACAATGAGAAATAATTTTCGGTAAATTAGGCCTCTCTACACGATATATTACTCAAATCCTTTACCCTGCATATACAATAATGCATCTGCGATATTTCCGAACTAATTTAATTCGGGTTATTCTACGCATATTGTTAGTCGAGAATTCTGCAAAAGAAAACTGCCCATTGCTTCAGAAGTGAAAAATATGAAATATTTCTTTGAAATTTCGAAACTGCAAATTTTCCACGATTGCTGTTATTGGTATTGCATCAATATTGCGACATAATATTGCATATTGTGAACTTTTTCGAACGTTTCTTCTCATTTCAATGCAATGTTGCTGCAGTCGTTGATTGACAGTTTCGCCATCGGTTCCCAAGTAACATCAATTTGTTCAAATGAGTAGTCGCAAAGTGTGAAGCCGATCACAGGTACGTCGTCGGATTTCCGCGAATGACGCACTCGAAACCCATTTCCAGACAACTGCTCACTCTAATATTCGGATTCGTCAGAGCGGTTCATATGAGATACTTTTTTGATTTCTCTTACCGTAGAGCGGTTTTCCTATACAAATGCTGTATCTCAATTATGCGCTTAGTTTTGTTTCGGAGAGGAGAGAATTTTTATTGGCGTTGATCAGCGCCCATATTTATAGCCATACAGAATAGACCGCAAGTTTCAGCAACGGTTTCTTGAGGGCGTTGTTGCATTTAGTTTGCACTCAGGAAATCAGTCTTCTAGCAACACAAATCTTCCGTCGTCCCGAAATTCGTGCGTTGAAGCAACTACGAAAGCATTTTGACTATTTTTTCCAATTAAAATTAATCCCGAAACACAGGCGTATTTTAATGTTGAATTCTAATCTACATGATTTAGAATCATCAGCACGCATCGGATAAAGCGAATGAAAAAGCTTGTTGTTTAAGTTATGCCTAACAATAAGTTGTTCTGAGTATAAGTTCTGAAATTTCTGCAATATTAACATCCATTCAGCGTTTCAGTGATCATAAGTAGTGGACGTTTTAGTGCCCACGTGAGGGTGATAAAAGATAGGTTATCTGGAATAAAGATAGGCTATCTGAAATAACTAGTTGTTTGCAGTTGGGATTTCGGCTATGTGATGCAGTCATTAATAAATTCGCTTTCCATAGGATTAGCCGTGTGTTGCATTATTTATTTAAATTGCGTTGAAGCAGCAGAATTACCGACAGAGATTGTTCGTCGTTCTCCCTATGGAAGAAAAAAGATAAAATGTGGTGACGATTTTGAGGCATATGGAAAATGATTTTCTGCATAAATTTTTTACTCCTATTCGCTGAGTTTAACAGAAAATTTTGTTATCTTTTTTGACTACAATTTTTTTGCATTTATTCGATAGAATCGCTGAATCAGAATTAATCTTCAGGGATTGGGGAGGATGAAATTGAAAAAAAAAACAACTCGGAATGGTGCTTATCTTTTACTAATTTCTGGCAATACTTCTGTTCCTTAAAAAAACAACAAATTTCATATTTCCAGTGCAGCAATAATATAGATGCAAACGAATGTTATTGCTGTTTTGTGCGGATTGCCATTACTGAAGCAATATTTTTACAGCAAAGAGGTGCCGTATGTGAGTTCTTTTGGAAGACAACGTTGGTCACTTATCCTCTTTCATTGGCTGCACAAACTTCTTCTGTGTGGACGTGTGTCGCTATAACAGTCGACAGGTGAAACTTTCAATGTGAAAACTTTCACTCGTTTATAAATATTTTTCCGCCCTAAATTATGAAAATCCGCAGAAGCCACTCACGAAACATTATGAAGGGGGATGAATCAAGTCAAAGTCCGGTATTTATACTGGACTCACCAATCACATCCGATCATGCTGATGTACACAACCTCCTTTATTATTTATGATATTTTTAGGGGCACAGAACGGCTGCTGCATTTTGGCAGATACAGATTAATTAATTTTTTATTTAAATTTCGCTGAAGCTGCTATTTCCCGTACTTTTGATTTGAAGTTCTTCAAAATGCTGATTCAGCGTTTCTGTGAGGTGATAAAACGTTATTAAAATCAATGCGCTTTGGTCAATGCATGATGCAGCAAGAGCTCCTTGAAAATGGCTAGGAACTAGAAGCTCTATTCGAGATTTATGCCTCATTTCTGATTCTTAACATTACTTCACACATCCTCTGCTAGCAGACAATTGTAAAGAGCATTCGCACACTGGGAACGCTTAGGTGCACTTATATTTAAATGAAGTTGCATCACAACGAATATTTCCCTCGTCAGATCGTTTACCTTATATCGTCTAAGCTATATCTACTGAGTTTTCGCATGGTTAGCCGTTGTTGTTTACAGCCAAGTTGTAGCATTGCATGAAAACAAAAGATTGTATCACTTTGCAAATGAATGGATTTTCGGCATAGTTGAACGAAGTGATAAACGTGTTCTTTGTTTGCCGCTATTTGTTTCTCGTATTTCGCAAACATTTTGCTGAAAACAATCGAATATTTCAATTCCCGCGAATGTTTGTAGCTCGTCTAGCTAGCAAATTTAAAGGAGGTGGCTATAGCTGACGGGAATATGTATATTTGACTCGCCTCCATGAATGTCATTACAAATGACAGCTACACGCTGAAGATTGATTCATGAAATTCGACCTGAATTGAATATTTTCCAGTTGTCACGTTGAGATGGTACTCTTTTTTTTAGGAATATTAGCATTTTGCTTGTGGTAGCAAAATTTAGTGCTTCCTTGGTTGGTTGATAATATGAGTTGATAAAGAAGCAAACTATTCTAAGTTTATGGGGTTTTTTTTTTCGAGAACGATTACAAACTCCTCTGATTAAAATAATCTCAGGCTAAGAGCACCGAAATTATTTGAACATGTTATAGGTTTCTTGCCATAAAATATCCACTACATACACGTATATGGTGCTCACCGGCACGAGCAAAACTCGTCTTATCGGTGATTGCAACCGTTTCATTTCTCTATAAATTGCCTTCACTTTTCGAGTTAACACTCGATGAATGCGGTCGTCTCACACCAACACAATTACGAACAAATCCACTCTATATTGTTCTTTATAATACTTATGGATATTTACTATTACTCATCATTATTCCATGGACAGTAATGATTGTTCTCAATGTGATTGTCATACGTGCGGTGCATAGCGCCTATCATATTCGCCGTTCATTGTTGCAGGTTATTTTTAATCTGTTTTATATCTTCGAAATCCTTTTGATAGAGTTGGTCATTTGATTGAATATACCCATTTCGAGCAATTTTCACCATCCACGTCATAATCAGTTTAAATGGAGCAAGAAACAACTGTAGAAATGTTGATTTCGAACAAATGCATTTAACATGAAATGAACGGTCGGAAAATGCAAATGAAACACGTCAAGAAGTTGTGTTCGTTTAATTCTTCTACTGCACGCTTAACGACAATCGACTGATTCCATCTTATTTCTTTCAAAGTCGATGTATATACATTGAGCTCTAAAAAATTGCTGCTGGCATGTAAGCATGCATTTTTATAATTGTCTAACTGAAAAATCACCATCCTTTTGGAAAAAAATTTCGATGAATTATCGAATTTTAGCTCGACTTTTCAACTGTCCTGTTTGTACGCGCATATTGGTGGATATTATGCTCAACTCAAACAACGTTAAATCTAGGGTCATGAAATTTGTTCACTATAATCAGAAGAATATTCCATTTTTCTGTTCCATAATCCAAATTGATATATCTGCTACCTTTGCGAGAATGTGCGGACTTTTGAAGGCGCAAAAATCTGCATTCATTTTACATTGATTAGTTTCCCATTCAGCGCTAATAGGATCAGAAGTAGCGCGTCTTTCGGCACATTTCCTCGAGAGTTTGAATATTCAAAATTGAAAAGGGCATTGCTTCACACATTTTTCATCCGCTTACATGCTGTGAAACTGGTTGCTCAGCCGGGAGAATGCAAAGGAGCTCATATTGCCAGCTCCCCTGGCACCACTCTCCACTTCTTTGCAACGCATCATTCGTGAATGAGAAGAAGACATATGTGTGACCTTGTTTCATTGTTTTTGATCACTGCTACAGTTAGTCGGTTCAGTGAGTGGAATTACAAAATACGGATATCACATAACCCTCTATTATACATGTTAAGGTCGAACCCCGTAAGAAAGCATCCTAGGAGGCTTTGCCGATAACACGTCCTTAGCGCAAACTATCAGGCCAACCGTTTGCTTAAGACTGTAAAAACGTTGACTTATTTCCTTCAAATCATTTTTGTGCAGCACCACCAATTTCTTAGATCAATATTCAAAATTGAAAAGGGCATTGCTTCACACATTTTTCATCCGCTTACATGCTGTGAAACTGGTTGCTCAGCCGGGAGAATGCAAAGGAGCTCATATTGCCAGCAGCACAGCGAAAGATGTCATCATATGCAAAAAGGACGTAAAAACAAATATCCTGAGGGGATGATGTCAACTCTTGTAAGGTTTTCCAATTCTGAAAGGCGAAAGAATTTCTTAGGCAAGCGTCGAGAAGGTAGATGACAAAGAACGACGATGTACGTTGATGGCAATTGCGATGATATTGACGTTTATTCTGTGCAATCTTATGGCCGGTATCAACCAGATAATTGAAGCGTTCTTCGAAGACTACGTCTCCTACTTTCGCCTTCGATTGCCTATCGGCAACTTACTTGTTTGCGTTAACAGGTCAGTCATGTATTTGTTTAGAAAAGCAAATGCTCCATTTCCACCTGATTCAATCCTCGTTCCCTTACAACAACTCACCTTGCGCTTTTTTACAGTCATTCCATTTCAGTTCCCCTTTTTTCTTAATGGGAAGCTGATTATATCCGAACAGACATTATGAAACCTACCGGGAAGATTGGCCGCTGTTCGAACCGATAGTAAAATTCTTAGAATCGATCGATCAGATTCGTTCGATTGAAAACTAAGACGTTCACAAGCGAGCGGTGGCAGTCATAATATACTACCACCAGTCAGAAAATGAATTAACCTGAAACTATTTAAATGGTCGAACTTCATGAAACGTCTTATCCCGACACGCTAATCAGGCAGCCCTCCCAAAACGAACTAAAGTGCAACCGTATGGATGACTGTGTGTCATTTGATGTGCAATTGCTCGATGGTTATATGTACTCACCATAAATCAGTTCATGTATTTTTCATTGTTGCGCAACAGCCTCCACCAACCTGAAATTCCTTCTTTTTTTCAGCTTCAGCAGCTGAAAAATGTCGAAAAAGGGAACGCAGCACTCCACATCAATTTTCTGGAATGAGCGGTTGTGGTGCAAGTTTTTTCAGGATTGAAATTGAAAAGATTACTGCAAGAAATTATTCAAGCAATATGGCTCACGCTAACTGGCATTCCCAAACGAAGACTAAAACTGGCATATTCTAGTGCTACTTTTTGGACTTATGGTGCAAGAGCTTCCTGAGGCTATGGACGGGTACAATTCCACCCCTACTCCTCTCCCCTTTCCCCACGAAATGAAGCTCAGTTCGAACGTTTTAATGGTTAGCCAGAACCGTTTGATCGGTCTAGCATGTTCAGCATCTACTTTTGAAATGAATGCAGAGGACAAACGGCTCAAGCTCTTCAATCTTTTCTTGGCAGCGTGCAAATTCATGTCACAGTTTCCAAATGTTCTAGGCTAGAAAAAGAATCGAGAAGCCACGTTGTTTCATTGGGGATAGTTCATTTAAATGTGGAGCTAGAAAAATTTGATCAGTCGAAAAACGAAAACCGTTTGCTCGTGTGTGGATATGTGGACATATGGCTGAACCAGGGGAAGGCTTTCCTTTTACAAAAAAAAACAAAAAAAAAACAAAAAAAACGAATGGAGATGTGTTGTATGCTGATCGAGTAGCAATAATTTAATCTAGCATTTTTGAATGTAATCAATTTAACGTTATGCGCTCATCAACAATCTCACGATTGCATTAATTTTCACTTTATTAAAGCGCTTCAAATATAATTATATATTCGTTATTTGGACGGAATTTTCGCCGAATGTGTGTTACATTATTATGTCCATGCGTTACGAGGAATAACTATAAATGGTTACAACCAACGATCGTACACGATTGTAATGGTACTTTGCAAAGAGATTTATCCACCGCAATGCCTGAGGTATGCTTAATATTCCTGCTGGTAAAAATCCATTTAGATTTCTTTTTTTTTGTGTTTGTCTTGCAGCTCGAGACGAAAAGAAAAATCGTCCTCAAGGACTTCAACCTTGAAGAGTCAATTTTTCGTTTTGTAAATTCAGTTATTTCACCGCATCAGCTGTGAATTATATTCATCGAATTCTAGAAAAAAATTAAAGCAAAATGTTTGTTAGAAATAACGACGAAACAGCTTATTTTTAAAATTGAACACTTTCAACTTTTCCATTGATACATTCCATGAACTTGCTGCAAAATTTATGCAAGAAAAGATACATTGCTAGAAGAGATAAAATTTACGAGCATCGCATTGATATTCTATTGTGAGAGCGTATTTATCTTAGAATTTATATTATTCTGCATAACGGTTGAATCGGACATCGACATCCTTTCTTCACTTTTTTTTTCTGCAAATATACAGAGCAGTCAAAACTATTGATGGAAGGAAATTCTCATTTTTGCCTTGACTCCAACAACTTTAGCTCCGGCAGGAGACTGCTGTGTTTTCAATGTTGATTTCTGTAAAAATAAGTGCATCAATTGAAACGATTCGAGTTTTTCAACGATATTAGCCCCTCTTTTCAATCTCATACGCTCACACCCTTCCCCGCCCCTTTTCCACCAGTTATCCTCTAATCATCTGGAGCTTATGAATTCATTTCACACCTTAAACTTTCTTCAAATGGGTTTTGCCCTCCGTATAGAGGGTTGAGAAGATTATCTTTACGATACGCCGAGTTCTGTGAAATGAACAGAAGAATTCTCATTCATGATGACATTTATGGTCTCTTGTTCAAAGTTTGCAATGCTCTTTCCAACGCAATCAACAGTTCTTTCACTCGAATAATGCGTAGGAAGTGAAAAATATTCGCACAAGATCGCTTTGTATTTTTTCAACCTCGGCAGGTAGAGATTCCTACTATGGACAGAAGCCACTTGCAGGAATGAAAAAGATTCCATATTCACCATGGGTGGATATCTTCAAGCATCAAAACCTATAGTCGTATGGTCATTTGAGAGTTTCATTTGGCTATTTGATTTCAGGTGACCAATATATCACCAAAAAGCAGTTCACGTGCTGTTTGTGCTATCGGTCGAAAATGCTCGAAAATTCAAACCTCAAGTCGCAGCTTTGCGTGTGAACGATCGAGTCTCCCGATTCCCTTGCGAGCCAGAAATCAGAGCCATTAGGTCAATCTCAATGCAGCTCGATATTGTTTTGATATTGGGCTCATTTTCTTTCATGACGTCATCCACTTTGATTAATGCTCACTCACATGAGAAGTGCCATATAGAAAACGAATCGTTATCGAATGATAAGTCGGGAATAATCAAGAAGAAACATTTGATAGGTGATTACTCGTTAAAATAGTTGCCAGCAGATTGTTGATTATTTGCGCAGCCACACTTTTGGATACCTCAATGACATATCAGCATCCAAAATCTTTCTTCTCTTTTTAAAGTCGTCATTGTTGGTTGATCTATTTAAATGACTGAAAAAAAAAACTCCAGAAATTTTCAAAAAAAGTATAAAAAGCATTCAGCATTCGAGCATTAAGAATGTCCTCCTGTCTGGGAAAAAATATCGGAAAAAATCTGAAAAATATCTAGAAAAATGACAGGATCTCTAAGATATTCCGAAGCGTTGTGCTGAGTAAGATGGCCACTGGAAGAAGTGTTGATGAACTGAAAGAATTTAAACGCTAATCCACTGAACATAACACTGAGGCAAACTTTTGAAAACTCCAGTTTGTTCGTCAATATGCTTATGCGAAAGCGTTTGCTTGCAACTTATGCAAGATAGCTTAAAGTCCGATCTTATAATCGCTCTCACTCTAAGCCCCGTCAAGCTATCCTTGAACAAAAATTAGTGCATATGCTGATAGGATGGAAGGGTGGTGAGAAAGAAATTCAGATCTCTTATAAAAAAAAGTATATGCATGCGAAATTCACGCCACAGAGCATGCTCCTACATTTCTTTTCACTATCTTCTATTGCAAGTGAATTGCATATTTTTCGAGAACCTTCTGAACCGAGCAGGTTGGCAATATAAAAGGAGTGCAGATAATTTTTTCCTTCATTCGAGGAGACTGCTGCAGGTTGTTTTTAAGTGCATGATTGGCTGTCTCGAACGTTTCTCAGTCATCTATGCGGAGAGGCAGAGTAACTGCACACCTCTTTCTATGGAATTTTCCTTGCACTCTTGAATATCTCTGTAATCGTTAAGAAATGAGTAAACGTAAAGGTGCTATGATATCGTTTCAACACTAGGTGTCGGATTTTCAATTTTAGTGCAACAAACTCTGGTATAGGATGATATGACCTGTATTCTTCGGGTTTCTCCTTTACCTGTCTGATTCGCTTATTTTGCTTTACTTAATGTGCGGTAATAAATCTGCACAATTATATCGCACTCCACAACAGTCTATACTATCTGCTTTGCCTCATTTTTTGCCTGAATAGCTTTTTGACTACTCTATCTACATTATTCTATAGTTCAGAATGAATGGTGCTACTACTTAGTAGACGCCTATAAAGAGGCTGATAAAATTTCACATGCATCCTCGGATAAACTTCTTCGACATCTCGATATTGTGGCACCAATGCTTATTAGTTGCATGTCACATAATGCAACTAGCAAATAGCGTTTATTCATTTTCGCATGCGAACTTGCATTCGCGAACGTTTTAACCATTTTCGTAAATAGAAAAGTATTTTGCGATGTCTCACAATGTGAAGACCTTAAATTCGTTACTTTTGTTATGAAAGTTTTAACTTCATAATTTGGTATGCGACAAACAATTATATTCCAGTGACATGTGTATGAATTTTCAATTAGCGTCACGAATTGTTTCATGGCCAATATCTTTATTGAAATCTGCTATTTTTTAACGAAAAGACGCATAACTTGCAAATGTGAGCTTTTTTTTGCTGAGGATATGCCCAATATTATGAATAAAAAATTTTTTAACGGGGCCTAAATTTTTTGTGCTTTACAATCACCCTCCATCTTCAAACACTTTATTTCTTTCGGTAAATTCAGCGTATGTATGAAAAAGTAACTCTGAAATTGCACACGCTGTTAATCTTTTGAAAGAAAAATAAACGAATAAAGAAAGCTAAGTTATTTAAATAGTAAATCTTTACTGGTCTTTCATTATAACCGTTCGTTGATATGCTTTCATCTTCAATGCGGTATGCTTTCTGATCTCTATGAAAGCGGGTTTTATTATATTTTCAAGTTGTATATCCTATCATATCGTTAAAACTTTAAAAAATTTGATCTCGAGTCCTAACTGCTCCTTGCATTGTTCATCTCTATTTCTCTTCATCAAGCAATAATGTGCTATTATATGTGCCGGCCACATAAAAATATGTAGCTGTGTTTAATTTGATCGAACGACAACCACTTTCATCCTTGTTTAATGCATTAGCATATTCATACATCTGAGGCCCACTGGTAGAAAAGATCGAGTGAAACTATAGGAGAGCAGCTAAACGGGGAAGTGGAACCCTTACTCAGGTAACGACACATTACGATTACTTCTCGCACTTCTTATTTCATCTCTTCTCGCTGTGGTGATGCATATTTGTGTATTGATAATAAATTTATGAAATTGTTGCATTTTTTGGAAATAAATCATTTCTAGAGTAGCCATGTTGAATACTGCCAATGAATATTTTCAGTTTGGCAAATACATTTTCTCAATGAACCATTCTATTATATCATCGCCATCAATTACAGTCTATAGCTAAATTCAGTAAACATGATTAAAACTAACGCTAGTGCTGCCTATAATAATTTATTGGATTACTATAAAGATGAAAATGCTGGAGAACTTAATAATCAATTGTTTATGAAGGTTGCTCCAAATAGCGATTTGCATCAGTTTGTAAATATTGCCTACATTTTGCGCTTAAAGATACGCTGAATTCGGTCAACAATCATATTTATTTTGCTATATAGAAGTAGAATACCGTGGATCATGTTTCCGCCGTGCAGATTGTGCCACAATGCCAACTCGCGGAGTGATTTTTAGGTGGCTCAATTTACTGAATATATATATATATATATATATATATATATATATATATATATATATATATATATATATATATATATATATATAGAGCAGTGAAGTATTTATTCATTCTGTAGGAAGAAAGAATGCGATGCCTGTGGTAATTGACACCACGAAAATGCAATAAAAGAAATCATTCTTGATCAATTCACCATTCGCAAAATATTCATTGAAATTGACGCTGAAATCCGAATATTATTCTATTCAACTATGACATCGTTCACATAGCGAACAATACATTTGTTCATATCGTTTCGGCTCTCATCATTGCTGTATTCGCTAATCGCCTTAAATATTAACACATTTGTTGAAAATATATGTATTGCGAACCAGATAACACTTCCTTTATTATCACTATGCGCGCTATCGATAGGCAAGCTTCCTTCGCCATCTAATTTAGATTATGTTTTGCGCTGAGTATTTCTCTTCAGAGATCAAAAATTGCTTTATAAATCGATTGAATTTTCCTCGTTTTCTGATTTCTTCTTATGGGACGAATTTATCAAAAACGTTCAATAACGTATCATGAAATTCGCAAACGAAAAGAAGTAAATCCCGATTTTCGAGAGCGGTATATCTTGAACCGCTCAGGAAGTTTGTGATTAAAGCTCAGAGAGTGATCCACTCGTGTATTACTACCTTATTACAAATTTTGCTTTGGCTTTCTCTTCTGAATAATGTGCCTATCGAATGTTCCTATCGAGAAACGCTGAATCATCGTTAGCTAGCAATCGATTGCAATCCTGCAACTACTTTAGCTATTTCTAATGAAAACAAAATCAATTTAAATTCTACTCATTTTTCGCATTGTTTTATTAAATGTATTATCACTGAAGTAATTTCAAACGACAATAGCATCACCAAATCACTTCTAATACGTCCTCATGTTGAGTAAGCCATATAAACTCGTAGTATACAATTTAAAATATAGAAAAAGGAAAAGCGCTTAGATACAATCGGTGTTGTGTACACATTTGAATTTCCGCTTACCACCAGTTACCTTTATAATTAGCAACAATTAATGTAGGACGCGTGGTGATGCATTCATATTCTACAAGATCCGATCGTTTTCAACTGTATTTTATTGCAAATAAATTTTTGAGCATTTTAAACTGTTTAAAGCTCGACTTATGTGAAAACTTCTTACCATTAACACGTGCGATGTGTTATCACATATGTTGTTTGATAACTTCAGCCATTTATCAAACAGTTAACACGCACATAATTAACAAGCACTGATGTAACTAGTCGTAATTTTTGTCCTAAGTTTGTTGAGCGCATGAAAATGTTGAAAATATGGAAGTACGAAAATATCTGGTTTAATAATTTCATCCCATAACTCTTACTTATAGTAATTTTGGAATCGTATTTCATACCGATTGACTTCAATTGCTCTCTAGGCAAAACAATCTAAATGATGCACAGTCTCTGACAATGTCTTTACTGCAAAAGACGCAGACGGATTAATTGCAACATATACTGACGAAGTTAGTGATAGGTAACGTAGATACTTTGTTATTGACAGCTGCGCTCTCGTTTCTCGTCCAGAGATCACGTCATTGCTACGGTCAGTGAACTGTATGCCGCACATGGCTGATGATGCGTTTTGTTGAGTGGAGAATGGCATGTAGCAATGCACCATATACACTTTACTTAGGCATCTGCACATTTGAAATATGTTCCTGTGTGTGTGTGTGTGTGGTCACCAGGCTGCTAACCAAACACAATAAGCAAACAACATAAGCCACTACCGCAATTATGGTATATTGTGGTTACTTACTATGGTTATAAATATAGTACACGATCGTATAGCATATAGTGGTCATGTTAAATAATTTTTCTCGTATTTGTGGTACATCAGCTATGTTATAACATTAGTTACCAAACAAGCACCGTAGTCATGGTATACTTGTAATTCGTAGAAGCCTAGCCTGCAACGAAGCCGATGTTTTGGGTCGTTGTTGACTCTTCGCTAATTTTAAGATGTCAAGTGGACAGCACTTTTATTCCGATGTTCATATATATGAAGTTGTGCTGTACTTGGTTTGAGAAGTGCGCAATCGACGATGGCATTGGCCATGGTTTAGAGGTTAAGTGGGGGGTAATCTCGCAGACTACTTTTTGAGACGTGAGAGGCGTTGAATGGTCGTTGACATAGAGCGGTGTTCTTCGATCTTGCTTGCAGTCGATGCTCGTTGCTCCTGTTTAATTTTAAGTGTAGAGCAATCGGTCGGTTTACTCTCTTCGGAGTGTTTATTTTGTGCTGTGCTGCTTCGATCAGTCCACCGACTTCTACGGCAACGACTCAACACTCCTCAATAGGTTACTAAAGTGATTTATTGAAAGCAACAGCTTGCAATGATGATAAGTCCAGCATCGATACGCCTCGGTAATTATTTTCCTTCTATGAATTTTCTTTCTCTACTATTGTAATTGTTAAACTCTTCAAGTATTTTGCGTTACTACATTAAGGAAGCTTTAAGACTAAAGGAATTTTTGTATTTTAGCAAGGGAAACCTTATGCATTGAAGGTCTCTGAGAATATTTAAATGGATGCGAATGGCTAGCAAAATCCACATTTTTCTGAAAGGAAATTGGATGTTAAGAGGAAGGAAGTTTTGGTCGAACCAAACGTCGAATAGTAATAATACTGGGCAGTATTTTTTTTTTTACTGAAAACTCATCCATGTAGGGCAAAATCATCTCTACCCAACTCCCTCAATTTTAGGTCTTTCTTTTGAAATAACTTCTGCTAAAGCGTTTAGTAAAACAACATCTCAGATCAGTCGAACAATTTCGAATTGTTTTGTTGTCTTGCGAAAGTGAATTCTTGCAAATATTTGAATTGTTATCAGCGAGCGCCTTATCAGTGTGCATTTCGTTTTGAAGATGATTTCAGCCACAGCTGAGGTAGTTTTCAATAATTTATTCTCGTCGTAGCAATCAGTGAATGGCATTTCCAAAATGATTTTCTAGGTTATTTGTGTTTAGGTATAGGAATTTAAACAAAATGCTAGTAATAATTAGAGAAGCAACTGTAGCGAAAGTTGTTTATGGTTGAACATTGCTTTAAATGGAAGGTTCCTTAGCAGATGGGCATTTCGGGTCGTGGAATGAGGAAGTTCGATCATTGATTGTGAAAAATGAAAGTTTCCTCACTGCTTCTTATAGTTTCCATATTGCCGTTGTTATTCGTGAAAGATTTGGAGAAAAGCAGCAGGCGCATCTAAGCAATATGCAAATTCTGTTCCCTTTAATAAGCAGTTTTGCTGGATCCAAAGGCAACAGCCTAAATCAGAAGGCATGAGGTGTATTTTCTTTGATCTAAAGTAAAGAGTCGCAATGCCTTACAATGAAATCAGCAGATATCTTTCGTGAAATCGTTAGCAATTCCTTATCTCCTGTTGAAGAATATTTAACGCAATTGGAATAGATTCCAAAGCAGCAAAATTTCATCACATTGAGTTCTCTTTATTATATTTTAGTGGCCGTTTGTATGTAATTGACTGAACGGGATAACTATTATCTGAATATCAACAAAAATAACTGACACGAACATTTACATCTAATTTTGTTAAATGAACTGAAGTTATGGGATCTGCTAAATGGCAATGTCGGTGAGTATGATAACTTATATATACCTTTTTTTTGGTTTGTAAGCCGCAACGATGTATGAATGAGTCATCGATGCATCTAACACCCGATGAGCTTCAGCTCCTGCAAAATTCCGACAAACGAGTCTCTCCAACGGAAAATGCTGTAAGCACTAATCCTAATTTTTTTTCCTTTGAAAACTTTGAATAAATCAACTTCTATGATTCAATTTTTTTTCAGTCATTTCTGAATAATTAAGAAAAATATGGAAATTATTTGCTTCTCATAAGAGTGATTATGAATTCAGTTGTCTATGCAATCGTGTGCTTGCTGTGATCGTAAAGTATACTTAATAACCTCTACTCGACATTTCAACATCTCTAATCGTTTAGAACTCCCATGAAATTCTCAAGAGGTGGGAATCTCAAACTTTTAGTAGGTTATTGCTTTTTTTTGCGTCGCTCTTGATCTGTTTTTGACTCTAATATTTGATAATTAAAGCGGAAATAAAACAGCATTTAGTAAAAAGTAATCTGTAGAATGTTTGTATTTTTCGCTAAATGAAAACTGTTAAAGCAATAGGAATGAATCATTTTTTGCAGCACACAAAGGTACGATTTAAAATGCCAACAACGAATACATTGAACGAAGAAGTGGATGCTGCCCATACAACATCGAGAGGATTCTTCATTGTTCTCGATGCCAATGGATTTCAACCAAAGGATTTCAAGGTTTCTTGCTGCTAATCAATCGATGAATTTTTCTTGCACTTCTTATTGATGCAAAAAAATGACTGTGCATCACAATAATGCAACATTAATCGTACATAATACAAAAATTATTCTCGTTAGTCATTTCTTTTCCCATTTCGCCTATATCGATGAATTGCCTCATCTTGAACTGCCGAAACGCTTCGCTTGCTATCATAGTCTTACTGCAATCATCTTAAAGTAAATTACATGTAAGCGGATTTACAATAACACTCTTTCTTGAATACGAATTCTTTAGAGAGAAAAAAAAAACTTATCGCAATAAATGACACATTAAACGTCACAACGCGCTATGTCATTTCGATTAAATAAGCTGCAAGCATTGCTGCGAGTTATATCTTTTCATTTACCTAGAATCAAATTATTTTTTTTTCGATGATTTTGGTTTGTTTTTGTTGTTTTATCTATTGATGAGCTTCGATGTGCAGAAGAATGCTTTCCATGAAAGGTGAATTGATAAGGATCGAATGATCTATCGATTCCAAAAGATCAAACTGCTTCATTTCGTAAATTTTTTGATTTCAAACTACATATTGCTAAATGAGGCATCGAGATGAAAACTTAAGTATGGGTGAAATAGCAGAGACAAAGCAGAAACAGGAAACGACTTAAAATCGAACCAAAAGCTCAAATTCTTTGCCAGTAAAAGATCAAACTTTCTTAATCCGCTAGTGAACTTTTGTTATTGTTGATAGTTTCAGTCCATAGTCAATCCTAAACGCAAGCAATATCGTGAACGGGCTATGATATATTGAAGGATATCTTAATAGCCAAATATCTCGCATTATTGACCGATTTTCTTGTTTGTTTAAAATAGTAAACAAGGCATTCGTAGATGGTGATTCAATGTTGAAATTTCACCTCTGACGTAGAAAGGGTATTTCTCTGGCTATGACTTGTCATATAGGTCACTGTGACACGCAACAGTGTATTAGTGAGCGCAAAGCCGAAGACTTCTGGAGTGAACTATGATGGAACGGAAGCTCTGCTGAGAAAACGTTATATTATACCGTCTAACGTCCTACTCGGATCCATCTCGACCGCCGTTACTGATTCTGGAGTCCTCATTATCAAGGTGAGTGCGACTGTAACCGTCTTCGAGTGTAAAAGATTATTTTGAAGACAAGTTTGTCTAAACAAGGAACAATTGGTTATCAATCATAAATAATCTAGGGAACTCGTGGAGTTTTGGGAACAAAAGTTAGGGAATCTATGTCTGTGCACAAGAAGGGATTTCGAATCTCCGTATTCCCCACCTTGTCCTGAGAGCACTCTCTCTGCAAACCTCGAAGCTGTCGAGGGTATTTTATCGTTGCGTAAGTGATAACTTCATACTTCCCTGTAGGCACAAGTGTCTCTCCTGTCCACAAACTTCATGCATGCAACTCTATGGTTCCTATATTTGCACATAAGTCCTCAGCGTTGCGTCCTTGTTAGTGATGCAGAGAATGTAGGCAAGGTACACGAGAACAACATCATAGAATAAACAACTCTTCACATCATTTCAACGTCCTCCACATAATTATATACGTCTTTATAATCGTTTAATCAGCAAACTTCATAATACCTTCATAATTTTCAGGGAAATCGAGCAGATATCACCAAAACGGATATACCGGTGCATATTGGTGGCAACCGTCTTCCTGAAGGATCACGACCGCCGAAGACGGTTCCATGTCAGCAGACTGTTTTCCCGGCAGATGCGGTTAATTATAAAGTTTCGAAAAGCTCCGATATCTGATTGTGTTAAGAACTTTCCGACGTTGAACACCGGTAAATGGAATCGAATGAACTCTCCGAGGCAATTTCATTCATTAGTGCTTAAAACATTAGCGCAAAGAAGGCTATCCACCCTTAAAAATATGTTCATTCCATTATCAAAAGACCATCAAAATATGCATTATAATAATCGCATTTTTACTATGGAAAATTTATTGCAACACATTTTGCATAGTTCTTGCTTCCGTCGACTTCATCATCTTAAGTGCTGTAGAAGGAATGTCATTTCAACATATCTCCCATATGATCGCTATTTAATTTTATGACAAGAACATTCCAATCGAATAGGGTATTATATCGTATTTTGGTTCATTTGTGAAATGGAAAATTCGAAGATAAAATATTCAAAGAGTTTTCCTTTCCCCGCATAACTTTATTGATGCGATATCTTTTATCACTTTGTCATAGTTGATGCTTATATAAGTTTATGAGGACATTCTTAGATCCATTTTTATCAAGCAAAAATTCAACAAAGCAATAGACATAACAATCAATTGACGCATGCAACAATTAATTGCTCTCCGTAAATAATTCCGTTCTAATAGGAAGTTTCTACCATAATCCGATCGACGATTCCAACGAATAATGTTGGTTATTCAAGCTTTAGATGTATATGGATTCACACAAATTTTGTATGTAAAAACGTTGTGTATAATTTATTCAATTTTATAGAAATGTTATAAACTCATTTGTCAGTAATGATAACGTTAACGATTCAACATTTCCGTAAATTCGTCGACGATGCAATTAAGAGATGGTGAGAGCTCTTCAAAAGTTTCATAGTGCGATGTCGATACAAATGATTAAATTATGTATCATTTAATGAATAATTCTTTTTAAGGAACGCAAAAAGCAATTGAACATCCATTCGGATCCACTGCTGTTAGAAATGCACCACAACGATTGCTATCGAGTGAGATTATCATCTCGTGATGCTCACATTTAGGAGAGGGTTTATCTTCGGCGCATGAGAGTGATTCAAAATGTGGATTAGTTTTGTAGCGTTCGGCTATACGTTCCTGTAACTCTCCGATCGCTTGTCTCTGAGGTACACTCATTGTCTCAAACATAGCCGCAATTGCAAGTGCTGTGCATTCAGCATTGTCGAGAATCGACTTTTCCAATTGTGAATAATCGAAATCGTCTACCATCCAAACATCTGTTTTCAGTGGAACATGATCCTCCGCACGTTCAGCTGGTAGCTGCAATTTCTTTCATCGTTTCTTGTTTTAAAAATGAGAAAATCTGAACACAGAAAATTTTGTGTTAAGAAGTTAAAAATTTGGCTTCATCATTGCGCTCCGCTCATTAGCATCTATCCTATGAAGTCGCTGAAACGTTAACCAGATCCATGTTAAAACATTTTTAATAACATCTTGCTATTTCGTTTTTTAATGCAACGAGGTACTACATAGAAGGTTGCAAAGAATATACATGAGTTTTATAAGTCAATAATGTGGCATATAATTGCAAAAATTTTAAGAGTATTAAGGAGAGCTCTGCCGCCTACTTCAAAGGTTTTTGCTCTCAAAAGCACACGGTAAGAATATAACAGCGCCATAAATGGAAAATTTTGTGTATTTTCATCAACCATAAGTCATTTTTATCGAATTGAGTCGCTTAACCAATAATAGAGTGATAGCAACAAACAGCTGACTTGGATCTTGGAACAAAGCTATTTAAAGCCAGGGAAGTAGAACTGGAGTTGGATTATTTCTTCACTAGGGTCAAGTTCCGGCAAAATTAGAAATGTAAACAATTACAGGTCGAATAACCTGCAGAATGCAAATAACGACATCAAAATTTGATTTTTCAAGTTGTTTAGCCGGATGATTTAGATGCTACTCAAAAGGCTAAATTGAATCGTTGATCGACAAACTCGAGAAATGTACGCTCGATGACGTCACGCCTATGAAAAGCCATTATTTCCTGCAATTAACATATATTACACGATCCTAAATAATAATAATATATATTACACGATCCTAAATAATAACAAAGATGAATTCTACGAGGAAAAAGTTTGAATTCTAAGAGGAAAAAGTTAAGATACATTGTGCCAGCCAGCTAGTACGATATGTCTCTTCGCATTTTCGCTCACGAAACCCAACCTGACTAACAAACTATTATTCGATAATAAAACATCAGCAATAATGAAATCATATTTTAATTAAAATGGAAGCGATCACCTCCTTAAGTCTTTTACAAATGATTCGCTTTACCAGCCCGGCTGGTTCCAAAATAAATGCAGATCTTATTTGCCTTTATATACCCATAAATCTTTATCTAATAGCTAGCAAATTCATGGACTCAAGCTTTAATGCTTCCTGAAGAGAAACTATCGGTCAGAGAAATATCCACACAGACAAAAATACGCGCACGACCACTTTCACCAAGAGCTATAAAAAACTGTCCCGAAAACCACGATAAACGATTAGGTCGAAAGGGAGTAAAACATTAACGGTCTAAAAGCACGATGAAACGATTTTCAACATTCAGTTAAACGAGTGGATTAAAAGAAGTAACACAAAAATGGTGCTAAAAAATAAGAAATACTTCTTGAAATTGTATTCTACCTCAGACGGTTGAAACAGATTCTCCTTCTCATAGCTCTTTTTATAGAAGAAACGATTCCTTCGCATGATTGGATTGAGTGGATTCAATAGAATACTGTTGGCAACCGATTGACACGCGTCACGACCACGACTCACTGAACATTCGAACAACAAATAATAAGGCTTGAAATTTATTCAGCTATCTTTTAAAAGATATTTGCAACAACTAATGAAGTACACTTTATGTTCAACAAAATTTCTAGAATAGTCAAATAAGTTTAGAAACAATAGTGCAAACCACTCAAAAATATTAGATGTAGTTTAGCCTTCCAACAAAATCTACTTAACTCATTAACCTGTCAACTGGGCAAATATCTGAGCAGCTAAGTGGACAAATTTTGATTAAACATACAAACGAGTCTGCGCTCATTGGAAGCCGACATGGAAGGACAACGAAACACAGCTACAAAAGAAGTTATTAATAGATCGACTAGCAACGTCTACAACCTATCGTTTAGACCTTTAAAAACTTTTTATATGGAAAAAGACTTACATTTGTATTGACAAACATGAAGGTATTCGAAATAAGACGGTAAAATTGCTCCCACATCATGACCGTTCACCTTCGATAATTTTTTCGCACAATTGTTTTTACACCGAAGAACGGAAACATAAACACCTAAAACGATTTCTGTAAATTACACTGATTTGTCATTCGCATAGAACAAACAAGTGTAGTAAGGAAAATACCACTCGAGGAAAGCAACACCGCCAAAACTTTATATTATCACTGAAAAAAAAGATGCTTCTTTTGTTGTAGACGCTTATATCGAATTAACTATGAGTGATTGAAACCAATTGACTGAAAGTTGATGCAGTTCTAATTGAAAAATTTGAAGTACTTTAATATTTCACCTAGCATGCACTTTCCCACTTAGCAAATCTAACCTAAACATCATAGGCAGTTAAAGTGTATAAATGCATTGATTGAAACTTGGCCACTAGTCTTTAGTGCGACCATTAATTAAATATGGAGCAGCAACGAATGATAAATATTCACTTTTGATATATATATAAACATATTTTTGATTGATATAAATTTAAATTTTTGCATAAGCATAAATTTATTTTCAGTAATCTAACTGCAAAAAGATGAATGCCATCCGGAAATGCGTCGAACGCCTAATGCTTATCATATCCTCATAGACAAATAAAATCCTCACATATCCAGAAATGCAATGAAATGCGAACTCACTAGTGAGGATAATCGAAATTTCAGGATTAACACCATCGATTGTCTCCCAATCGAGTTTATCCTCACAAATATGCCGACATTTCTCTTCCTCTTTGAAAAATTCATTCATCGATTCTTCAAAACTGATCACACATTGTTGCCAATCTTCACTATTATATGCTTCCACTCCTTTCATATAACTTGCCTAAATAGTGCTACTATTAAATACATTGCATTTTCTTGCAAATGATATGATTTATGACCTATGTTTAATGTGAAATAGCGAATATAGATGTTTTTCAAACAAAAATATCATCCTTGTTGCCATAAACTATGGCAATTGAAACAACAAGTATTAGCTAATAAAAAATATCATCACAGATAAGCACAAAGAAAGTTTAGATATATGGCTCTTTGATTTTATTTTTTTTATTTTTAATTAAAAGGTAATAAGAAATTATTCGAAGAAGTGTACCTCATACTTCATCTGACGTGCATCTACAAGCATTGAATGAGTGAATCCATCTTGCTCCATATAGAACGCCATATTATCGATAGCATCTTTATTCTTTGGATTGGCCACTAAATGGGTGAAAGCACTTCCAACTGCAGATTTAAGATCTCCTTGCTGCAAGTAAAAATAGCTTTGAAATGAATATTGACAAAATAAATGCATCAATTGATTTCAATAATGTTGAAATAAAAAAGAATTTTTTAGTCTTCTTTCAATGGTTTCTTTCCGATGATTTCAATCCATCACTGTACGGTGCCTTAAATATGCCTATATGAAGAAGTAACAAAACGGTGAAATGTTCCAATATGATGATTCGAGCAGATAGACTTAAATATTAGAAAATGTTTAAGACAGCCGGTTAACTCTCCTGCATTTCTGCTATTTGATGATACAAAAATAAAATTAATTCCTCACAGAGACGACGATAATATGACCAAGAACAAAAACTCCATCGAGAAGATCCGCATGTAGGATTTCCAGCAAAGGAAGCCGGTTCAACTTCTACTTTTTTTTTAAATACGAGGTAAAGTAGGAAGAAAATCAATCAGTATTTGAATGTTGAAGTGTTGATTTTTTTTTTCTTTTCAACAAACAGTTCTAATCGTGTTTTCAAAATTAAAGAAAAAAGTTGCACTTATAAATGCACAGTTGAGTTGGATGGATCAAAATGCTTATACATTCAGAGAAAACAGAAAACTGTTTTTAATATTTTCTTAATCTATTCAATAGCAAAACTTAAATGTTTCTCTTTCTGATCATCTAAAAATAAGTGAACTACTCTTTCCTCCGATATGATTCACTCTGTATGATTAAGGAAAAAAGGCGTTCAATTGAGAAATGCTGAATTATGACGTATAAAATACATATTTCAATATTTTTTAATATTATAAGCACTCAAATTATTAGAAAAAATAAAAATAAAAATGTAAACTAAAACGATTTTGATATAAAGAAACGATATGTTCACTTTCAAAAACAATGATAACTATGGAATGTGGAGGGAACACACCAATTGAACGGAGCGTAGCTGGATAAATTTCCAGTTATTGATACTTATGGTTCAAGATGAACGGAAGATGAAAAAATTGACATAGAAAAAATATGATGAAACGGCATCGTTTATAAAGTTTTTTCCATGGCAAAAAAAAAAGACCAAACAAAGGAAAATATCACTCCAATGATTTCTTCCGAAATTCTTAAATAAACCGAATATGTAAGAGATTTAAAGCAGTCGAATTTGCAAATTTCGTTGGCATTTTATCTCTCGCAGTTGACTAGCGCAGCTTATATATTAACATGAAAGTTGGCATGGCTAAGCGGTTGCTTCGCACTTCCATTGAGTATGACATATTCCGCATTTCTTCACTTCGGGTGGGGCATCTATGATGCATGCGTGCCTTAAAATTTTGGCTACCTGCATTCTTTAGCTTTGCGTTTTGAAACATCTCGTTTCTGGCAATTTATGAAAGATAATAGAGAGATAGAAAAACGGGGTATGGAGTTGTGATTGCACCAGATTTGGTCGACTTCCTTGCTGCATCAATGAACCATTGGAATATCTCCTACCTTCCAGTAGCAGAATTGCAGATAGAAGTATGGTCTCCTGTTCTCGAACTCTTCGTACACGGTGGGGTCTATGAGAGGAGGGCGCAAAATAGTGAAACGTTCGGCTTTGCAACGAAACAGGCAAAGTGCTTGTTGTGCCTTTGTATACATTGATGCCAATTCGGCGACCTCCTCTGTCTCAACCTGGGTATCTGAAAGGTGGTGTTATACGATGCTTCTGGGTGGATTTATTTATTAATACATCCGCTGAATAGAAACCATCTGCAGATGCAGTAGCGAATGTTACAAAGCGTAACCTGGAATGGGAGAAGAAGGAGTCGGGGAAGGGTGGGAAGGGAGGAGGGAGCTGCTTAAGCAACGAGCGTCCCAAATCAAATTCATCCACATTTGTCAAACATTCTACACGCCAAACTGTTGAATAACGATAAACAAACAAAGGTGGCTTTTTTTGTTATTTAAATCAGATCAGAAACTCCAAGGTTAAATAGTACCAAAAAAATTTTCAACCGTTCTCATTGTAAATCAAACCGTCTCGTATGTTTATCTATACAAATGTAAATTACGCTTTTGAAATATGCAATCGTTTCAGTTGGAAACAAAGAAACAACGCTCATAATTCCCGGGCATCTTTTCAGCACCCCCCTCCCATCTTTCACGAAAGTCTATCCCACATATCGTTTGAGTTGCACTTAAAAATATTGAAATTTTCCATAAAGTATTCAATGGATAACCTTTCTTTGCATTACCACTCATTAGACGTGCACATTTCTCTCGGCACCATACATTCTCGTCGACGAAGTAGTCAAAATCCTCAATCGCCCTTCTAAAGAATGCGATACAATCCTGCCAATTATGGGCTGTATATTGATCCTTCCCATATTGATAGAGTTCCTCGAAGGTTAGCTGCAAAATTACGATATAGTGAAAGATTAAAGAATTTATAATTTTTTTTAAAGGAAACTATAGCATTCTATGCAATTTTCATATGTGGTCTTTTCAATATTGATTCGATCATCGTTTTATTAGCGCGCTAGCAACATTGAAGCAGGTTGTGACAGTCATTGGCTGCTTGTAAACAAACGTCTTCAACTGACGAGTTGATATGAAGGAGGATTTCGATAAGTTCAATGCCTAAATACAAGATGTAGGAAGACAAGAATCGAACAAGAAACCCATCATGTGACAATCAGTGATTCTATCGCTGAGATATGCACTCATTAAAATGTTTTTAGGCATTTAATTAAATATGCTTTCAGAATTTCATAATGAACAACATTCAGACTATATTCTTTGACTATAATCTCATAATAGGTGTAGACTATATTCTTTGACTATAATCTCATAATAGGTGTCTGTTTTTTACGATATCAATTGAAAACACTACTTAAATAATCTACAAAAAAAAACCGTCGCGATTAAATACACTCTAATCAAGTCTAATTAAAGTTGATAGGCGAAATTAAGCGTTTTATAAATCTATACATGAGTAATATAAAATAGATCGATAAAAATTGCTTGGAAACAGTTTGACCAACGATAATACCTCAGGTTCATCGGGTAAACACAATACGATATGCAGAAATAAACAGAGTGTGAGGAGACGATGCTGAGAGAGAAGCATTCGCGATAACGGGTCGATGCAAAGGCACTCGATGCTAATATTAGGCACCTTAGCAAAGTGAGGGAAGCAACAGCGTTGCTGAACTTAACGTTTTGCAGCTGCACTCCCCGTGCACAATGCTAATGACCCATAGAGACTCTCTTAGTGTTTCCATATCGTTGAATATCCGGCTTTATTTATATCATTGTCGAATAAGATTAACGTGAATTTTAAATTGTAGCAATTAGCACTAACTTTTATTCTGTGGAAAATTAAGAGTCTGTATTTTCTCTGTTATATAAAAAAAAAAACAAAAAACAAAAAAAAATCGTCAATAATTTTATTTTATCAATGTTTTCTCAATATTTAGGTACATCCATCAGAAACATTGGCAGTGCATCTTCGGCATAATGCTTCAACATTCGTATCCACTTCATCTTCCGCCTCAAAGGAAACTAAATTTCAATTGTGAAACTCATCAATGATAATAAAATATGTTTTGTTCTATTTANTTCCTTCAGCTTCAAACCGTCCTTTGTTCGCATTCGAAACTAAAACAATCATTGTCCTACCATTAAACATCGGCAGAATTGCACTTACGATAAAGCAAATGCTATGTCATTCTAACATTAGCAACGTTCCTCTACCGAACCAGTAATTCAATGTTCTTGCGTTTGTCATATAAGTTCCAAAAAAAACGACTTTTGCCTAAGAAATTAGAATATGAATTCCATTACCACCCAACAAATATTAATAGGATGCGAAATTCGATTGGTCAAAGCGAGTGTCTATTTTTCGACTACCGATTTCGCCAATCGATCGACGGAATGTGGCCGATGACCAATAAGATGAAGAAACGACGATGTGGACACCGAATCGTCGGTTCTCAGATCTTGGTAGCCAAAATTGGACCGATCGAACCGACTACAGCAATAAATATCGAAATTATTAAATCATAAGTGCAATGAAGATAGCGTAATCACGAATTGTGAACATAATCAACAAAAGCTTTTAAAGCTTATGCTGTGAAAATGATAAGGCGTCATTCAAATAATATCACCCCTCACAATTCTCGAAATGTGGTCATTCTCGAAGCCACTTTTTTGAGATCTTAACTTCTATAGTCAGGATCTTAGACCACTTGGCTCTCCGAAAAAAAAGAAAGTTCTCTGACTATTTCTCTAATGCAAACGAAAGTATCCTATTAAGAAAACCTTCACAGCAAGAAATCTGTCCCATAATCGCAGGTTGCAGAATCTTTTGAGGCCTTTCAATGATATATATCGACCTGTTCCTCAATGAAGAGTATCTCATTAGTGAGGTTCAGGAACATGTCCGTCAACATAGAAATTTCTAGTGATCTGAGGTAACGTTAATGTGATATTATCGAGTTCTTTAGTGAGGATAATCTGACAGGATAGCCTCGAATTTGGCCTTAATAGAGGTGCCATATCAAGCATATCTTCTTCTTGTTCTTTTGCTTCAGGCAACTTATCCAAAAACTTCTCATCAACATAAACGTGACATGTCGAACATGCCAACGATGCTTCACACGCACCTTCAATTTCTACAGCATATCTGAAATGAGTTTAATATAGTGTTACATATGCAAACGATGCTATCAGAAACACTCTAAAATTCTATATTTTTACCACGCCCCATTTAGATATCGCAACCAGCCAGACTTACTAAGTATGTACTGCTTAGCATGAAAACCTCCTAAGAGGATTCACTACTTCAGTCTAGCCGTGAATACTCATACATCTTTATGTATATATCATTCTCAACGCAGTCGCATGCCATTGAGATGATGAAGTTTCTTAGATAAGCCTTCCCTCGTAACAATGATCTGAAATTTCCAAATAGAAGAACCGTTGAAAACTCCTCGGAATGTGTTCCACATAACCTGTCCAATTTTGAGGTTTGTGAGCGGGTGAGCTCAACCGACCAATCAAAATATCTCTTCATACACATTCTCACACGTCTCTTAGACATAAGATGCACATCTTCTGCCTGAACTAAATACAACGAAGTCGCGAACATTCTGCACATCTGCACTGAACTTCGATATGGACAGCAAAGAGCGAATGGAAGGCGAGGGATGATATCTTCTAAGGATCCCATATGGCATGCTCTAATTAAAGAGAAATAAAAGTGTTAACAATAGATAAATAAGTGAAAAATAGTAGGTGAATATCGAAGCACGAAGAGGAGAGAGGTTAACTTTGCTTATCGACTTCAACGATGCAAAGAAAACGTTTCATGCAGAAGCGAATAAACCTTTTGCGATTCCGGTACATTTAAACCTCTTAGGCTTTTCGGTAAACCAAGAAAAGGAGAACGGGATGAATTTCCATCAGACTTTTCTATCAGAAATGCTTCCGAGATATCATTGATAGTCAAAAATTATAACATCAATCGAGAAAATTGCGATAGTGAAAACATATTGCCTTACCTATGAGCAAGATACATAACGTTGTCGCCAACTTTTCCACGTACTTTCTTTTGCGTTCCATCACGTAGAATGAACGTTACATTAACGACTTCATCGTCGGATTTCGGATCTTGGTATTCGTATTCCCCTGCTAATCGTGATGTGCTCGTTTGAAGACATCGTCTCAACCAACATTTCGATATAACCCTCAGATGCCATGCAAACGGTCGCAACATCACTGCACCATTCAGAGACAACCTATAGAGAAAATAGACTTGAAAAACTTCACGACTATGAAAAAAAAAAAGTTTTTATTAAGCTAGCGAAGAGATAATGTTCGCATTTCTAGTGGGATAATGTTCGCATTTCTAATCCACAATGTTAGATGCATAAAATCGTTGATTCTCTATGAGAATTGAAATAAAGCAGAATAAGCGGGGTTTTAACGTGATAAAATTATATGACTTGATTACCTTCGCGGAAATATTGTCTCCACTAATAGTTAAACAACTTCTGGCTAATGTTGAGATTGCAATGAAACAGTTTATGTCACCGAATCCACGATGTCAGAAGGTAGTAACGATGAGCGCTGCATCTGCGATAACTTAAACGCATAAACGTTCTATTTTCTTTACTCATTAGCACACCTTAATTAAGGATTTTTCGAATTGGACACTCTTCTCACGTTTGAATAATAAAATTTAAAAAATCTAAATTTTGTCACAATATTTCAATAATGCAAAAAATATTGCGAATATTATACACAACATAAAAAGTTCTACACATATTTTGATTGATTTAAGTTTAAGCTGATCTCAACTATAGCCAAAAGTAGAATAATGACCAAGGAAGGGACAGTTTTAACTTATATGCTAATCTAATCATGATTATGACGACAAAGAGAAGGTTAATCGAATCCGAGCTTAAATTAACCACTGCAAGATTGGCTTTAATACAACTTTGATTACACTCGACTCGGATTTACGCCGAGAACAGTTCGACCTTGTTTAGCTAAGAAATATTTTCCACAAGTGTCTATAATATTCCAGATAGATAGATAGATATAGGAGAACGAAAATAATTTCAAACAAGTATCAATAAATATTTATCTTAAAAAACGTTATATAAGATGAAAGAGGAATTTCCCGTATACTTCTTAAAGAAGAACTCAACATTCACCGAGGATAAGGGAATTATCAACGTCGATGACACGAATTAGCACTGCTAGTTTAATTGTATTAGAAAAAAGAGAGAGAATCGGATGGAAGTCGTGATACCCAACGAAAGTACCATTTATTGCTTCCTCTTAGATTGGATTCTGAACGGATTATTCACAAACTATCTCAACTCATCGTAAACTCGTCAAACATACCAATCGCAGTCAATAGTTCATACTGAGTCGACGGTAGAGCATCCGTCAACTGACTATCGTTTGAAGGTTTAAAATTTGCATTATGCACTCTAAAAGCTTCCCATATGGGTGATGGAATCACAGTTCAGGCAATGTTCCTATGATGGTACACTGTCTATGCAATGTTACACAAATCTCAACAATACAATGATAATCGACTGATATGCGTATTTATCTATCATTTCAGTCAATCGAGGTATTCCCTTTGAATTCACATTCGATAGATCCTCCACTCACTCCTTATTCAATAAACGTCCATTACAGTTGCAAACGCTTATATCATCTAATAGAAAGTATCTCAACTCATACAACCTTAATTGATCAATAAATTTAGTTTGTCCGATTCTGAAATTGGCGGTTGAGATTTTCCAATTTTATTTCAACGAACAAAACCGGAAAGAGATGAACCTAAAATCTGCAAATCGCGATATGAATTTTTACTGAATGCGGATCGTTTAGTCCAATTTGATAGATCCAGTCAAACAAATTGAGCATACTCGACTGATGCAACAACAACGTCACCATCCACAAATCGTTTGTCAGTAGTGAATGAACGAATGACGTTTGGACACGGTTTTCCGGTAGCAAAACGGCCCTACCGAATTTCTATTAGGTTAAATGAACATATGCAATCTTCTTTAGCCGTTGAGCATAGAACCGACGACAATGAGCATAGTCAAAGTGCCGTGAAGGCTAGAGTTTTTATTTGTGGCAATCGGCGACAACTGAAAAGAATTTTTATACTCATTGATGGAAAAGAGGGCGGTTACTACCAAATGTCTGCTGATGATCGCCGATCGCAACTTCCTACTAAGCGACTTTTTCCTCCGTTGCTCTGCACCGCCAAAAGTAGATATACTCGTCACCGACTCCAGCTATCCTATTCATTGATTATCACTACGTCATGCAAACATTTCCACCAACAAAACGTGCACCTCAAACATTTTCGAAGGGTGGTAAAGGATTTCAAACTGTGAAGATTGAGTGGCATATTCGGATACCGCATCCTATCTTTCTTCCTCCGTTGACTAAATTGTGGGATTCTGCATCATCTTTTCCGCTTACAACATTCCGTATACTCGTTAAAAATGATATGTTGATACTCATCACTTCACTAATGTATGGATTTCAACTACAAACGCAACATAACCACTTTTGAGAAGGCCGTCCCGATCTTGCAAAGCATACCTTCCTGTATTCTTTCGGTGCCTCATCGATGAAAATATCCGGGTGGGCCATGGTATTGAAGGGACTATGAACTTAGTACGAATGGAAGTGCACTATTGTTTTGGGCCGGGAATTCGTAGCCGCTTTCTTTTAATAATATGAGCTGTTTATTTTGCTATTATTTTTGGCGCATATTGGGTGACAGGGGTCAAATCTGATCACTTGTAGAGATGTTGTTTTTTTTAAAATTATCTTTGTGAATTATGTAAAAAGTGCTATACGTGAGTGCCCCATCCTTGCAGTCCATTTGCCCAAAAACCGAAGTGTACCCGAATCTTCTCTTCCGTCATCCTGCCACCTCGGTTCGACACCACTTTACTACTTGAAGGTTCGGTCGGAGCTGAGATCAACTGTGGTCAGACTCACAAATTTTAGGCAGTAGTATTTCTTTTGTGTGGCCATTGATGATATTGTTGTAAAGGAATGCAAAACACTGAGCTTGTTGTAACTGATTCCCCCAGGTAAAGGGGGGTAGGGGGAGTGCACTGCTTTAGCTTATTTCACTTAATTCCGGTGCATTTGATGCATCGGATTTTTGAAATATGATCTGGCAACGTATATTCTCACACATTCAGCCGAGTTTCAGCTAACAGGTGGCTGGCTTCTTACACTCGTCACAATCTGACGGGTACCAAATTTCAACGATTCAGAGAGCCATTCGTCGACTTAAACTAACAAGCCTTAAATCTCACTTTAATTTCTCAGCGTGTTTCTAAACTTTTTACGAAAAGCTGTTGTGCAGTTATATTTTTATCTGTTAATGCCTCAATACGATGGTTTTAACTCACGAATGACAAATGCTATGATTTCGGAAACTAGTGAATGTACTCTACGTTATAGAACTTCATCGTGCTTTTTCTTCTTTCGTTCATCACCTTCCATGTGAGTTAGTAATTCGAAAGTGCTAAAGTTGAGCAGTTAGATTTGCCTTGCAAGGGAACAAACAGTCTATAAGCGACTTTTTTTTTTGTTAAATATTTGTACGGACATTAGTTCTCTTACGAAAATGCATTGCAACGTATTTTTGCGTAGTTTTTTTTTCTTTCTATTTTTTCAGGATGTAGATTAGCAGTTGGCTTGGAAGACAAACTATGTAATTATATCATGCCAGCCTATTTTGCATATTGTTTATTTGTTAAGACATTGGCAGTTCTCTTGCAATCTTGTTTTGCCGCTGCCTTTAATCTAGGTTGAGATTGCATCTCGTCTTGGGTTGATTCCGGCTGCGGTTCTCGATTGCAACAGAAATCGAAAGTGCACTCAATTCAGATAGCGTAAACTTTTCAATATTTCAGCGAAAAAATTCATGCGATGAAAACATGCTGATGCCTAGTTGTTATGTTGGTGTTTCTTGTCCTTCTAAGTTGCCTTACATGTGGCCATAACGTCAAGCCATTGAGTGTTTGTTGAAATTCATTATGAACTGTTGAGTAATTCAGGTTAATTAGGTGGAAATGGCGAACATTGAGGTTGAAAGGCAACAGGGACCGAAACCGGCAGGAAGGTAAGCGTAAATTTTACGGTTGTTTTATAGTAATTCTGTTTGGTTGCAATTGCGATATGAGGTGAACGTGATGAAGCTAGGAAGCTAAAGGGTCGGCAACCACATTAGCTGAGACAGAACTTCTTATCGTGTACGGAGTGTGACAAAAAAAAACGTTGAAAACACAATGTTAGGCACTTTATGTTTCATAGAATGCTATGGCCGTACTGAGTGAGGCTGTTGGTTACGCTCTTAGCTTGAGTTTGGTCCAATCCGATGACCACGTTTTACCCACCCAAGGCAAGGTTTAACCCACTTCGATAAGGTTATGGGCTGAATCCATTCTGTAGCTGAGGGCGAAATCGGGTTAAACTCACATCGTGTGGTTTGCATAAAACGTTTTAATACGTACTCTCCCACTAGGCTCCTACTACCTTCTTCAAGCCCTCTGTCGATGTTCGTATTCTGTAGGCGTAGGCGTCACATATGGCAAACAACGCGAATATGCAACAACAGTGCTACAGTACGATTCAGCAAGTTCGAGCACCGTCTCACTCGAATCTAATAAAAAGTGAATTGTTGGAAAACTTGGAAAATAGGTAGAAGAGGCTTGCTGAAAGAGAGGCGACTTTCATTCTCGGTGATCGTTACTTCCGCAGTGTTCGTTTTGTCGAGGTGCTGTAAGCGGAAGCTTCTGTTACCTCTACAAAAGACACTGCATCTAGCTTTAATCGGGCAAATTTAACGAGTTGCCGGCTCCCAGTGCTGCACGCATTTTCAGTAGGATTTGGGGGGAGGGGGGAGGGGAGGCGGGTAAGGAATTAACAAAAAGCTCTGAGAACAGGGGGGGAGGGTGGTGGTCCGCTTTGTGAAGCAATCACTGTCGTCTAAAGCTAAGCAGTGCTATGCAAATTTCTGAAATTGCTGCAGCTATTATAACTCCATGGAAAGCTCAAATCTGTGTTCCCATACCTGCGTTATTGTGCTTGAAAGGATTGAGTGCTGAACAAGGGAACAACGCCATTGGCCAGAAGTCGGGCGAATGGAAAATGAGTGGGGCTGTCGTTGTGCACTGAGATCGCTTCATTAGTATGTGCTGCATCAGCCTCAGCGGTGAACGATGACAGAATGTTGTACACCCTAATTGAAATATTAGGTCACCGATGGCGGTGGAAGTTCAAATAAACATGGGTTATTAGAAGGGGGACTGCGTGGATCCTTTTTTCTTCATATTTTATAAAGGAGAATTTTCCGAATATTTACGTTCAGGATGTATGTGAAAGGCGTCTTTTCGGGATTTAAACGTTCACAACGAAATCAGAGAGAGCACACCGCGTTGATTAAACTCGAAGGCGTTCACAACAAGGAGGCGGCTCAGTGGTAAACTTTTTTCTCTGAAATATTGACGCATTGCTTAAGCTCAGGTTGTAGTACTCAAGTTTTTACCATAGAGTTTTGACGATGCCATATATTCGCTTTTATTTATACCATAAATGTTAGATAAGTATTGTGGTCACATTTCCCAATGTTCAATGCAAACTTAAAATACTGGTGAACGCGTTTTGTTTTGAATAAGTAACATCTCTATGATTCTTCTGTAGGAGTCGTAGCTTATAGAAGCCTTCGATTGACGAAAAGTCATGGTGCACATCAATACGTGAGCACTGAGGTGGCGCAACTGCACCATGTCATATACTGCTCTCCGCAACAAACTACTGAACATTGGTATTTGAGTTATTCCTTGACATGATCGGGATAATCTCATCACCATTTTTAGCTGCAGATGATCACTCAAAGCAACCGCATAACATGGCTTCGATGTAGTCTTTGTTATGGTTTTTGATAGTTGGGGTGTTATATGTTGTCTAGATGACATCCAGAGGAGTATTTCACAGGCTAACTGCTTTGCATATGCGATTTTAACCTGAACTTTCTTGTACGATCATGTGTTAGTTATTTACGTTAGTGAAGATTGCATGCGTTGTGGTTGAATGGATCGAACGCGCAGATAGTCTTTCTGGTCTTTGACGAAGGTGAAGTATAATGCGAGGATGAGACCCACAATTTTTTCATCCGTTCAAATGACACTAATTCGAATGAGGGGCGAAAAATTGTTGCAGAATTTTAAAGAGACACATACATTTGGACGGTGATGATTTCTCGATGTTCTCGTTAGCAAGTTTTTGACATCGATTATGATGTGCCCTCTTCATTTTCTGGTTTGTCTTTGCTTTTAACAATTTGATATATTCCGATGGGGCATGAATAGTGAATAAACAGGGGTTAGTCTTGCAGAGCTTTTTTATCGCTTTCTAGTTTTTTATATCGGATCGTTATTTACAGGTATGTTGGCAAAAAGGCGCTATATGTGTATAAGGCGCATAATAAGAAGAAGATTCCTGGAAAGGCACCAAGCCGGGTTCGTGTCATTTGGGGTAAAATCACCCGAATTCATGGCAATGGTGGCACGGTCCGTGCAAAGTTCCATCACAATTTGCCTCCTAAGGCGATGGGCAATCGAATCCGAGTGGTGAGTAGTGTTTTCCCTCCTTGGTAGTCAGGTCCTGGACTTGCGTTATTTTTGCTGTTAAATCGTATGGTAGCACTAATGAAGGGTGATGGAAGGTGATCAGCAAGAAAAGTTTGAGAAGTTTAAAAACGAGAGAGGGAAAAGTGCATTTGAAAGTTTAGGTTTGCCTATTTTTTGTAGTGAGAAGCCTTTTCGGTTGAATGTCTGAAAAGAATGTGATGCACAAAAATTTCCTCGCGCAGACGTTCCCGGGAATTGGAGTTTGAATAATGCGGTTCTATTATATAAGACAGAGATCAATTGACGAACATATTTATCAGCATTGAGTGCTGATAACATTCTGGGAAGGTTGTGTTAGATGGAGAAGAAGAATCGGGGTGCGCTGAAGAGCACTTCATTTCAATGTCTCTGCGCTTCCTCTTCCCCCCTCCGTTATGGAAACACATTGATTGTCGTAGCAATGAAAGTGGATTTATTTGAGTGGAATTAAATTTCGTCATGAATTAACAAATATGAAACGTTTATAGAGATTGATTTAACATGAACATAAGAAGAGATACGAGGGCAAGGTTTATTGTTGTGGTAGGGTTTATTAAAGTGAGTAAACGGGATATGCGTCTTTTTCTTATTTCAGTTTGAGTGCTGTGGGGTTTTGTAAGTGGAGAGCGTTGACTTTCAATGAGGGATTTCACTTATCGTTGTGCTGGTGTTTCTTTTTTATTCTGAAGGCAGTGTTTTCAGATGCTGTATCCATCGAATATCTAAGGGAAGCAGTGAGTGAACCGTTGTTATACCTTCAAATATGTTACTGTTGTTGTGTTAATTGGCAAAGTAAAGTATCTGTTTTGTTCATCGTTGTTTGTTCGTATTGCTCTATCATCGAGGTCTCTAAGGGAATGACCTTTAAAGCTTGCATATCTTTATTGAGGCTTTAAGAAAACTGAAGAGTTGTCTGCATGTGGGCGTGCTGTTGCGTGCTACGCCGACATTTGCGCTATGGAATTTGTATGTCGACGTTTGCGCATACGTTATTTGCAGTTCAGTGTTCGCGTCCTCTTGAATTTGGCAAAGAAATGGAACTTCGTTGAAAACGAAAATGTTGGGGAATATTTCTGATTATAGTAGAAAGAGGAAAAGACGGCTAGTTTTTTATGCTTGTGTCAGTCCGCACAACGCCATGCATTCTCACCTTTGTGTGTATCGATTTCTTCAATGGTTTCAATTCAGAAGTCAATAGAAGTGTGGTTGAAAAGATTATACTGAATTTCATTTCAGCTTCGATATTTCAGCTTCAAATTTAAGTCTGAGCAGTACTGAATTTCTCATGCGTTTTATGACCAGCGAATTTTCATCAAATTTTCGTTCTCAATGGAATAAAACTTGTATCACTGGACGGATTGGCCGGTCATTTGAGATCATGGACTGAGCCGTTGAGGTCAACGGATCTCAACACCGGTGAACGCGCATGTATGAGACGAGTCCAATTCGAGATAAACACGACCTGTTGCACCTATCGCAGATAAACCGTGCTCCCTCATCCGGCTCACTTGTGCCCAATAGTCGTCGCGATCTCTTCTCTTCCAGTGCTTGAACTCGGTATCCTTCAAATCGCGCAGTCCCCTCGCGGCATGCTCTCCTCCACAGCTCTCTGTTATGTACAATGCCATCCTTCAGCTCCATTTGACATGCTTTCAACGTTGTCTTTACTCCATCCTTGTATCGAAGCAGCGGACGTCCTCGTTTCCGTTCCCCAGAGGCGAGATGCCGTAGAGTAGTTGCTTGGGAAGGCGGTTGTCCGGCATTCTAATAATATGCCCAACCCAACGTAGTTGGGATGAGATGATGTATGCTTCGATACGGTTATGTTGCACCTTTTCAGCACTTCAGTATTCCAATTTTGTCTTGCCAGCTGATGTTTGCAATTTTGCGTAAACATCGCATATGAAACTGATCCAGCCTCTTGGTGTCTTTTCGATATAGCGTCCAGGTTTCGGAACCGTAGAGGTGTTGTTAGTACGACTGCACGGTATACAGCAACCTTAGTGCTCAGTTTGACTTCATGTCTGCTCCAGAGGCGTTTGTATTGTTTTCCAAATGCAGCACTCGCTTTCGCCAATCTTCTGGAGACTTCTGTGTCATTGCATGCTGAACTTGTAAGGGTGCTGCCGAGACATATAAAGTTATCGACAACCGGAAGACCGTATCCGTCAACCGTTACGGCGTGTGATGTAGGCTGCTGGCGGTCTGGACATTGTCGGTACATAACTTCGGTTTTCTTCAGGCTGACCTTCAAGCCAAAGCGGTTGGCTGCCGTGGCAAATCGATTCATGATATCTTGTAGATCCGCAAAGGAATGTGCCATTAGGGCGCAGTCGTCAGCATATAGGAGTTCCCGGACGACTGCGACGTGCACTTTTTTTCTGGCTTCTAACCGTCTGAGGTTGAAGATGTTGCCGTCCATTCGAAATTGAATTGGTATGCCAGCGTTGCAGTCTTCAAATGCGACCAACAGCATCACGGCAAAGAAGATCACAAACAGAAGCGGAGCAAGTACACATCCCTGTTTCGTGCCGTTGGTAACTTCGAATGCATCCGACATGCTGCCTGCTTCGATAACGCGAGCGTGCATCCCTTCATGGAACGATCGGATCACATTTACGAACTTATCTGGGCATCCAATTTTGCGCAGAAGTGACCACAAGCCTTTTCTGTTGAGAGAATCGAAAGCTTTCGTGAGGTCAACAAAAGCAGTGAAAAGGTCTTTGTTTTGTTCACGACACTTTTCCTGCAGTTGGCGAGCGCTAAATATCATGTCTACGGTGCTACGACCAGCGCGGAAGCCACATTGACTTTCTGGGAGGATATTGTTATTGGAGACATGTAAGGCAAGTCGATTGAGAATTAATCTTGCCAGAATCTTGCCTGGGATGGACAGGAGAGAGATGCCTCTGTGATCGTCACAGGTTGCCCGATCGCCCTTGCGCTAGAAGATATGAACTATTTGCGCATCTCTGAATTCTGCGGGACTTCCTCACGCTCCCATATGTGCTGGTATAAAGTTGTGAGGCACTGAATGAGTTTGCGCCCTCCGTGCTTGAATATTTCCCCGGTTAGGCCATCAGCACCAGGCGCTTTAGCCGCTTTCAGCGATTGGATCGCGTCAAGGACTTCGCGTTCTGATGGAGGATACGCCAGATCGTTGGACACATTCCATTGAGGAACTTCGGAGAGCACTGTTGAGTCGAACTCTGATGCTTGATTCAGCACCGCTCGGAAATGTTCTGCCCAGCGTTCCAGAATCTCACGATCAGTTATGAGATGAGAGCCGTCCTTCGAATAAACTGGAACACTTCCGGATCTCTTGGACCGTAGACTGCCTTGAGGCCGTTGTAGAAAGCTTTTATGTTATGGCGGTCTGCTGCTGTCTGCAGCTCGATGGCCATATTGTTCCACCAGCGTTCTTTCATTGTGCGAATTCTCACATTTGCCTCCTTCCTGGCTCTACTATAAGCATGTTTCTTGGTGGTACTTGATTTGTCATTTATCCACTGCTAGTGTCTGGTGTGCATTTTGTTCAGTAGCGCTCGGATTTCAGTGTCCTGATCATCGAACCAGTCCTTGCTGCGTTTCCTCACGAAGCCAACAACTTTGGCTGTGGCATTGTAGACGATATCTTTTAAGTCGTTCCAACCGTCTTCGGCTCCATCGTTATTCTCCCGCTCACTCAGCCTGGCATTGAATTCTTGTTCCAGCTCCGTACGAACGTCCAGACGTTTTAGCGCACTCACGTTGAGCTTCCTGACATTGAGATCTCGTCGACATCTCCGCGGAGGCGTCGTTGTCAGGCTCATTGTACTGCGAACTAGAACATGATCTGACCACATCGTGCTTCCACGCATTGCTGGAGTTAATTTGACGTCTTTCAAGTCGCGTTGCTTGGTTATTACGTAGTCGAGCATGTGCCAGTGTTTCGACGTCGGGTGCGTCCACGTGTTTTTGAATTTGTTTGCTTATTGAAAGAGTGTATTAGTTATGACCAGTTCATGTTTTGCATATAGTTCGAGCAGGATAGTGCCATTTGAGTTGGCATTACCAACCCCATGACGCCCGAGCACTCGGCTCCATGTGGCGAACTCACTGCCAACCTTGGCGTTGAAGTCTCCCAGAATAAATAGTTTGTTTCTGCAGGAGATTTTGGAGATTATATTATCCGGTTCGGCATAGAACTCTTCCTTGCAGTCGTCTGATGCGAGAAGGGTTGGTGCGTATACCGAGAGGAGACTGGCTTTGCGACCATGGGGCAGCGGGAGTTCGAGGCTCATGTGTCGTGGCGTAATAGCGACCGGTGTAGAGCAGAGCGTTTTGACGATCTCGTTTCTAATGGCAAATCCAACTCCACCTTGCCTGGGTGCACCTTCAGGTTGTCCAATGCAAAAGAACGTATATCCTCCACCTTCTTCCGAGAACTGCGATCTACCGGAGATTCTAGTTTCGCACAGTGCTGCAATGTCTATGCGATATCTGGCAAGTTCTCGAGCAACTATGGCTGTTCTTCGCTCATGGCGATCATCGCTATCCAATAGCGTACGCACGTCCCACGTTGCCAAACGGATTCGCAGAGGTTTGCGCCACTTTGTTTTTCGACCGCACGGATAAGTATTCAGCANCTCTGCCACCCAGGCAGGACACGAATCTTGAGGTAGTTCCTGGTCGTCAAGAAGCGGCCATCACACCTGAGCCGCCTGCGTGCAGGGTCGTGACTAGGTACTTCCAGTGCCCGACACCTGTACCCGTCGCCATTTGCCTGTCGCCGCAGGGCTTCACACAACATTTTCACCGGAGTTATACCGTCACAATGAATTGATTTAAGTGAGAGATGCTTGTGGGACAACTCCCACTCTCTGTTCACCCAAAGCTCGTTGACTACAGGCACGAAGATCGAGACGTGTAGTCTGAGCGGTGAGTGCGCAGCAGTGCGGCCAGAAATGAGGCCAGGTTGACCATACATAACTGCCCTTCCGATACACAATCGTAGCCCACCGCAGGTGCTATTTACCATGATTCGGAGTTCTTTTCTCCTAGCCTTTCTTCTCCCATGAAGTACCTACAAGGCAATAGTGGCGGCGGTCTTTTTCGGCGGACCGTATTCGCCGTGGCACGAAACCGTCATTGGGTATTGTGACCACTTTTTAGGCGCTGGCGTGCCACCGTCAACCCCAGTCACACCCTGTTGGATTTTGCCGCTAGATTGTCCGCGGTCGCTTATTCAATATATTCGCAACTAACCGTCGTTCTGACGGCCGTTCCCCGATCCGCAATCTGGGGACGTGCCAGATGGCTCCTAGGCCGTTGAGGTCAACGGATCTCAACACCGGTGATCATTTGAGATAAGGGCAAGATATACGGCATGCTTTATCCTTTGTCTATAGCTAATAGAACTCAACCAGGAGAGGAACATATTAGACCGTATGTTGTGCCAGCCGATCTGAAGCGTGCATTTGCTCTTATAAATACAGGTTTCTATGTTAATGTAGAATTTTTTTTTTCTTTCCGAAATTTCAGTTTTCATTGTAAATGCTAATATTTGGATATTCATCATAGCAACTGCACTTCCGTTGACATCTTTCGTTGATTTCATCAAGCAAAAATGCTTCGAAGAGAATCAGAAAGTTCCCGTTGCTCATCGTCTAATCATTTTCCAATACCGTACTTTTAACTAGTGTTCATAGAAAAAGATGATGTCATCCTTATTGCAAAAGATACAGAAGTATTCCACAGGGTGTGGAATCGGAATGCTGGTCGGGCGCTATCGATGTGAATGTTGCATCTCATTCCAAAGCAAACTGTTGTCACATATAGTCAATACAGAAGTGGAAAAATGGCGCTTACATATGTCAGGTCTCTTGTTGTGTTGAATATTTCATCTGTATGGCGCTAGTGCACTTCAAACACATCATCGAATTACAGCAATCACAGTGGAAAATAGGTTATCAGTGGTTTGAAGAAGATTTAGGGGCAATTTTAAAAATTCGAAAACAATCTAGTTTTACGTGTTCCAAGAATCCGGTAGATACCTTTTTTGTCATTCCTTCACGCACCGCTGAAATGGAACAGCATGAGTAGACCCGTTCTGATCCGGTTCGTCCTTCATCCGAAAATGGCTAATGATGATACGCGAAGATATGCGGTGGAGCGTCGATCAGGAAAGTTTTGTTAAGTTTGAAACGAGCTTTTACTCAAACATTTGAGCGTACCGGTCTCTCCATCATCTGATACAGCCTTAGATTCCTATTCATGTTTCGAAGTGGTACCATAGGCTGTCGGGTATAGAAATTACGAGCTGTTTTACACCAAATTCAACTTGTAAGTAAAACTGTGGCAATTGCAAATGTGTGCTATCGCGTTGATATACTTTAGAATGTTTATATAGGGAAGAAGCAGCCTTAGATTGCACGTTGATGGAGTCGTCTGCGAGCATTGCTTGTACCAGCTGCATTGGGTAAACCGACATATGCTTGTTGTTTCGCCCACGAGCATATCCATAGGAAAGTGTTGCTTTAACGCAGTGAATAAGCAAAAACTCAGCCCCCTTTGTAAGATGTGTTTCACATGCACTATAGGGAACCTTGCGCTTTGATGTAAGGCAGACATCGATGAATCAAAATAAGCAGAACCCGGCTGTCAGTAAAAATAAATCAGTGTTTGATTGTTTTTTCTCCGTTGTTTATTTTCATGAAGGAAATTTTGTATTTCTCTCACCTGGATTTAATCCGCTCAGAATGCGGTTTGTTTTTTTTTTCTCATCTCATCATTAAAAGATATTTTCAGAAGCACTGCAGTTTCGAATATCATCGGTTACTGTTCATGTTTTCTACCTATTGTGAAATTGTATAAGGAAATGCCTAGATTGCTACGGCAATTTTTTGGCAGCTCACTATAGCAGAATAGACCTCGTAAATGGCGGTTTTAGAGTGAAAAGATCCTTTAAAATGATGTTCATATCGGGAAGTGGAGTATGGGGGTGAGGAGGGGGGTGGAGGGTGAACGATGAGGAGAGATGGAAATTGTGGTACTATTTAACATCAGTTCAACGGGTAATAAGTGATACCACATGTGCAATAATATATCCATATCTAAACTCATCTAAGAGCTCGAGCAAATTTGCAAAAGATTCGTTATTTGTTGAGCACAACGATGCAAAACGCAATCCCGAAGATTGCAAAATCGATGCAAATTTTTAGCCGCTTTAATTTCTCACTCACTGATTCGGATCGGCTACAAAACTTGACAATAATGAAAAATGAATTTTTGAAAGAAGCAGAGAAAATAGACACTATATGTTTTATGTTTATGCCATTTGGAGACACAAATAAGATAATAGGAATAGCATTCTTTGGGTCCTGGAATTGGAATTGTGCTAAAAAAGGAAACAGTTTAGGATTGGAGCAGTAAATAAATCGTTGCTTTTATTAGGTTGCTTTAATATTTTGAATAAAGATAGACAGAGATTTTATGATTCATGAAGATAAAAGCTTTATTACAAACGATGATTGTTGTGTCGATTGTTGCAAAGAGCGAATGATAGAAACTTATTGAAATTATTTGTTTGCATGAAGATATGACAGCAACTCGATAAGCAATTACTTTTCCTATAAAAAAGAATTTTTTTTTTCTTTGATATTTGAGGGTTAATGAATCAGATCTCCACGGCCAAAATGTTTGCGCATACCTGTGGTGGTTTATGAGTGGAAATTTGCTTTGTTCGTATTTGCTGTTGTTGTCTTTTGAATGATAAAAATGGGCTAAATCCAGTGTTACTACTCGATCGTTGTTATTCTATTCTATTCCCTCATTTGCCAATCCATTCTAATCGCTCAGTAAATGATCAACAATCTTAAGCCGAAGCAAGTGGAGAATGGGATAGAGGGTGATCTTGAGGAGTTGCATCATTGAAGATTCTAGTTGGCTTTGGCTTTCGGTTCGCTGGTTCGTAAGCCTACAAAGCGCTGAGCAAATCAGTGGATAAGCCGGCGAATAAATAAAAGCGCTCTGCAATTCATCTCTATGAAGTATTGACTAGCATTTAAAAAAGAGTATAGTACATCGTTATGTCATCGAATCACTGCAGTCAAATCAACAATTTCAAATTGGGATAATCTGAGCGTGTGTGCATCGACCAACTTGCCTTCACAATTCGAGCTTCAGATAAACTGGGATTCTGGCTACCGGGTCTACGCATACATATGTTAGCACAGGTATGGACACACACATACCTTGGGCACAAACACGAAACCGCATATACCTTGGAAGGTAGATACGGTGTCGGCATTATGCGCTTCGTAAATACTCATGAGGAACGGCAAATTTTAGAGAGGTTTTAACTGGCTAATGGGCGCAAAATAGATCGTTCTCGTGGAAATGAATTGATATGTGCAATTAAGGTGATACTATTTTACAAAGAGAATAAATAGGAGTGAAGAGAGATTTTTCGATTGGGAATTGTGATACGTTACATTAGTGGAAGCAGGATGCACGGTGTATCTCATTGAGGTCATATGCTCGGCAACTATCTGCAGTTATATGTCAGGTGACGGCACCCAATACACATCAAAAAGTTCGCAGTTGGGATCAGTAAAAAGTTGAAGAATTGAACGTGCAAACTTGGAACCCGCCCCTTTCAGCTTCGGTTTTGCTTTTATAGGCCATCAGTTAAGAAATTCTGCACATCTTTCGCTTCCTTCTCGTTTGCACTCCCAACCGTGCTTATGGTCTTTAGATATTTTCTGTCTCAACTTCGGCATTGAAGTATTCGTTGATCTGAGGATGCTTTGAAGCTATTATGCACTCACTTCAAGATTAAGTATGAAGTTGCGCTAGTACTCACTCCTCTCCTAACGGATATCCCCCATCTCTCAACTTTTCCTCATCCATATTTTCCTCTCTAAGTTGGTAGTTCTGAAATGTGAAGTTCTTTTATCCCACCTGAGAGTATCACTTTTCAAACGACATTTCTTGTGATTCTCGCATATACATCCTCGAATTTCTTGGAAATTTCTTATCTCTAATATCTCTAAAGCGTAAAGTTTTGAAGTTTTTAGATGTTTGCAGAGGTTTACATCACAATACGAGAGTGATTTCATACATCTAATCATATGTTGAGTTGTTTAATTTCAAAAGAACATCAATAAGGGTGACAAGCTAAGTAGAGATGTGTTTTCATTTCATTTCGGTGCTCATAACGTTTTATTCCTTCATAATATGGTGTTTCTCATCGGCGTTCGTTATTGATCTTAGCGTATTGAACTCATTTTTGATGTGATCTACTAGTTTTTTTTTCAGGAACCTCTCGGACTTTGGATACGATAATGTCTGCACTTCGATCCACAAAAGTATCATCTTTCCGAATGATTACTTTATTTGTATTTCAAAATACTTTATCGATGCTCGTTTGATTTGGCTATCTTTTACTCTTTAAAATCCGTATATATCCTCATTTTCTTGCTATTTTTGCTATCAGATCATCACAAAAATATCCGTTTTTTTTTGAGAGAGAGAGAGTTTTATTCTACATCTAGAACGTTTACCTTAAAATGATTTTTAGGGTAATGCAACCCTATTTCCGATGTTAAATGTTGTTAATATTGGAAACTCGAAAAGGTGTTATACCCATTTTCAAAATAAACGAATTTTCCCCAATGATTTCCCACTCAATACAATTTAAAGCGCTTATCGTTGTCTTATTTTCATCTACCACTAAGTTACTAAAGTCATAGCATAAAATTGATTCATTTCTCTTTATATGATTATAATTCTAAGGGATGTAGTAAAGATTTTGTTGTTTCGTTATCAGCTAGCTATTCGTGGAGAAATCAGCAAGGGTTTATTTCTTGGGATCGATCTTTATTGGTAAATATTAGAGTGACTTGCTTAACATTTGCTTAACATAGAAGTGCTATAATTAGACACTTCAACATTGTAATAGTTTTTTTTCTAACGTTCAATCTCTAAGAAAGGGGATCCATAAACCACCCAGGGTTGTTTCTTGATCAGTGGCCTCATAAGTCTATAGTTAGAGAGATTTGAGTATTTGGAAAGCGTTAAATGAATAAGAGGTTTTGTGATGAAGTTAATTCACTAAACTATGGAAATTTTGCTGACGTTAGGAAGAAGCAATAAATAAATACAAAATGAAAGATTAAAAAAAATGAAGGATGAAGTGGGTTTAATTCATAAGAGTTATTCGATTAAAATGTGTTATTTGCAGGGTCTTGTAGCGCTTGTGACGGGTGGTGCATCAGGTCTTGGACGAGGTGCAGTCGAAACTTTGCTTAAGCATGGAGCCAAGGTGGCGATCCTCGATCTACCAAGCTCTACTGGTGCCGACGTAGCTAAACAGCTTGGCGGTGACTGTATCTTCACTCCAGCTAGTGTAAGACTTTTTTCTATGTACCAAAAATATCACGAAGATGATTTCAGTATAGAATCGGCTGTAGGCGAAACTAAAATTAATTGATTTGTAGTTTTTATTTAAAATCCATTCCAAAAAAGATCATCGATCATTTTCCCCTATGAACAATGCAGCTCCGAGTAGGCATAAAAGATCGAAAGACTTGTTCATGCGATCAAGACAAGCAAAATGAGGTCAAGCATTATTGAAAATTCAGAGAGATCAAAGAGAAGTAAAGTTTTTCTTGCACAGTAGACTTATTCTACACTTAACGTAAAATGGCTCGTAAAAAAATCATAATTTCATATATCTTCGTTTCCGCAAAATTTAATATTTTCTATCTTATTTTAGTCGTTCCTACTCATGAAAATAAACCCTCACTCTTTCACTTACTGATTCATCGTTATTAGATGGCTTTCTATGCTTGTGCATATAATTTCAGTATTTTTCACATTATAGCGGCTATCTTTGTACCATTGGGATGAACTTTTGCCCACCGACGGATATTTTTGCTCTACGGGAAAAGCTATTAAGAGAAGATTTGAATGCATTATTTTTTTGTTTTATGTACTTGCATCTTTCGAAAAAATCAACTTACTAAGACAATCTGTATTCATTTTATTCCACAAGCAAAATATATCACTCATGCTTAGAACACGTTAAATGAATGCACTCATTGTTCTTTCTTATTTTTCCCGAAAATTAAAATGCTTCCTGGATTAAACTAGAAGCCGTTCATAATCCACGCAGCATGAAACGATCGCGTATCCTCCTGATTAAAGTCTATCCTCGAAGTAATTGCTTTATACTCATCGATCCTATTGTCTTTTTTTTGATTGTATGCGAATGATGTGGCTATATGATTGCACAAGGTTATTCATTTCTGAGTAATCAACTTAGAACGTCGCTAATGAACCGGTCTTTATAGATCGACAGTGAGCGGTGGGGGAATAAGTAAGGTATAGTCTCGAACTATGACCTTTGCAATGTACATCACTCATTTGCTTTCTTGTATGTCGTCAAACCTGTGCTTTCAGTCGATGTCGTTGATTTTTTAATTTTTTAATTTTTTAATTTTTTATTTTTACTTTTCATCTTATTTTTATTCATTTTTATTTATTCTTTTTTTCGCATTTCTAGATCATTCAGCGCGTATTTTCGTGGTTTATTGTGAAGAGCTGCTTCTTTCTTAGCAAATGACTCAGTTATGGTGTAACAATGGCCGAAAACTTCTGGATGGCACGCAGACTCTTGTTAATTCGTTCGCAAAGCAGCAATTGTTTGCCATTGATAGTGCAATGCTGCCTCTTTTTCGGATGCACCTGTTCACTTTGCTTTTATTTCCAATCGTTCTCAGTTGCAGGAGAACTGTTCTATCCCGTAGTTGAAGCCCACTTGCAGAGAGTGGAAAGATATGATGGATAGCAAAAGATTGTAACAAGTTGCAATCTGAAATGGCCAAACGAACAGGTCTCTAGTAGGAGGAAGTGTATCCTTAAGTATGAGCAAAGGTTAGAGGGGCCAGGAGAGCAGAAAAAAACATTTAACATAGCTCCACATTGTTTTGCAAATTGCATCACTAACTGGAAACATGGATCAGTGCTTTAGCATATAGCATTGTGATGTAGACGAAGGCAGTGATTTCAGCGTTGAAATAAGTAAGACGAAGAGAAATCAGAGGTGTTCAACCGTTTCATTCCTATGAGGATATACACTACCTTTCTTTCTATTATATCTGTGCCGGCGTTTACTTCTTTCCCACTTCTGAAGTGGGCATGCATTCAAGAGGTGGGGGAAGGAGGGGGGGGGAGGGGGGGGGGGGGGGGGGGGGGGGGGGGGGGGCAGAAATTTACGGTTTTTAGATTGAACAAGCATAAGTTCGATGGAAAGCGTTAGAGACTTATACTTGATGTTATATATTCACGTTTTTCTTTCTTATTGATTAGTGTTCATGGTTGTGGACATATAATTAGCCACTATGTGACAATTGTGCATTTCGAATGACTTCGTAAAGAAGGCAACATGGACAATAGAGGTTGCAGATGCGTAAATGCATGTAGAGATAGTTGTAGGTGACAGCTGCATCGGAGGTGAAGTCAGCGTTTACGGAAGTGAAGAAGAAGTTTGGTCGTCTAGATGTTGCGGTTAATTGTGCTGGCATCGCTTACAGCTTCAAGCTGTTCAACGTGAAAAAGAAGAAGCTTGCCGACTTGGAGAGTGTACGCAAAACACTTGACGTACGTATCTACGTTTTATAAAAGCATTCAAGGCAAAAAGACGTTTGTAAATTTGACATTGATCTAATCCCCAATATCTCCATCCTTCTTCATTTATATTCTCTATCGACCCACTCAGTTTTTTGCTCATATTTTCCACTCTATTCTAGGAAATGCTTAACGACTTCCTTTTTCTTGGTCGAATGGTTTAAATGCATTACTTTCTCGTATTTTCGTGAAAACATAAGAAATTGTGAAGAAACCGAATAGCGTATCATTTGAATATAACGATAGAGATGATAAAACTTCAAATTTTCCAAAAGAAATTCATTGAAGAGAGAAGAGGAATAACTAGGACAGAAATTTTTTAGAGTATTTAGCACTTTGAAACGTTTGAAACTTTCTGCCAACCTTACCATAGGGGGAATAAAGAGGAAAGGAAACGGTTTATTTTCTGTGGAAAGTTTATAAGGTGGAGTTCATTCGTGATCATACGGTATTTAAGTAATTCTCGGATGACTATAATTCAAAATTTTCCACCCATAATTTACTTTTGATTCAATTTACTCTTAGATTTTGTGCATTTTTAGCCGTATATACACTATGGATAAGGTTGCGGATTAGCCATTTTCTCAGTACTTTCGCTGTTTTTGTCTCCGCACTTTTCTTCGAGAATGTTCTAAAGAGGCATTGAAAACAGCAAAGTGGATGGATTATACAAGCAGAATTTTGTTGCCATCAAGTGCAGTGTGTGCATTTCTCGTAGTCTCAATGAAGATCAAGCTTTTGCGTATTACAGAAATTCGGACATCCAACCAAGTTCACTTGACTTTCACTCATGTCTTAGCTGATTGATGTATAGAGGAGAAAGCTTACGTCAATGTTACATATTTAAGGTCAACGTCATGGGCTACTTCAACGTGGCCGCATATGCTGCTGAATTATTCGCTGAGAACGAGAAAGACGATATGGGCCAAAGAGGTGTTATTATCAACACGGGCTCAATTGCGGCATTCGACGGACAAGCGGGACAGGTGTGCTTTCATTTGCAGTTGATCTATTATAGGTAATCTTTACCTTTGAAAAGAAATTTTACGCTTCGGACCGGTTTGTTTTTCTTTTTGGCGGCTGACTGCAAAGAGTTTTCACAGACTGATGCATCTAAGCAGAAGGATTTAGATAGGTGGGTGTTTTGCCGAACTGGAGTTTAATCCAGGGTGACATGTGACGAACTTGAACGAGATGAAAGAAAAAGTCGAGGTTCATATAAGGATCTCTCGTTTAATAGCTTATCCTGTAATAGGCTTGGATCGAGCATTTATATGAGCTGTAATGAAGAGCGGTCCTCCACAGTCGATTTCCTTCCATTTTCCAACAACAACTATAAGCATCCGAAAGTTCGGTAGAGAGCTGTGTCATTGAAAGCATTTCGATGGCTTTTCAGTCGGCATATGCGGCATCAAAGGGCGCAATTGCCGGTATGACGCTACCTTTGGCTCGTGATTTCGCAGATGATGGGATTCGTGTAATGACGATCGCACCTGGTATCTTCGATACACCTATGATGTCATCCTTCCCCGATAAGGTATCGCCTTGAAAGTTATTCGTTTTCGTTGACAGTTATGTTTCATAGAGAATCTTAACCTCCCCGGGCCATATTCCTGGATAAGTTAGGAGGGCTTCCATATTTTCTGCTTGCAAGTAACACCTTTTTCGGTGATCTCATTCCCATTTACAGGTCGTTTTCTCTCTATAGCTCTTCAAATACAAGCTATGATACTTGCTTTTTCAACTCTTCAACACCTTCGACATATATCACTAGCTTACAGTTGCATTGTAATTTGCTGTTTATGATTTTTCATACAATGTGATTAACTTGGAGGTTCGCAACTTTTTGATCGGTTTGGTACCTAATCCGAAACGATTTGGCATTCCGGAAGAGTACGGTGAGTTGGTCCGTCATATAGTCGAGAATCGTTACTTGAACGGCGAGGTTATTCGTCTGGATGGTGCGCTCCGTATGCCTGCATAAATCAAACACTCCGAGATAGTATTTGGTTGTAAGCTTGCGCACGCGTTTCCTTGAAACATTTTAAAAAAAAAATTTTTCTATTGGTTTCACATCGGAAGTATATGTTTCAATTTTCCTTTGTGGAAGTGGTGTATTTTGGGGACACTAAAACTATTGACACTTCGCCTTGCACGCTGCTGTCTTTATCATTGAATGCAATCCTATTCCTTTCTCATATATAATTAACTGAAATAGTTGAAGTCTTTGAGGAGAAATACAATTTTCAGGTTGTTCAATTTCAACGTTGTTTTGTTATATGTTGATATTTTTGAGAGTGTCATTCATAGAACGCAATAGGTCAATGAATTACTATTGTTGTAATATATTCGATTAACGAGTTCTTGACTTCGCAGGTACGTGCGGCGCATTTTTACAGATATAGGATAGTTACTCATCATTGTTACCGTGTTTTTTATTTCTCTGAATAACATTTTGTATTTTTGAATTCGATAAATATTTGAAATTAGTTCATGCGGTGACGACCGATACGCGAACCATTCCGCGCGCTGATGCCACCATAACCTCAAGTTACACAATCTTCCTAAGGCAGTTCAAATACATATGGAATATATATATATATATATATATAGGATCTGTGTTAGCTTTATAAAAGATGTGGCTGTGGGTAGTTGAATGTGTAACTTTCATCTCATATGACAGTAGGCAAGTTGAGGCTGCCAAGGTGGAAGTCGGTAAGGAGTGATCTGTCCTCCGTATTTTTGTAGGCGCGGGGACGTTTCTTCGTTGTAAAAAATCGTGTTAGAAACCTCCTATCAATTAGACGGTACTTCCAATAAGTTGGGAATAGTTTCAAAAGCCCCTTCTCGCTTTCGAGTCCTCACGTCAACGAAACCGGCAAAAGCAGATCTGCCGTGATTGAAAGTTCCCTTTTCGTAGTGACTCAATTACTTTTTTCAAAGTTGATCTATATAAGTGAATGTAGGAGTTTGTCTCCTCGTTCCGCCCAAGTAGAAATCTTTAGTTTCCTTACGTTGCATAGGGATTTTATAGGAGGAAATTATAGATCCATCTGGAGAATGTAAATGCAATGTAATGAAGATTACCTATAACCATTTTGATCCTACACATTTCCAAAGTTGCAGAATATCCTACTTCAGTGGGATATTACCATTGGTAATATCATTGATATTACCATTGGTAAAATTGCAGAATATCCTACATTACCATTGGTCGGTGCATAACTATTGCATTTTTGGGCGATCTTTTTCATTCGATTTGATTTCTTTCGTTGCATATCCCATCTATATATCTGAATACTTGAAGTTATCAAGAAATGATGCTTGCTCTCAAACGTGGTTATTCTTTTAATATCGCTTTCCTTTCTTCACCATAAAGATTTCTCTTTTTATTGAGAATTTTCTAGTTATGATTTGAGAGAAAATAAACAATTAATTTAAAATATTATAGCTGTTAAGAAATCTATAAATGCCTTACCTCTTATAAAACGAACTTATTTAGCACCTAAAATTCTATGCGTTAATTAGTGTCCTAAATGTTAAGCATCCTACTTCTTCAGTATACGGAGCCTCAGAACAGCAACATATACATTAAAAGGCGATGAGAAAGTTTTGCGATGCCTGTTAAGACTTTCGGGTTCTTTCTTTCAAATACTGAATGAATGTGAGGACTAATAAAAGTATATTGTTGCAATTCATTTCATGGCTATCTGACCGAACATACTAGATCAAGTAACATAAAAATATACCGTATATGAGCTGAACACTTCTTATGGGTCTTCACCTAATGGATACAGTTGTAGCCAATAACATACGGGAATATCTTTTCCATATTCGAGCAAAATTCATCAAGAGTTCACCTGAACCTAGCCGTCCTTCGCAAAAATTTTACGCCTACAACTAAAGAGTAGAACACAGAGGAAATACAATTTTGTTTATTGCTAGAATTAGTACATTTGTTTTTATTGTTAATTAATGCAAATTTTGAACGATTTATTCGTGGAATTTTTATGCGTTTCGTTTATTATCAAAAGCCGCTCAACGTGTTGCAATATTCGAGTTTTATCGAAATGTTTTTCAGTTATTTGCTGATGGCATTTCTTGTCATTGATAGGCAGAAAATATATTGCCGAGCCGCATAAGCGCCTCAAAATCTAATAGAGGAATTTTCATCGCAGACAACATTTCTAAAAATGCAAAATTATTTGAATTTTAAAATTTGCTGCTCCTCTTACTTTTTGTTCAGCTATCTTTCTGTCCTTTTCACATTTTCTATTCGAGACGAGAATATGATAGTTTATAAATTCATACACATATATTGGCATTAACTATGAAGAGTTCAGAAAATATATAACGATCTTAGAAGATAGAATCAAAAGTGATTAAGCATGAAATAAGGCAAACATTAACAAAAGGTTGTAAAAATAGCTCTTATTTCCCACCAATCAATGATAGAAATAATTCGGAACTTAATAAAGTGCATAACATTGCTCTGAATCCCCTCTGAATGGCATACATTTCAAATACAAGTAGAGCGAAAAAAGAATGGTACAACACACTTGCGCCTCATTCCAAAATATTAGTGCTGTACTGTAATTGCACCCCTCTTCAAACATTGGGTTTTACTGTATACTAGTAGTCGTGAATTTGAATTACAGTACGATAGTGCATATGTGGTACAAACATGACTACAGTAAGAAAAGCGGAATAATTTTTGCTGCTATGATATCAGTGAATGAAAATGAATGCCTTACTTCGTTGAGAATTCTGATCTATTCCCTTTGATGATGCATATTATGCGTCTACGATCCCTCGTATATAAATAAGTTACTAATCCACAAACTTGAGAGGTCGGTGGTACTGTAATGCATCACTGTATGAAACATAGACCTCAACTTTTATAAAAGATTAAGGGATTCATTCGCAAATGAATTATGTTGCTTGCAAATTGCAGTCTATAAAAGGGTCTACAAGAACGATTCGTTGAGATATACGATCCCCGATAGATTACAGTGAATTTCCATTAAAAAATGTTGAAATATTGTTTGAAAATATATCGAATGTGATGTTAGCTAGCTTAATTAATTTTCGACACATTAGTAACGACACTAAAATATTTCGAATTATTCATCCTTTCCCAAAAAAATACCCACAAAAATAATAATTATTAATACAATCAACACAATTCCTTTGTTGTTTATCTGCATATAAACTATGCAACCCTCTTATGGAATATTCTAGTAAATATGTATCGAACGAATGAGAAATTTTTATTGGTTGAATAACATTGTTTAACTTCATATTCTCTTAGTTGTCCATTTTCGCTTATAATAGATAAATAAATTGGCGAAGAAAAAACACTTCGTCGAAAGCAGAGATGAAATTTTTTTTCGAAGAAAAAACTAAAAATCAATAGCAATAAATGAATAGAAAAACTCTCATCGATAGTTATCAACTTCAACGTTCATTGCAAACAATGCACAACTTGCTGATTAAATAAAAATTATTTATTTATTGTCTTTTAATTAACTGGTGCGATCTTAATATGAATGAATAAGGAAATTATTAAAGAAAACAAATTGCTAGCGAATAGATTAAAATTTATTCATGAATGAGTAAAATCATAAAAGCCGACCATTGTTGCTTGTGTTTTGCAACGTTATGTAACAGTATTTCGCATTTCACATATATGAAAACAAATCCTTTTTTGTGGCGGAAAATGAAACGAAATGTATTAGAAATAAGATTTATTGTACCAGGGAGTTATTTTTCTCTGCAAGATTTAATAGAAGGGAGAAACATTACATAAGGGGAATTTGTTGAGGAGGGAAATATACTCAAGATTTTGTACTAAATCACTTATGATTGCAAGGCCTTCTTAAAGAGTTTTTCGAAAGTTCCTATAATAAAAAATGTTTTTGAAACATAAAATCGTTAAAGATAATATTACCTGTCAACTAATTTCTCTTCCCACTCCTCTCCTCTATAAAGCACTCTAAAAAGTTGAAGAGGACAAGAGGGGCGTTCTATTTAAGGAAATACTAGGTTGTTTATTACTATGGAGGTTTCCTGTTAGACTTGTGCAATTATGCCCCGGTTCAATTCCGTGTTTGTAAAGCTATCAAGGCAACAGATCGCAAATGTGCCCATGCCAATCAAATAGTGCACTGCGTTGATTGACACCCATCAACAACAATTGCCATCATCGTATTTTCTTCCATACTCAGTCGCCTTTTTACACTATGACAGCGTGGTGTTTCTTCCACTATTTTGTTATTGTCTCCATCGTACCTTTTCTCGCAACCTCAGGTTACCATATGCAGAACAATTTTTTCAAGCACAAATGTTTTCAAATTTTGCATCAAATTTGACCACAAAAATTCTCTGAAGATAGTTTTATAGATTTGCATATGTAAACTACGTTGTGAAAGTACTACTTTTGTGCTCCCTATGTTGTTTGTCTGTCACTTAGTATTCGACTGGGTATTCACTGAAGTCATGAAATCTGATCGGTACCATTGCACAACATAATAAAACCTCTACCATGCTAAAACCTCCAAGTTGATAGATATACCAGCTTCAAAACGCCCATAAGGTTGTAGCTTTATAAAAACCCCTCCCCTCCTCCATCTGCTTCCCTTTATCCTATATAATTGCACTTGCTCGCTTACGGCGAGTGCTATTTTCTGAAAAAAAAAACCCATCAAGATGAATAGTCAGCAAAAACCGCTATTTATATTTAGTAAAAATGATCTCATGCACAACTCTACATTTTATTTTGCAGGTAGAATTTGCTTTGATTGAAAAAATTTTAATTTTCCACTGACCATTTTATCCACTTCCATTGAACTTAGAGAATTATTGCTATAGCAACGAATGCATTTAACATTCTAGACATATAGAAACTTTCTTTTTTAAAATCTGCTATTTCCAAATTGCAAGATGCGAAATAAATATTTTATTTATTTATTTTTTTGTTTTTTCTAAATCATTTTTACTATTCGTTTAATTTTGGCATTCAAAGATGCAATTATTTGGTTACTATAACGTGGCAATAAGATTTTATCGATAAAAATCAATCAACAAGACGAAATAAATTTTTCATTTGCAATATGTATGACTTTCTGCAGGCTCTTTTGAGAGGTTTATTTGCAGAGGAGAGTTTCATTCGAGCGAGTGTTTATTTAACGGATGCATTTCGTTTTGCTTACTTTGTTTTTGATTCATTTGTTCCATCCTTTCTTAACAGTTTACTATTGTTGCAATGTTCTCATAAAACTTGTTGATATCGCTATAGAGCCTTATGCTATAGTTGTATTGTTTTATTTTCAATGATCTTATGCAGTCATTGAAAATTGCAGTTGTTGCATTTAAAGATACAACTGAATTCATATTGAATTCTGAATTGATTATTGAACGGCTGTCCAAATGTCAATCAAAAAACTCGTTTTTTGCATGAAGAAACGTTTAATTATCGAAATAATACACTCAAGCCGTGTATATATTGCTGAATAATATGCTGCTGAAGGCAAATATTTCATTGACAACGGTCGTTAAAGGTGATCGCATAATGGGGCTATATTTCTGGAGCTCAGAGATTTAGCTACAGTACATTGTTCTTTTCCACTTCTCTAAAAATTCTCGAACATTTATTTACAGTTGAACGTGGAGCATTGGTCAGTGCCCAATTTTAATCCAACAGTGATAGCGATTCCGATTTAAAAAATTCTCTCTTGACTATGGAAAGAGTACACATATCAAGTTTTGCTGAGGTGGAGGACATGTTTGATCTACTCTTTAGCTGCATAATATTTCTTCAATTCATATTCAGCTCAGTTATTAAATTGAATGTGTTCACATCTGCCAGCTGCATGGTGTTCGTGGCATTATTTCTAAGTGCAGCAGTAATTGTTATTGTTACTGACAATAACATCACCGATGGCCGAATGGTACAGCATGGAACCGATAAATTAAATGTGTTTGGTTCAAAATTCCTCGACAACCAACAAGTGCTATTGAGTGATTATTAAATTTTTGAAGATTTCAGAGAGAAGTGCAAATTTTCGAAAATTATTGCGATTTTAAGTGACATCAATAATTGTTGCAAGTCGTAATCTGTTCCAATGTACAATGCAAAGTGGGGGTGTAAAGGGGATATTCAAACGGGTTTATGAATGATCATTTTAAGCATTCCACTCACACGCTGTATCTTGCGTAATTTCAACGGGTTGTGTGCGACAAGAATTGCGTTTATCGATCTGCGTCAATATTCGTGCATATGCTTGCTGCTAGCATGCTTAACATCACGCCTTCGACGACGACAACTTTGCGCATTCATCTCTTTACTCTCGTTTATTTTCGCTGAATTTGCCGACATATTCGAATAGTATTTATATTTTCTCGAACGATTTTTAAAATATTTGGCAGTTAGATTGCTCGCACGTATGGTGCGAATTTGTATTGTTTACTTTTATTTGCTTTTTGCAAAAAGTTTGCAAAACGATGCTCTGAATATAATTAAATGCAAATTTCGAAGGAATGCATATATGGAACGTCTACAAGAAATTGGCGAATATTTATGCAAATTATTCGCGATTTTTTTCAGATATTTATAGCATTCAATTTTATTAAGAAGATGGTAATATTGGCTAAATGAATAAAAACATAAATGGGTGGTGTTTTTGATTACGTCACTTCGGTTATATGACATATTCAGCAAGTATGCTTAAATGATTTTTGAATCTATGAAGTGTGTGCAAAGAAAGTGAACATACTGCACTTTAACGCCTCTTTGCAACTAGCACAGCATGCATAAATAAATACCAATGCTTCAATTCGCTGCTTCAAATATCATGAAATCCACTGCCATACTATGAAACATTTTCAGTGTTGTGATATTTGTTGATTTGTTTTCCTTTCTTATAGAAAAAGCATCAAACATTAATTCAGCATTAATATTTGCATATTAAATAATAACTAAAAATTAAGCATTAATATTTGCATATTAAATAAGAACTAAAAATATGATTATGGAAATGAACTCAAGCGATATTATAAATGAGGCAAAATGATTGCTTTTATGAAAGAACAATTTAAGAACAAATAATGTTATGAAAAAATTCAAGCCACTATCTAAACACTCTTCCTACTTAAACAGGTTATAATAGAACGATAAGAACAGTAAAGAAAATACATAGGGTCAATACTTCATAGAGTTTGGTTTAGAGACATTGAAGTGCTAGTCACACAAATATTGAAGTGTTATGAATCGTTTCCATTAGTATTTTTAATAGCCATCCATAGATGAATATCATATTTCTGCTCAAAAATGTTCATGATGTAATGCTCTTGTTATTGCTTATCTACTAGTTTAAAGTACGATCCATCTATAACAATTTATATGATGATTGTGGGGCTCCAATTTTGTCCCACATTCGAGCATGTTTCAATGATGCAACCAAAGGAATTCTATGCTCTTTTATCGCTTTTAACATGATTCTTTCGTTTCCTATATATGTTTGATGTTTTTGAGTTATGAGCCAACAGGGAGTTCATAACAAGAGGCTGATGACTAGTGGAAATGTCCGCAGTAGCTCAGCGGTAGAGCACTGGCCCGGCAAGCGAAAGGTCGCAGGTTCGTCCCCGTCTGCGGACAAGTTTTCATTGGTCATCAAAAACACCCCATTATCTTTCGTTTCCATTATCGTGAATGTTGAATAATCTTTCGATTACTTCTTTAATAATCACATAAAACAGCTCAATTATCACTTCGATGTCATCTGAAATATAATCAAAAATAACGATATGCAAATGAGCTCCAAGAGAAGGGAATAGATGAAAGAAAAAAAGTTAGGCTCGATCTAGTCATCTTATTAGTTTGCCCACATTTAAATCTATGCCATCTTTGCACTAAAGCATGAAAGAAGAGTGCTGTTATCGAATTATTCAATTTTTTTTCCACGCAACATTAGCTAAGTATTTGACTTTTGTTGATGTGATGTTGCTATCGATTTTGTAGGGTTTTTGCACTTCCATAACCTTCTTAATGGAAATACCCTCCAATCCTTCTTATCCTTCAGCCGTTTTCAATACCTTCAATCATTTTTAATAGAAATCGCCGTTGAATTGATGATGCTTATTTGAGATGAGACTTCGCTCTCGAAGCCAATAGAACCACTTGATTAATGCCTGAATCTCAAAAGTGAATAAGAAAGAAATACATTTATATAATTTGCATTTTTCATCAGACGTATCTTAGTTCTATGTTATTTATTTCCTTGTTCAATAAGACGCCATTGAGTGCTCACAATTTAAAAAAAAAAATCAGGTGGAGAAGCGTGATAAATGATTTGAAAGGATATAAGTTCGTGTAATATATCCACTTGACCAACCATTTTCATCAATCATGCAAAAATAATAAATATGCAATATAATGGTTTCATATTTTCGCTATTTTCAACACTCTCGCTAATTTTCTACAATAATTTTTCTTTGCAATGATTGTGAAATGAAAACCTGACTACTTCAAAACAGTTGGAATTTTTTTCCCCCATTTAACGTCTCTATGATCTTTCGAAGTTGATGAGTCAAAGGGAAATGTGATACGGTGCTGAAACTACCATATATATCGTAATAAATAAGTTTATTATCTATAGCTTTTTCTTGTTTCAGGAACCAAAATTACCGCTGAAACAGGCATACAGACAGAAAACGCAGACAAATAGGCATGGGCACGACACCGCCAAAATGCGGTTTTGCAAAGGACGTTTCTAAAATACCATAGAAACAATAGTTTTCATGAATGTGCTGGTTGCGAGCGTTTTGTACAGCGTTGAAACAAAACTCATCGAATAAAGTGGTGTTTAGTAATGAGTGACAGACAAGTTTTGAAGTAAAAGCCGACGATTATTTTGGTGCATTAAATTTTGATTCATCTCCACGATGATCACAGTTAGTGGAAGGAGGTCTCAGAGATTAACACCTGACTACTGAATGTTTCCCTTGTTGGTGACTCGATCGACTACGAAGCCCTTATAAGTTCTCGTTATTCAACTGCCTAATCCCTTTCAATGTTCAGAAATGTAACCGAAAATTGCTACGGAACTTAACCTTTCGTACATTTTACACCTATCAGATTTCTTTGCTTTCGCTTCAGTGTTCTAGAGTTGAGATTACAAAGTAAACAAAATAGCAAACATAAATGCCTCTAGATTCATGACTACACAACCCTTTATACTACTCCTTGCAAATGCAAATTCCCAAAAGTGCATAGAAAAGTTAATTAGGCATCTCAGATTGATTGCATGAATTTCATTACTTGAGATGGATGAGTTAATGCATCACAATTTGCCCATCCCTACAAGCGGAAATAGTTTACCACTCGCTTGGCTATAGAAAGATAGCCAAGAAGATTCCCTCCGAGCATATGTCGTCTTTGTGTGCGTGCATGTACGATGATTCTTTCTGGTGCAGTGATCTATCTAGGCCACGTACATGGACGCTAAGAATGGACATGAAATCGCCATATACTCTTTGAAATCCTTTCGCTCTTTTTTCACGCTTCTATTTCCGAATCTACATTTAACTTCTTATCATTATTTGCTATAGGCAATTTTGATTCATTAAATTTAACCTTCACTACGAACAGGTAATCTGCATTACGTTAACCATAAATTAACGCACGAACTTTATTTTTTACTTGCATCCTGATCACATAAACTAAGAAATTTTATCAAAGACGAACGTGTAGGTCCTAGACATTCCAATTCTATCGCCATATTTTATTGTCTACGAACGGTGATTTATTTACTCATTTCCCGGTTATCAAGAAGCGTTGCTCTTTCCCCGACAGAGATCGGTGCCATAATAAATTCGAAAACGATGAAATGTTGACCCAATCTCACTTTAATTCCACTTCTTTTGTTGCACAAATGAAATTCAATCTTTATTCAACATAAATTTTGCGAACTTACATATGAATCACCTTCGAAAGTAAATTATGGTCTCTTTTCACTCCGAATTTGTAGTAAGCGTTAGATGACGCTGTAAAATATTGCTATTATGTTCCAAGGATGCTATTACATCAGCTATGGCTGTCGATTATATATTTGGTGATACTCTTAGATAACTCATATGACATTGATGCTTAATCAAAGACGAGACATCCACTCTAGTAATAGTAAGACTTTAAATTAGAACGATGAACAATATAGCATATAGAACTTTGGAATCGGCTTTGTGAAAATTCGTCTTAAAATCATTGTAGCGTAAGTGGTGATGGCGAGATTGCATTGCACTCACTTATTTTATATATCACCTAGATATGATTCTGTTTATTAACGCAGATTCTGAAAGAAAACCATTAGAGTTCTTTATTTTGAAAACATGCAAAGAAAAAATTGGTGGATATTTCTTATTATTTGAACTGAAAATTTTCAATGCTCTTACTTCTAAAGAGAGCAACTTATTTTTGACTTCTTATGAGCATATCGATGACGATGAAATATTGCAGGAGGTGTGCACCTCTGAATTTGAAACACAATCTGGGCGTTTAAATCGACGAATCGAAATGTTGAAGAAAATATCGCATCAGGCGAATGCTAAACAAGAAAGTTCCGATGAAATTTACAGAGAAGAATTTTTAAAATTTACACAAAAATAAATTTAGAAAAAAAAAACGAATAGACCAATAGAAGTGGAGTACACTTTGCACAATGTATATTAGTGGGAAATTTTTTTCTCATACTGCAAGAGTGCTAAGTAAAACAGGAAATTGCCTCTCTCTTTATGTGTCGTTGTACATCAATCGAGCATACAATGTCATACGAGTTGCCACGCATTTCTTTAATTTCACGCTTATTCTTTAATGAGATATTGAGCTTAAATGATTTATTATAGAAAGTGATGAAGGATACTGTTTTCATTCCGATGATAGTAATGTAGCATAGTGCCAAATTGTCGTGAACAAACGAGGTTGACGCTCGTATGTAGACGACAGAAAAGAGAATCGAAAGACCGACAGTTTATTAGAAAAGAGACTAACAGAGTTAAGGTCACGATGCACGTGGAGTAAAACTAACAAGCTGCGCAGGCCTGTCACAAAACTGGCAGTATAATAACGATAAGCGAAACAAGGACAATCAAAAGCGGCAACTTTGATGGTGTGCAGGTTGGACGACTTGAGCGATATTGTACGCGCTAAGAGCGGGATACAACTTTAGAATGTGGCACATTTTGCCAACTGTGGCAAGGCCCGATACAATGAAGCGCAACACAAACCACACGGAACACGAGGTGTCGGGCGACTGCTTTCGTGCCGACACCAGGTTATCAGGTTATCAATGTACCTTAGCCTAACTCATGCGGTTGACTGTTGTGCACCGCAATTTGCTTTTGTCGCGCTGTCGATGATTTTCTCTTTCTGCTTGCCGACTTCTCTGCCGCACTCACAGCTACTCGAGAACTTCACACTGGATCAATCACAACTGGTCACAATAAAGAAACTGATCTGATTTAACGAGGGCTCGTCCACTTGCCCTTCCTTTTTTCAGCCAAATCTTTACCAACCTCCTGATCGGCTCGTCTCAAGTTTGCTTACACGGTTCCGGGGATACCTTTCTGCTCTGCGATTGCCCGGCACCTCAAACTTGGGTAATTGAACCTTTGACATACTTTAAAAACAACGCAAAAACGTGACATAATCGAAAGACAACTACACAATCATCATAAAATTTGAGGTGAGCCAAGTGAGGTGATTTTTGGTGACGAGCTAATAAAGGAGGTACGGACAAATGGCAAGAAGAATGCAAGACGTCAAAGCTAATGACGAGATCGCAAAACTTCGAGGCTAACAACAAGCAACAATGAGAACCAAGTTGAAATTCAAGAAAAAAACAACAAACAAAAAAGTGATGACGAATAACGCAAACCTTCTACGCTTACACACGACCGCAACGGCGATTGAGTAAGACAATATAGTCGCTACAGCCGAAGGTCAAATTCGATCGTTCTGTAAGTCACCGCGTTGAGACACAGATTTATTGTCTGCAGCAGCTAAGTAACTCACTCGCGCATCTTCGCGACACAAATAAAGATATATGCGGAAATATTTTGAGTGATCTACCGTTTGCGCAGACTTCAGAATGAAAAAAAAAGTATTTCTGCATGCTCTTGCATATTTGCATTTATAAGGTGCATTACGATCGTGTCTTGTCATTGCGTATATAAAATATGTGCTTGTATGTGTCGTATGTCAGATACTCTTGCTCCGACAACCACTGAAACCGGAGCTAAGAGATTTTCTGAGTACATAGTAGATTGCCACCTTATACCAACATCAGTCAGACTCATCAGGAGTTCCAATCAATTGAAGATAACTAGAAATTTGCATACATCCTGCGATCGATAAGAAGTCACTTCACATCACTTGAACTGCGGAAAAATTAATTTTTTGAAAATAATTTGGATTAATGTTACGAGTCGTAGAAATATATCTGTTTTTTGTTTTTTTTTTTGCACAGAATAACTCACTTTTTCCGTTCATAAATCGAACTGATTCAATCGTAAAGTGATCCATTAAACGGAAATAGCCGCAAAAAAAATCTGTATGTGAACAATGAGTGCAGTTTTGTGGTCGTTTATGCAGTTTGTCGATGAGTACCGACAAAGCGAATTGGCCTTTCGAATGGCGTTCATTGAATGCCCTCACATCGCGCATCTGTTCCTTTCATATTGCTCGCAAGCATTTCCGCTAGATTTACGTCTCATCCGAGCCGTTGGATGAGAAGACGTAGAACGTTTGATCGGAAAATTACTGAAATGGGTGAGATAAGATACCACTCATTGTTTGATTTTGAGAAGACAAACGTCTAGATAAGAGATAGAAAATGTCTTAGTGAAAGGGGAAGGGGTTTAAAGAAAGGACTTATGCACCTATACCGAACAACCAAGAGACCCCCTATCTTCGGTGTTGCCGAGGCTAGAAGGACCGCCGAGTCACTCGTCATTTTTGTCATTGCTGTTCCCGAGCCTGCCAATTCGGACCTCCTATACATTTGGACGAATCGGATACCCCTAGCTCGGAAATCATCAGGTGGTGCAAAAATTATGTTTGGTAATGCGACCGTATGTTCTTCATAAAATTTATCTTGTTTTTTCTCGAAATTTCAAAAATATTCCTTCAAGCCCCTCAATCGACTTTGGAAGGGATAAGGACTGCTCCCTGGCGAGCGGAGAAAATAGTGTGCAATCGTTTTTCAGTCCATTGCTATGAGGAGAACAACTCAGAAGTAAACTAATTTTTTAGAGAAGTTAACATCAAAGGAATAGACTTTTGGCATAGTGTCCTTCCAGATAAAATGTGATTTCTATAAGAAAAGTTTCGTTTTAGATGAAGTGTTTTCTCATGTGATATATTCCAGTCGCCTGCCTATGGTTCGGATATGGCTGAGAAGAGGTAGGAGGGCGGAAATGTCGGTTCCCTTCACTCCACAGGTGATTAATTGATCGGTTTAGGACCTTCGACCCACCTTTTGATCACTAAGTTCGTTACGCTTGATAAGCTCGTTATTGTCCGTTATTCGTTAATGAGCAATTCCTTAATCGACCACCACCACCGAGCTTGGAGAACTTCGACCTGTTCCATCGTGCCTGAAAACCTCAGCGGCTTTCAAGCTCGAAGACCCGGCTAGATTCATTCATGAACCATAAGCTCCAAACCTGGGGTGTCCCAATCTTCAAAGACCCCGACCTGATTTTTTTGCAAACACACGACTAGGAAGGAGTGCAGATTTTGTGCTTTTATTCCTGACTGAATCGATGACCCTTATAGAACTACTGATCAGTTGTTCGGTCCTGGTTCAGCCTTAGCATCTTAGTGATTCGCCATGAAGGATATGTTCTAGAAATGGCGAAACAACTAAAGAAACGGTTCGATCAACACACAGAGTGTTTATTGGACTAATCGAGTATGAAACAAAGCCGCATCTCGAAGATCCTTTATCTCCGTAGACGGTAGTTCATCCACCTCCTGGAACACCTTTTCATACTCTAGAACAATTCTTTGCAGAGAAATCTTTTCTGTTTCTTCAGTCTTTAGTAGGCAAGAGAAATAGACGCATTCTTAAGAAGGAAGTAGACGATTTGGCGGTGCAAAACTTGCACGTCATATAATCTGGCTTAGACATCGATGAAGAGAAATTTTCAAAAAAAAGCATTTTGCAAAGATCCTCACCGTTTTTTGCTCAGACATAAATGTTGCAGTGAGAAAACTTTGAAATCGTTTCACGGAAATAACCGATCATTGAAGATTTCCAAAATAAAACGTCGTTTATTTGTTGAAGATGAAATGATTCCTAAATCGCAATAATTTAGTTCATTGATTTGAACGGAGACGATGGCTGTAAGGTATCTCTGAATACTCATTCTCTGTCCATTTTGCCCTGTAGAGAAATTTCATTTTTTTTTTCAAAAAGTGTTCATTTGAAGCGATAGTGAATTATCGGAATCATAAAGCATTGATAAATTCGATTGACGTTTCAATAGAGATGAGCTCATTAGTTTTTCATTCAAATATTCTCGTTTCTATCACTTTCGTCTATATCGATTGCCTAAATAAATCCCCATCGCCTTTATTCTTCTTGCAAAATTGGAATATTTATTGAATTATTTGAAGTGCCAAAACTATACACTATTAGAAATCATAGAAATTGTATTCATGCAAATTCTAGTAGGTGTTTTGTGTGTTTTCTTCTAATTTTGTCTCTAAGCTTACCTTTAACGAAGGCGAAATATATTCTTTGCATGGAAATTTCATCTATTATTTAAAAGAGGATAGATGCTTCCACATTCTATACAATTAGGTATCCTTTTATTGTCAGGTAAAGCGATGCTAATTCAAAATTCGGCATTTATGGAGAAGCTGATGACATTGTTTCTCTTCAACGATTTTCTTTCTTCTATAAACATATTCTATAATTATAAAACAATTCTTAGCTATAAATTTCTCATATATTATGCTATAATAGTGAGCCCGTTTAATATTGAAAATATTTAATTCCCACTGATGAATTGAAGCTTGAGAGCTAAATAAATCCATGGCAGCATTCTATCATGTCAATAATCGTGATGGTGCGATCATTAATGGTAAAATGGATTCGCAAAATTTGCATCATAGCTTTGAGCATAAGACCATTTTATGCAAATAAATAAATAAATAAATAAATAAAAATAAATAAATAAATAAAAACGCTTTGCTTTACAATGTTTGCAAAGAACGAATTTTCGAAACAGTGCTATCGAATAATAGGAAACTTTAAAGTTTTCTATAGTTGTGAATAGATGGTAAAAAAAAGAAGATGCGTTATACCGGATTCAAACAGCACTCATTGTGTTTTTTTTTTCTCGAGATCTAATAAATGGGCGATACGAGACGAACATTTCAACGCAAATGAATCGCTCGTATTATTCGGCAGCATTATAACATATAATTGTAAATGTAATAAACTCTTTTAAATCATCTTTGATGTATTCTATTTTAATTTATATGCTTTTTAGCGTTATTGCAATATTTATATAAGCAATAGATATTTGTTGAGTGCATAGAAGCATTTTGGATAGCACAGTGATAGAGTTGTGAGATGGTATCGCATCGAATGGATTGATTAGTTAAGTGAAAGTGCGCACAGCACATCCTCGTCGAAATGCTCTAACCAAATGAGCAATTGCTCATCGAATGACCACCAATCGCCGATGGTAGAGTGCATTTGTACTCCCTCTCTGCTTATTTCCTTTCTTTCTCTATGTTGATGTTTGTTTCCATTCTGGTTTTCAACCTATTCTACTTAAAGAATATCACTAAATGAATTGTAATGTCATCGAATTGTTGAAGGTGAAGCGATCGGTTTAATTCTTGCATGTATCATCATAAGAAGAAATATCAAATCCATAGCTGCATCCATACTATACAACTGTTTGATGTACCCGCTTTACATAATTGGATTTTAGTTGCAATTTTGCACCAAGTTTACTTCTTCTCTCCTTTAATCTCAAACGTATGCAGTACTCTTCAATAATCTCGCTACATCTCTAAGAGTAAATGCCCATGTATTTTGTAGGAACAATAAAGAGCACATCCCCAAACAGCATATATCTTTGAGATATGTTTCAATCTTTTTTGTTTCCGAGCATAATGTTTGAAATGTGAATGTACGATGTTTCCGATAATATTTTCACCTTGTTTAATGCTCTTTTTTTTTCAACGATAGAGATGGATGCAGTGAAAGATAAAATGCTAATTGCGCTCCTCAAAACGCGGAAAATTTGTATAATTTTAGAAGACATTATCTGTTAGAGCATTTTTCTAAATGTGTTAAGAATGCTGATGTTATATTTCTTTCTATTATGGCTCTTTTTCCTAGTCATTTGTCATTGAAGATAATTTTCTTATTTCTCTAGCAGTCAGAGTGATTGGCTAATATTGCTTAGCATAGAGAATTTATTGGAAAATTCCGAGCACATGCAATATACAAATTGAACTCGATAACGGGTGAGCGATGTGAATTGTCGCCTATTATCGATTATTGACTTAATGAAACGGAATAGAAACGGTATAAGTTAAAATTGCTATTGTTAAATGAATTATTTGAAGCGCTGTTAATTTATCGAGCTATTTAAAGTCTCTTGAATGTGCTAAGGATTTAGCATCCGTTAAGGTTGTAAACAATTTTGAAGTTAAATCCAACAAATTTATGGAATCCGTTTAGATTTTATTGTGGATTTATGTGCTTCTTTTTGCGCTTATTTCCAAAAATTTTTAAAGTCATCTCTATGAATTATGCGTTAATAATATCATTGATCGGTTGAATTTCTATATGTTTCCGAGTTTTGCATCGTTCATTTCACCTCTTAAGTAATAAAAAAATAAGGATTGAGATGTCCTCAAATTTTGAACACATTTCTATTGGACTTTAAATTGAAGTACATATAAGTGTCCTTACATCGAACAGCGTTTCAATATTGTCCACTAAAAAGTGGAAAATTTTCTTTGCAATAGGTACATTCAATGAAGGAAAAGTTTTTCGATTATAAAGAAATTGTTATACTTTAGTCATATCGTTGAATGAATTCATTGAACCAATTTTACCTATTTAAAAAACAGGTTGCTAAATAATATCTATAGGGTCTCATAAATGTGGCGGAAATATTGCGCTTTTTACTACTCATTCTATTAATTAATCAAAGAGAACAAAAATATTTATGTATACGCTGAATTTGAAAATCAGCATAGAAGAAGACAAAATTAGAAGTAGAAGTGAGCTTATACCAAATATTTATTTTCTAGCACGGGAAGAAAGGTTACAAGTAAGAGATGTTGCCAAAGAAGAGGAAAAAACAGAATTTCTCACTCTAATGCAACGGGCTAACTATGGAAATTCGCTTTTCCACACTCTGTGCGATAGTTCTTATTTTCGAATTTTCGATCGAAAATTTTCCAAAAATTTTGACAAATTTTACGCAATTTTACCCTCTTTATAAGACACTTCTATTCTCTCGATGTGATTGAGTTTTTTCAATTCCGATGACCCAAATTAGAACTTTGTTTCATATCTGTTTATCGAGCTAATAACAATTTTTGCAAAGTTTATATTGCATATGAACATTGGGCACTACACTCAGCAACGTATATGCTGAGTGGTCGTATACAAGTTGTAATTTTTTTTTTCTCACTGACCACTACTACGTTGGGCGCATTATTGAACACAATTCGAGTGCCTTTTTTCTCAGCCGTGCTTGCGTTTCTCATTATTCCTCTCCAATACACAACAGCATTCAGCTTGCTTGCTTCATTGCTGTGTGTTTTCATCGGGTTCTTTTGCTTCTAAATCTCAACGTTTTCTTATGAGGTTTGCATCCTTCTCGTTCACTTCAAAAGATCTTCTTTTTGATGCAATTCTTTCGCTCTCTAGAACGTAATTTTCTGCTGCAGAGAGGTGAAATGTAGTGAATGTTTGTTGTCTATGCTGCCCCGCTAAAGCATTCGATTCCAATTGATTGCCTCATTCGGCTAACTTTTTTTTTTTTAAACGATCATTTTGTTCGATATATATTTCATATTTTTAGATAAACTTGTCTAGCTAGATTTGCCTAAATCTTATATGCTTGACTTATGAATGCTCGTGTGCACAATAAATTTTATATTGAATTCTTCGAGTATCTTGAAAACGTTTATGGGCGCTCTCATAGATCATATGCTAATGCCAAAAACAAGCTTATCTTATGCAAAAGTTTTTGTTTTTTTTAATAAAAATAAAGCATTTCGAAGAATGGTCCCTTAATTAGAGTTTTTTAATCGAAATCAGTGAAAGAGAAAACAAAAAAAAAGGAGAGAATATCCAACTTGCAATAATTACAAAATTTTTATAGTTATTTTTTTCGAGGATGATTTCGGAGCAATCATTACGTTCGATCATCGTAAACGATTATTGCCGACTAATTTCAAATGTTCTCTAATTGAAAAAAAAGAAGAAGAACCATGCAATATGGAATTATAGATTGCAATTGTTTTTCATAGGAAACAACTCAACATGCAATTATAGATTAACGTTGCGTGTGCGTGAAATTTTTTTAAAATTTATTATTATTGTTTTTTTTTCTTAAATTCAGACTTGTATTCAGCTCATTCCATAATGAGGCATTAAATATCATGGATTTTCGAACATTGAGGTTGCATCGCAAAATTTTTCATATTCATATCCAATTTCATGGAATTTTCTTATTTTATGAAGATATAATATATAGCGTTGCAAGTTTGATGATTATGTTCACTCTTGTTGCATTATTTATGTGATAAATGCTGAATGCGAAACGTTAAACATTATCATTGTAGAAGAGGATATCCACTGCTAATAAAATTAGCTCACTTTTATTCAGATATTGCTGGATGGAATTCCTTTCTCATTGCATACACACTCTTCCTTCGTTTACATATTTCTCCAAACATCGAAGAAAGCAAACGAGAACGTATATGAGTTTTAAATTAGGATGATATTTATATCGTTATTCACCTTTGCCATTTATCGTTCCCGATTCGTTTCACTTTGAGGCATTACGTTTTCCTGGCTATGAGGTGCTACAGCGATAGGCGTTGATTAAGCATTGTGCGCTCATTATTTGCTTGTTACTGTGTCAATACCTTTAGAGAGTAGAGACATGAGAAAAACATGCCACAGAGGGTATCATGACATATTTCTTTTTTTTTTTAAGTTAGAGTTCCGTCGATCACTGCATTTGATTGCGTAAATAATCAACAGGTAAAGAAGTGGACCTGAAGAGCAAACAAGATAAGCGATTTTATATTTCGATAAGTGAGCCAACCACTCTCATGAACTGCAGAATAATGTATTAAGATTTGAGGTGATTCAACTACGTGAAAAAATCTGGAAAAAATGACACATCTTTCCGCAACAGGATTGGTATATGCGTGCAGCTTTATTCTACTTTCAAACATTAATAACTCCTTCGGAGTACAGTGCATCGATCAATGTGAAATATGGTCTAATATATATATATATATATATATATATATATATTTATTTATTTATTTATTTATTTATTTATTCACGAATTCAAGGTACTAGGAATGAATGAATTTCTTATTGAAGATTTACATGAGCATTGAGATCAAATGAGAAATCAATACATCACTAGGCATGTTTTATAACTTGTTGACATGTTGTAAAGATAGATGTTCCCTAATCAACTGTAACAGTGCATATTGCACTAACTCATCTGTTAGACTTTTTTCACTTATTTTTCATCGGTAAAATCTTATATGCAATAATTGCTTATTATTTTTGCATTTTTTTTCTTATATTTTATACTCAACGATGCAACGATTCGATAGGAAAGATGCATTATGTGCGATTTGTGCGTAATCGAATGATGCAATAAAGATTTTTGCGATAACGATGAAATGCGGCATTGTTGATGAAAAGATCGCCGCAACGTTCTACTAAACTTATAAATTTCTTCCGCTTTCATTAAAAAAAAAAAGATGCTCTCCATAAGATGGGTTCGTTCTTGTTGAATTTAGTGCGTAAATTTAACTCGTAACTATTTCATTCGTGGAAACTATTTCCATTTGTCTTTCCGATTTCCTCATTGCCACAAACCGATATACGATACTTTTGTATTGGACATAAAATTCCATAGCATTTGCATTTTTCATTATTGAAATATTTTCACTACGAGAGGAAAATTGGCAGCATTATTTCTTTCCGGCAGAAATTTGCTAACGATATAATTATGGCAGTCGAGAACTTGAGAATAATAGCAGTAAATCATAAAATACTTAAAGTGATAATGTAATTTGCAACAGTATTTATAACTTTGAATCTTACGTACAAATTTATTAATAATTTCTATTTGTTGGTAACAATTTAAAATACATATTCCCCACTTTATAATTTCATCGATTAGATAGATTTTTACATTTCTTTCAACTGGATGCGTTTCGCTCATATATGAAGTATACAATTTTGAGGCAAAAGTTTTGAATTTTATTTAATTGAGCAATCGAAATAACGAATGCTTCACTAAAACTATTTAAAATTACTTCTATTAGTAGAAGCAAGTGAATAAACGCTTCATGAAATAGCATTGTATATGAGTGTGCAACGATGTGAGTGAACTGATCGAAAATGTTGATTGAATGCATATTTCGATTGATTTCCATTGAATGTTTATAGCAAACATAGAATGAACGTTTATATGAGGCTAAAATTGGCTCATAGGATCTATTACAAATGCTGCATGAAATATGCACATCGTTGTGTTATTTTCTTCCTTCTCTGAGGTGAAAAAGAAAAAATGTTTTCTATTGTTTAATAGTTTATCGCCGATTGGCCATTTGTATGATATTTATCAAATCTATTCGATTAGGATGAGTTTATGCTAATAGTAACCATAACTCTTTTATTGTTATGGATATCGATGAAAATTTCCTCAATATAAAGATTTAATTCTTGAATATTCTTTGTGATTTAGTCTAAAAGCGAATAGATGATGTACGAACTATAAAATATGCATAGCTATTGTTTGCTGATAATAAATGGAATCTTTCAAATAAAGACAATGAAAGTAATTAAGAAATGGTTGAAGAAAGCAATGAGCAAGAAGAGTACGGAGGGAAATAAAACGAGAAATCGCTGAAGAGATTCCACCTTTGTGCAATCGTCGTTTGAAAGAGGGACAACCTCAATCAGACAAACACGTTTAGTTCTTTTGGCATTTAGCACTATAACATTGCACTGAGTTCAATCGTTAAATGTTCCTCAAAACATAATACAGATAAAGTGCGCTGAATATAGTTTTAAAAAAGTTGACCATTGGTCACTTCTCGATCGATTTCATAAATCAATTATCTCTCTTGACCATTGGTCACTTCTCGACCGATTTCGTAAATCAATCTTATAGGAATCTGCTTTTGAAGGTCATCTAAACTTCCTTTCCGATGCTTTATAGTGGAAAAAAAGGACATTCCAAAATTGAAACCGGGGAGGCTCTTTATGAAGGTCAGAAGCGATTTCTGCGACATTCAATAAGAGGAAAACAAGTCACAATTGAAATGATCTCAATCCTTCATATGGGCTTTTGATATTTCTATAGTCACTAAAAGTGATTTCTTCTATTTTTTGAATAGATTCTATTTTGTTGATATGTCTATGTGTAATTGCTAGGAGTTGTCTTTTTTTTTTGCAAGAAATGCCTCGCTGAAGTTGATGAATCGAATACTGCATATATTCATGCTCAAAACACCATTATAAACTAGTAGATGTTTAGATTAGTGCAATATGCATTAGTGATTCAACCGCATTGCTTCAAAGCGAAAAAAAAAACTCCTCTTGCCGTCGTGTATTTCTCTTGTGCAGCACACTGAGTTAGTATTAGCATTTTTCCACCTTTTTCTATACTCGCGTTACTCTTCCAAAGAAACGTGTAGAAGAGGAAACGACGTAAAAGATAGCAGAATCGACGTGTTGCATTGATTAATATGAATGAGAGTCTTAGGGGTTTACAATTTCGTGGGTTGTTTGGATTTTTCGAGGAAATACAATTTGTACGCTAATATTTGGTTTCGTGAGATCGTGCAACCACTTCTTGAAACATTCGTCTACACCTACCTAGCAAATTTTTTTTTGCTACACAACCCCCCCTCCCCCCTCCTCCAAGTCTTATCCGTCGTGCACAAGAAGGGACAGGGATCCCGTGATCTCTGCTAGTCTCACTCAACAAAAAAGGTGCAGCACCTTCCTGTGAAAGTCATTTTCAGTAGATATAGGAGGGTGGGATTCAAATGTACTCGGCCAAGTCAACACTGTGAGCTCCGGCTGTCACTATCCGCTGCGTATACCATTTTCCCCTTTGTTTTTTGCATGCAACATGATAGGTCCCCCCCACTACGCTACTCTCATTCTATGCCGTTAAAATTTCGAAAAGATTTATGCATGTAATTTTTCCACAAAATTAGTGTAATTGACGATGTGGTCACAAAAAGAAACATTCTTCATCAAAAAATTGCCCCGCATATTTCATCATTTACGATCGGAACCTGTCATACTGCAATAATCTAGATTATGTTACCACTTTACCCGTCATTAAGGTGCAACAAACGATCGAATAAGTGTGCAACGGAAGTCAAGATGATAGAAACAATTTCGCTTGTCTAACTTTAGTGTAATGTTTATATAACTGAATAGGCCACCCTTTAGAAGAACGATATACACGGCGTAGCATTTCTGATTGGAGTAGATTCAGGATTTGATCGTTACGAAATGGTGCTAGTTTCATCAACATTAAAGCTCTTATGTAGGTCGACGGGTGGGCACGCGAATCGGCGACTGAAGAACTCCTCTGACACTATTATATCCTCTCAAGGTCACTTTTGCCACGTTGCTATTTTCTAATAGTCAATAAACATGCGGCCGCTTTTTGATAGTCAATAAAAATATCGCTATTTCCTGGTTGTTAATAAGCATAACTTTGCTAGCACTATATCTACATCGTGTTGCACCTGTTCAATTCGTTGTCTTATTTGGTGTCGGATGACCGCCGAGATAGATTGAACCTGATCCAGGTCACGAGCCGTTCTCTTAACCGGGAGATAACTGAAGTCGTCTTATGTTCATGTGCCTAACTCAGTCTTACTTACAACTAACGTTGCATTTAACTTAGACCAGTCAATTTGTAGCTTTTCAGTGGTTCGCGAAATTTAACAGGCTTATAACCGAATCCGTAATCACCATAATATCATCACAATGAATTGAGCTGTGAAATATTACAAATCTTATTTTCTCAGCGAAAAACTTATATGCAGCGATACGTTGAATTAAAGACTCTTAAATGTCGATATATCGTCTAGTAGTTGATAAGATATACGATTAGATTTCTATAAATTCTTCCATTTTAAGCACTTTTCACTTTAATTCATTTTTAAAAGAGTTGAATAACTTGAAAAAAAAAAGAAGAAAACATTAGTGGGATCTATTTCATGCAAACACATTCACCATAATGGGTGCGCGGTTAAGAAATATGTAAATACGAGTGAAGCGTCCCAAAAAAAAAGTGGGTAAAGATGGTGAGTGGTAGGGAAAGCGAATTAGCAAAAATAGCGAAAATAAGGCGAAAAGTGGAGTGGAATGAATATATGTAGGGGAAAGAGGGTGGGGGGATGTTGCATTGAGAGAAACCCTTTGAATTCTGTGCTCTATATTCCGTAAGATGGATGTAAATTCTGGCCGGTAAAGCTAAATCATAGATTGCAGCGGAAATGCACCGCAGAGTCAATCGAGGTGCTCAGTTGACGTTCTTCCAAAGAACTGAACTGGTTTTTCGACGATTACAAACTTGCGATGCACCACGCAGCAGTGTATGTTACCTACATACATATCGCCACGCTAACCGTATACGTTTTATAGGGTGTTGTTCACACAGTTGACAGATTTGCTTTGCAAACGTTTCGTATTTGATTATCATCATCGATGAAAGTGCCTTTTTTTGAATGTTGTTCTATTGTTGGAAGATTTCATTGCGAATATTTTATGCTTAAATAATATAGTAACGCTCACTTTACTTGTCTAGTTGCTATAGTGGTATAAACCCCCGTAAAGGTGTTATATCGATTTTTTTCCATGCCTAAAAAAACCGATAACTCATTGCTGTAGGTTCATTACCTAAACCATATTCATAATATTGTTAGCGAACAAAACGGTGACGTATACAAATACAAAAAACGGTGACACGCCCTTTATTTATGTATTGCAACGTGAATTATAGTCGCGTTGCTCTCTCTTCAATATCGAAATGCTCTCCGCCTACTCTAAAAACCTAATGAAACGATGAAAAATACATCAGAACAGGTTAATTAACCCCAGACGAGAGCCTTGAACCAAATGCGTCAACTAATTTAGCTTCCAGTGAGACAGCTATTCATCGCTTTAATTAGAATAAAAAGTGGGAAGCGCGTGGGAGAAGGGAAGGGGAAGGGGGAAGGGAGGGGTTGATACGACTACGCCTCCTTGAAATTTCCCGTTGTTGAATTTTTTTCTAACTGTGCGCTTATAGATCCATTCTGTTTGAAATTTTTAGGTAATACTTTTATTACGAATTTTTAGCTATTATTTTGTTGCTTCGATTGGCTTCTCGCGAAATACGCAAATCTTTTCTTCTTTCATTCATTTCTTCGCAGTTTTTGCAACCCAAATTGATAATTTCATTCTCTAAATAATATTGGCATCTTTAGAAACTTATGTTCTCGTTTTTGCTATTAGTAGAATGAACTAGGACGTCGCCCTCGAAATAAAATTGTTTCTATTTCTTATACGGAAGTTAGGCGAAATCTGTGCGGAAATCACTACGTTTCGAGCTAATTCCATCAACTAATAGTCAATGATTCTACGAGTTGAAAACACTTTCAAAGTTTATTCTGCTGTCGGGTTTTATCGGTCTCCATCGTTTAGAGTGCAAAATCTCTGCCAATATTTTTCATTAGTGCGTTATCTGGGTTATGTCCTTCTCTTCGGTAACTTCAACTTCGTAACCATTGAAATTGGAGTCATAAATTTCTGAGTGTTTTTATTATGTGCCCTACAAGATGAACTCCCACATCTTCGTTCGTGCTAATCCGTCAGCTCATAAGAGTGGAATGTGAATGCGCATATCATATCGGTTATATTGCATCACATTTTTGTGTTTGTTTTACGACGTGAAAAATGAAAACCTGAAATTTCAAGCAGTTCTTCATATTTTTAGTTCCTTTCAAAACTGATGCAACAACTTGGCCGTTTATATAAGAGGTCATGATGTGATGTAAATCATCTCATTGAATTTTCCAGACGTACTTTCATTAGTCTCTAAATTGAAACTATCGAATGGATAGAGTTACAATTCGGAACGCCTGAAGTTTGCGTTATTAGACTCAGATCGATCCACAATCCTCAAATATATCTACCGCACTGATAATTGAGATGTATTATCGTTCTCTGTTTTCTATTCATAATTATTAGATTTATGATCTTCTATCGAAGTTTTCGTATTTTGAATTCGAATATCTGTAAATGCGTCGCGATATTATTTTAAAGAACGTATTTCCTTTTAGTTTAGTTAACTTCGATAAACTACTCAAGCAAATATATGTAACAAATCGAATTTTTCGTAATCACTCTCATCCACGATCAATATATATATATATATCTACAATTATCTAATTTTGATCGACGTAATTCAACAATAATTTAGCTGATCATAGCTAAAATTTCCATTGGTAAATATTTATGCATTCATAGTATCAATCATCATACATCGTTACTACTTGATAGTCACATTCTAAAAGTCATTTCTTGCAGTGTCTTTATTTTAACGAAATATTTGTACACCGTATACGCCAAGCTCCTTCAGTAATCCTGCGCTAATGCCTTACTGCCTCACAAATAACAAGTCAAAATTTCACAACATTAGCAAAGCCTTCATGATTTGCTAATACTGCAACCATCCTATAGGCTATGCTGATTTGGCCCTTAAGAAAATTGTGCTGGCGGTCGAACTTCCACCTATAGATTTACCCGGCCCTATCAGAAGGTCTGGCCAATGCCAAATTTCCGTGATTTGGCTATCTACCAATCCTACTTGTGTAAAAATGCACAGAAACTATTGTTAATGGATTTTCTATTCCAGTAATTTTTGTTACAGCATATGGATATGCTTAAGATGTCCCGTAGAAATATAAGTTGTGTTTCGGAAGTGCAGTCAGAGAGGTTTAAAAAATGAAACAGCGATTACGAATATCCTGAGAATAACGATTGTCAGAAATGATGCAAACTATCAAAAATTAACGAGATTTGATAGTAGAAATTTTCATGCCTCATTGCTTAGGTTATACTTTCCGAGATTGTTGGGAAACATTTGCACCGAAGTAATGTTCACAGGAAAGACAGCTTGAGAGGTGAAAATATGAAAGAACAACGGAAAATAGCGTTCTTAACAAAATCCCCGGACTCATTGAATTCGTGAAAGCAAAGTTGCAATGAAAGGAGCAGAAATGGATCGAAGGATTTACCTCCCGCCTACTTCCGGTTAATGAGTTATTTCTCCTAATTACAGAGAATTTCCAAGGTAGAATAGAAAGATAAGGAAATAGCATAAATGTTCCTTACAGTTTTTCCATTGTTAGAGAACTCAACTTGTTGTCCATTGTAGGCAATCAAAACTGTTCACTACTATGCTGCAAAAATATTGTCAGCAATTTCCTAAACGAAACCCGTTTATTTTTTCCCATTCATCGGATCGCTTTTTCACTTGCAATAGAAAACGTGCCCACCTTTCGGTCTTTATTAAAACTATATCTCTCCAATAACGCTATAATTTGCAATGCTATTAAAAAAAACAACAAATATTTACTGCCTCAAGTTTCTTGACAATTCTTTAGGTGCTTTCATAGGACGATAAATGAAATAGAAAGAAATATGGAACTGCTCCATGATTTGAAAATTATAGTGGCAGATGAAATTGTAACCCCCCTCCCTCCCCCCTTCGCCTTTCCTTCCATCGTCCCTTGTCACCTTCTAAGTCGCGCATGGAATTGGCTTGCGCTTTACGGTTTTTTGCAAAACGTTTTCTAGTTTAGAGATCTATATAAAAAAGAACGAAACCCAAACTTCGTTTTACCTAACACATATCACTTTTAATTCTCTGTGACAATGAACAAGGTTTTACCTTCTAAGACAAATTCATCCTTGTCCATACGGAAATGAAACTGCAGCTATGGCTGTGGACGACAAATTTATGTAGTAAGGAAGCAAACCGGAAAAACAAATAAGCTGAAGTAAAACAAATAAGCCTGATTAGGCGAAGAAGAATGTTGGGAACTTTGAAAACGAGAAAGAAAGTTGAACTGACAAAAAGAAGTTTTATAGACATGTTAACTTTCCTACCGGAAATATTGTTTAAAGAACACAAACAATGTACACAATTCATACCTCAATCTTCTACCTACTTCCTGACGCAACCTTCACGATATACCAGAATCACCATCAGTATCCATCACAAGCAATTAATTACATTTAACAGGAATAATGAGATAACCAAACGACCAAAGTTGGCTCGTTGGGTTCAATTTCAGCATCATTAAGCCTACAGTAGATTTATATTCACTGCAGGAGTCGGTTAGAACACAAGGCATCGTCCAGCCGAATACTTGCTTCTTAACCTTACATCGGTTTGAAACACACCGCTTTCGGTTTTTTCTTATTCCACTATTGTTAGAGATAGGAAGCGTTGGAACGTTGTTTTACTTAGTTACCATTACTGCACCATCTTAGAGGTAATGTAAATCGCTAACGTGGTCAGCCAACGGCTGACTCATCATAGAACGGATGGCCATACACTATGGGCTAGATAAGTTGTCGCATAGCCTTTGGCTAAACGATGAGGTGATGATGGGGCACTCCTATTAAGTGACCTCCTGCGTTCAGGAATTGTCCACCACGTCTTTAATCGAACCGCAATGATGCATCCCCTCTAGCACTTTGTTTAATGTTGAGGAAAACCATTACATCGACCACGTGCAATACTTGCTTGCTGCATTGATTACACTTTTTTTTTTCGGCGATTCATGGCCATTATGCACTGCACAATGAAACACGCGTTGAAGTATTGAAAGCGTTCGGGTTGTTGCTTGATTTCGATCTTTTTTTTTTCCTTTAATGTCTAATTTTAGATCGTATAGAGGTTTATTTTGGAATCCGACTCTCCCGACGTTGAATAGTAGGAAAGTGGGGGGTATATAATAGGGTGTGTTTCACAATGCAGTGCATAAATGTTCATCACCTTTCTTGGCTACTTTATAAGAGTGTATTGGCAGCAGTAATTTGTAATGTAAGCATGCAGTCAGCGGTCTAGCTGTCTTTGTATCTCTTATTCATTTGCTGTAATCATTTTTAAAATTCGAAATGATTCACTCACTTAGGCAATGATATCTGGAATGAGTATAAACGGGAGTGGGGGAGGGGGGGAACAGGAAAGGGGGAAGCGGAAGGAGGTCGCTTATCGCAGTTTTTCAAGTTAAGTAAGTGTGTAATTTTCACTCTTCACCCAATGTAACTCAGTGTGAACGGATTTAAGAAAATATAATAGCTGCAGGAGGAGATGAGATGAGTGAGTACTTATGCTGACAAGCAACTCAAGAGCTTTTAGTCGAAGCATCTCGCCTTTATGATTCCCTCATTCATTTCGGAAAACTAGTTTTCAGCAGCATCAAATACCATCACGCTTTACCACGTTTGATATTGCCAATCGAATATGTAGACAAAAAGTATTTTAATATTGTAGGCAAATACCATCACGCTTTACCACGTTTGATATTGCCAATGGAGTATGTAGACAAAAAGTATTTTAATATTGTAGGCATGACGGAGGTGCTAATGGGGCGGGATCCGTCGAGGGAAATGCCATCGAGAGAGGTGTCGTCGTCCTCTGTAAGGAGTGGACCACCACGATATGAGGCCTTTCTGATGACCGGCGAGAAGATTCTTAATTTGGATCATAAAATTTCACCGAGATATGCCGAGGTATATTTTTATTATTTCAATTGATGTCATTGCATTTCTTAAGTGAAATACACAGTGTGCAACACTGTCACATCATCACAACATTTCAATGGGGAACGTTTTGAAATTCATTCAGTCAGAAAAAAATGTCCTTTCAAAGAAATTCAAGAGTTTTTCACTATATTCCAAAGATATGAGAGAAATATCTGGAAATACTCAAAATATTCAACAAATTGAAGTATATAAAATATTTTCTAGTGGTATACCTGTGCTATGTGCCCGATTTTTCGTTTTTAAACTCTTTGTTGTATATTTCGGGTATTTCCAACCAATACGTCCCTCGCCTCATTCCTTTTCCACTCTCGTTGCATTTTGCTGTCTACTTGCAATATCTCTGACGCCGCTTCGCTTGTCAAAAATTTTGATCTTTAATTAGTCATTTTTGGAGCATTAAATTTAAAAAAAAAACAAACAATTTTTCTATTGTTTGATAGTGTTCACTCTTGAATGATGCACGTTCGCTGAAGCATTACAGCATGACCAGTTAATCTCTTTCCGTTCAAAGAAGATGATTGCTAACGATAAATTTATCCATATGCCACAAATGGTATTATCGGAATCCGCATCTCTCAACCGAAATGTTTCTTGATCATTGTTTTCTGGATCTCTCGCTTATTTTTGAGGTATTTTAATGAAAACTTCATACTAAAGCGGAAGTATATTCGTTACAGGCATAGGGGAGGTCTAAATCTGATTCTACTGCATGAGTATCATTTATATAATATTTACGCCTGAATGACGCAGCCCATACTCCACCCATTCGTTTAGAAATCACAACATCGCAGTCTCAAAAGTCGCTATACCTGTTTTTCTACTTCCCTCATCAAGACCTATTCTTCGCATCCATTATGTTTCGTATGTTAATCTCCAAGACGGCATCGTCGGTCAAACGGCTGACAACTCGCAACGCCGAAAATAGCAATCATTGAATGAATCCATTGCACGTCTTGGTATATATAACATGCTCAGAACTGAACTCTGTTGTGATCGATTTTCAACTTTGCACAATTTTAAATTTTACCTTCGATTTTTATGATTTTGTTGAAACATTACGGTTTAAGTCGACAGTATATTCACAGAACAAAGCTCATGCAATTATAAATTTGTGAGGACCTACAGTAAGATTTCGTTTTGGAAGGCATCTAAATGAGGGAATCATTTCTGTATGCAAAGTTTTGAGAGGTTTCCCTTCATCTTTCATTTCTATGAGAGAAATGATCTTAATGTTTAAGATTTACGGTGAGCAGTTGCCACCGTCAGTAGCGGTAGGTGAAACGCCGTTAAGAAGAGGGCCATTTGATGACTACCCATCACAGCAACAGAAGAGCGGAGCTCGCAGATTCAATCCAGAATCGGCCGTTCCCGCTTCCCAGTCCGACAATGGTCTAAACGCTCATACGCTTAATACTGCAGTAAGTCAGCAAATCTGCCTGTTTCTTTCAAGACGAACACTTTTACGACTTTAAATGCTTATTTCTTTTCTTTGTTATCTATGTTGTTGAGATTTGTATAACGGAATGGTAGGTAAACTTTTCCTAGAATATTTCTACCTTATGGCCTATTCGTTCATCGTTTGGCGTGGTTGTGTAACGTTCTTATTTTTAAGTGTACTGCTTCATCTCTTTTTTTGACGCCTTTTTTTTCAAAAAAAAATTTTGCATATATATGTTATAAGTGTTGTATTTGTGCATATGTATCTGCTTGAGTAATGCATATTTGAACTCGCTAACAGGCAAAACCGTTGTGATTACACTCGATTAATTTGGCAACATATCATTGCTTCACTCTCATACCCAACTTCTTTCCACTTTTTCATTCTCTTCGTTTCACTTTGTGTATATTTTTAAAATCAAATTTTTAAACTTCAAATGCTGACAGATATTAAGTTTCTGCATATGCATAGAGTCTTAGACGCCAATTTTTTTTTTAGTCGGAAATATCCCCTGAAACATTTATTGTTGCTTCTGGGGTTTTATATAGTTGCCTGATCGGACTGCTTTGCAGCATGCCGTTTGAGTATTGGTTCGACTTACGTAATGATTGAATTGTGGAAAGGCATATTTTGCTTTCTTCTTTTGATGCGCTTCTCTGCTTATATACTCTTTAAAACCCTTTGTTTCGACATTATGATCGCTTTTTGTCATTAGACTGCCAAATAGAAGGCGGAACACTTTTCCATTCAGTGAAACGACTGCCGATGAAATGGAATGTTTTTTATAAGTTTCTATTCATAACTACTCAATGTTTTTACGTTTCATTGTCAGATGTGTTCAATGACAGAAAAAAGAGCATACTATTCACTGAGCGGTTATCATGCATAAGCATGGGAAAAGGGAATTATTCCGCACATCACATAATTCGAAGGTTCTTCCGCCCCGCATAGCCGTTTACAACTCTAAGTGGAAGCCATATATCTGCATCACCAGATATACGATCAAAATCGAAAAATGAATGATAAATCGGTGAACTTATAATTTCTTCAATTTGGGGTTTATGCAGGCAGCCGTGGTCGGTACTGATGCAGTTAGTACTTAAGTGATTTTTCTAATTGCGCAATGGACTTTTAAAAATTGTTGGCGATGTTTTAAGCCGACTAGTAAATGTATCGTCGTGAGCTGCTAGTCTATGTTCTTTGAGAAAAAAGTTTCGATTTTTGGTAATGAAAAGACGATTTCAGGCTTGTGCAGCGTTAGCTAACGAGCAGCAATCATCAGTTACTGTTAACGTCGATGCTGCACCAGAATCTGCAGATGTGCGTGGTTCCGATCTGACAGTATCAAGCGCTGTGTCTTCACAATTTTCCCTCACATCCGTTACTCATAGTCCAACAGTTGAAAAAAGGGTGAACGCCAATTCGCAACCACTTCAAACGAGTTTGAGCGAACCGAGCAGTCCAGCGAAAGGAGCGATACCAATTATAAGCAATTTCATTTCGACGGTCACTTGTCCTTCACCACCGCATGGTAAGAGTTCGTTCATTGCTGTTCTGAATATCTGAAAAGAAAGGGACAATTCATTCAGTCCTCGGCTTGGGATGAAATTTGGTACGGAATTTTTTAGAAGGTGTCTGTTTGAATTGTTAGGGCGGCTTCATTTATTTTTTCATGAAGTTTCCTTGTAGTTTTACTTTTTTCTACTTTTTTTCTGCTATCCTTCCATCCTCCGCCCAGCCTCCTACTAACTGAGTCATCACTACTTCGTTGGATCAATTTCTATCTTCCATAAGCTCTAGGAGTGCGTGTAACAACTAAGCTCAGTAAATTATATGAGACAAATTTAGATATTGTAAGCAGATATCTGTGAAAATGTGGTAATTTTCCCCTCAACTGGCATTGCTTCTTTCTATCTTAGATCGAGTTGTCTTTTCCACTCTCCGTCCTTCAGTTCTTTGCTTTTTATAGTGTTTCAGAGCTTGCGCTTAAATGCCACTTTTTAATGCTTCACTTCAAGTTTTCCAGACGAGGCACTAATCCATTCGGTCGCTAATTTAGTTATGGCAAAGCCGCATAAAATAAAATATTGAACTCGAGTGAATCTTAAACTTTAACATTTAAAGACTTTCGTCGTTCGCAATAATAGTGATAACTTTTCAGACGTCGATCATAAATCAGAAGTAGAGAGCGAGGCATCAAGTCGTCTAGCGAAACGTCTCTACGCTCTCGATGGTTTCCGAAAATCCGACGTTGCTGCGCATTTGTCAAAGACGTTAGCGTTGTGTTGCGAATATATTTATTGTTCTACCTTTCTTTTGAATGAACTCATAGAACATATCATGCTAAAATATGACACTACATCGTTGGAGTAGCCAGGATTCTCTACTGGTGGATGGTTGTGGGTATTGATACTTGGCGGTTTATGGATGATTGGGGGTATTGATCCTGATAGTTTAAGAGAGGGGTAGAAGGCGAGTTGTGTGGGAAAAGTTTTTTTTTTGAAAAAAAGTAGTTTCGACGAAAAAGTTGTTTTTCTGTTAAGATCTTGAGTAGTGTTTTTTGTTGGGGAAGGGGAAATTCTCCCACTTTTCCAGTGAAAAAAGCATGTTTATAGAGAGCTTATTCGAAATATGTGATGTAGACGTTTGTTATTTGAACATATGAAATGAGGAAAGAAGCTTTTTTGCTTATTTTACTCCGACCGAAACGTTTTGGAAAGCGAGGAGTCATTTTTTTATCGTCTGCAATTGCAATTCAGTAAACTCTTTCATCTCTTAGTAGTGATGTTTATGTTATCGCTGCGCACACTTTGCTCTAAAGAAGCTGTGAAAAAGCTTCCAATCGCATAATACTTTGCAAGAACCCTACTAAATCGTCAATAAGGATGAAATGTGGGGAAAGCGGAGGGGTGGATTGTGTCGCATGGTGCCTCTTTTCGTTTGTTCATGGTTTGCTTGCGGTGAGTAGCATTAAAGTGCCCGATAGCTTCACATTATCTTGAAGCGCGAAATCCACACTTATCCCCCTTAAAAAGATACAGGCGTCTTCCGCCTGCTCTGTGCATCCTTCCCTCCTGCAGCAGAATTTTTTTTTTCTGAAGTCCTTTTTGTTCCTGTAAATGCACTTTGCAATCGTGAGGGCATGTCTTTTTTGTTTGGTCGTTTGTATTCAGCTAGTCGGTTTCACCATAGTCGGGGACATTAACGTTTTGGCGTTTAATATATATAACCTTCATCTGTGAAATTCGAAGCCGACGCAGAATTGTCTTCATAAGTAGGCATCCGGGAAAAGCTAAGTCAGTAACCACCTCCAAACCGGTGGTGTCACCATTTGCATTGCTTTGCTGTGGAGTTCGTCGAAAGGAACGCGTTGTCACAGAACAAAGAGCAATTCCTGGGCTAGCGATGGTGTAGGAGCGGGATACGATGCACTTCGCTTGTGTTAATGCAAACAGGCCTAAGCATAGAATTTGCTTGCAAAGATCTTTTATGCAAATCTCTGTAAGTTATTAAATAACAACGCGCTGAGATGCGTTTTTAAAAAACCAAAGTGCGCAACACTTACAATAAATAGCGGAACTGAGATCCACTAGTTCTGCCACTACTCAAATGGGTTGATTATTTGGCTTATGTAAATTAGTTTATTTCATTAAGGGCGGAAGAAGCAACGTTGAGGTTCCGGTCTATTTTTTTGCACGATTATGAGAATGTAGAGTTTATCAATTTTTGTAATACTTGTCTAGTGTAAGACGCGAACGTATTCGAAGCGAACGGGTGGAATAAAATGGAATTTTAGAAGAGAGTATTTGAGAGTATATCCGAGCACGAATGCTGCATTTATTGAATATAATAGTGCCAATTTGCTTTGTTGCGTCTTTTTTTTGTGTATAATATGCACAAAAAATTGCAGGAACGATTTCGGCGTTGCGGTTGCAGATGAATATTGCGCATTATTCAATTTCTTGGGTATTCGTTTGGATGTTGCTATTCGAGAGTTCCTATCGAGGTTTTGTCTCATTGGAGAGACACAAGAACGAGCTCGTATTCTTGAGCATTTTGCAAAACGTTATCACCAATGCAATCCAACACTCTTCCATTCTGCTGGTTTGTTGAATTTAAATTCGAGAGATTTTTGTAATATCTTGCATTTTCTACTGCTTTTTATAATTGATCTCTATTGCAGTAGATACAAGTTGTATTATATCGATATATTAGATCAGTGGTAGGGTAGTTAGGTGAAAATCTTTGGAAGGGAAATAAGTGGTGCGTTGATTGATTTTTTAATATCCTATTCAGCGTGGCTTGACTGGAAATGTGTTGTTGACATGGACGTCCCAGACTCATTGTTTAGAACGTTAAGAAAATCAGCTCGATGTTAGATTATCTAAACCAAATTTCATTTATTAATTATTTCGGAGGCGACAGTTTTCACTTGGGGATGTTGCGTTTACAGTTGCAAGGTACTATAAGGGTGTCATAGTTGGCAAGTTGCCTTGTAATGGTATGATTTTTCTGCATTTGTCACATTACATATGAAGCGAGAAAATTTGGATTCTCATTTGCTACTTCTTCGAGATTACGATGCTTTCGAACTCCATCTGTTAGTTTTTTTGCTGCCCTCAACTTTCCTTCCTCATTCTTCACCCTGTAGATTATGGGTATTTAAGCATATGGGTGATGTGATTCCAATGTTTAAAGCTGCCATGATATCATCCACTTTAAACGTTCACTTGTGAGATAATTATTGTAAAGCTTCATTCGAGTTGCAGATCAAGTTCATGCTCTTACTTGTGCGTTGCTGTTGCTGAATTCGGATCTACATGGAGATGTTGGTTGTTCTTTTTTTGTCAATTATTAATTAAACTAAAATTTTATTTCAAACTGCATTCCCACTTCGTGTACCTCTAATATTTAAGAATTCGGTTCTCAATTTCTTTTTACAGCTATTCGACAGCCAAAACAGCAACGTTATTTTGAAGGAATGCGCAGATGTGCATATTAAAGGGTGCATATTGATGGACCAATTCCCACTTGTGTGGTTTGAAGAAGAGAATTTCGGCTACCATTAGGTTCACAATCGCGAAATAATGTTCCGATGATGGGCAATGTTCCTATCATGGCATTGGTATCTTTCCATGGGAGTTTTCGATGATGTTGTGTTGTCCATTTGCAGAATGCAGGAAGTCGAATGTCGAGTCGTGAGTTTATTGACAATGTCAACCAGACCGAACACAATTTCGACCGAACTCTACTGAAGACACTGTACGGCTCGATCAAAGAGCAACCAATTAAATGGGCTGAGTAAGCAAATTATATTGCTTTTGCCGAGTGAGTGGGGCTTACCGAATCCTAAAGTTTGATGTCATAAGGGATTCCATTTGATAAGCCGGGCAGACTTCACTAATGCTTAGCTTGATGGTTTATTTATTGACAAAATATTAGTTTCATTTCAGAATGTAGACATTGTCAACGCACGGATCAGGGAGGGGATCATTGTTGTTTAGGAGATGGAGTTAATCCTTCTCTGATGATGACTAGAAAGCTCCTTAGACATATGCAGAAGACTACTGCTTAGACGCTACGAGCTTGTTATTTCGGTTTTGAGATGTTGAGAAATCCATTTTGTTTCTGTCTAACGGTGATGACGCATTGGGGGTTGTAGCTTGCAGTGTTCTCACTGCCCATTCCAATAATTCCAACAGATGAGTGCATAGTTTTTTTTTGTGTAATTTTGTTCGCATCATCGTAATAGCTTTACGGTTAATCATTTTGCAGGGAAGACAACGAAGTGGAACCGAATGGTGAGTTGTCTGCAAATGGATCAGCGAGCAAAATGGGTGCCAATAGTAAGAAGAAGCGAAAATCTTTGACGAAATCGAAGTCGGTAGTTGGTCAAGATGACCAAATCGAGTACAAAGCAGGATGGGTAATGAGAAAATGCGTCTATGATCGCGACGGCAGCAGAAGTAGGTGTTGAATTTATTGTTCTATGAAGTGTGTCGATTTGTTTAGTTGTGTTTGTGTCAAGACGGTATCGGCTGTCGCATTACGTGTGTCAAGACGGTATCGGCTGTCGCATTACGTTTGCGTTAGTTCTATGAATAGGTGGTGCTATTTTTGAGTGAAAGTGCAGTGGGAGATCGTTTAAAAAGTGAAAGTACGAATGAAGCGAATGGAAAAGTAAAATGCTTGTAAATCATCCTATTCAAAAGCCTTACTGAAACGAAAAGATCCTATTTAAGGGTTGAGCTACCTTTCATACTTTATTTCGCCATTTCACTATGCTTGACTCTAAAATTTATTAATGCGTCTAAATGAGCGAGTTTTTGCAACAATAATTCAAATGGCTAGATGGGGCGGGATACGGATATGTGGGCGGATTTTCCCTAAAAGAATATATGCCATTGAAGCTGGAGCCATCAGTCTTTCTAATTTCGTCGCCTATTCCTCTTAAATTCCTCTCTCTAGTCGCTTTCCTGAGGACTTAATGAGTTTTGCCTGTATTTTGCTAAGGCCTGAGTAGCACTTTGCATCGGTTGTTTCGCAAAAATTGAATTTCTGCGATTCGATGAATCATGTAAATGGAACACCCGAATTTCAGTTTATTGTGGTGCCTTTTTGATAATTCACTCACAGTTTATGAGGTTCACAGTCTGGTATTGGTGAGCGAAATACCAAAGGCGCATATTGCGCAATTAATCTAACAGGCTTCTTCACGCAGTGCTTAGGTCATCAGGTCTTGCAGTCACATATCAGCCTTCTGTGTTATTTTCAGTAGTGAAATACTTCTCATGAGTAGGTGTTTGTTTGAATTTGCCGATATTTGTCGTTGAAATCTTTTTGCCTGATCACTATCAGATATCAGCTTATTAACTATCGGATGCGACTTCAAATTTATTTCATTTGAAAATTGATTTCAAAACGTGCTTGAGATTGCACTTGAGAAGAATAGAGTAGATGAAAGGATTGTAGCACCATTCGGTCGAAGGGGATGGCGAATGATGTACGCCCGTGTTCGCGGTATGGTGCTGTATTTGCACAAGAATGAGAATGGCTTCAAACGAGGTCGATATGAGACGTTCAACAATGCCATACTGCTACATCACTCGTTTGCCGAGCGGGCACGAGACTATACCAAAAAGCAACACGTATTTCGATTACGAACTGCCAATCTCGGCGAATTCCTATTTGAGACCAGGTATTGTTGTGTTTGATGATTGCGGTAGTTAGGTTAGAGATTGGTGATTAGAAGGCAAATAAAGTAAACTTTCATTCATATATGGGCATTACTGGTCAGGGATTCTGAGATCGGAGGGCAAGGGGAAGAGGATTTGTTTAAGAAAGCAGAAACCTTGCCAAAATTTTTGATGAGGCAAGTTAAAGTGAAAAAAGTAATCATTTAGAAACGAAGTGAACGTTACTATTATATTGTTGAAAGCGAGAAGATTGTTGCCAGTGTCGAGAGGTTCGTACATTTTTGTTGTTGAAATAAGACGATAATTGCGAAAATGAGTGGAGAGATAGTTGAGGTGTCCAATGTAGCTCGACGTGAGTGTGTTTGATTGTTCTTGAGATGCTGTGATAATGAAGTGGATTCAGCGATCCGAACGAAGTGCAAAGATGGATCGATGCAATCAACTACGTTGCGGCGGCTTTCTCATCGCCAGCGTTACCGGCCGCAGTCTCGAACACAACGACTGCCTTTCATAAACCACTTCTCCCAAGCGCGCCTTCCAAGCTTTCTATTGTAAGCGACAAGCTATCACTTTTCCATTGTTGCATAATTTTGAGCTTATATAGATAGCGGAGTAGGTACGCTTGATTTGAGAGCTTTTCAAAGATGGAGCGGCGTGTCTGCTATCATACTTGCATCCAGGCCTACAGATCGTATTTTCTCAAAGATTTTAGAGAGGTTATTTAATAAATGCTGTTTTGTTTCTCTTCTCTCAGTTGTTCTTTAACGCTGCTGTTGTATCTCAATAGTTTCTAACGGTTTCCGGATATCTAATGGCGTCTGCCAGTTGTATCACTGTGACCGAGATCTGGAGAACCTTAACAGTGACAAGCACTCAGTGAAAACACCGCAGATTAGAATTCAGCGTGAATAAACGAGTCATATGACTTATAACGAACAGCATGAATAAGATGCTGGAAAATAGGATAAAGCAAGAAGTAATAGAGTAGGATGACCAATACATTAGCATGTTTCTGTGTTGAAGTGCATAGCAAAGGCAAGGCTCGCGAATTTAAGCCCGAGCAGTTGCGTGCACACGAAGAAAAGGAACTTGAGATGCGACAGGCACTTGAGGACCTCATGAAGGAGGCACCACCCTTAAATGCTAAAGGTCACGTTGTGCAGCAGTTTTTCTACAAGGAACGCTATCTCTACCAAGAGGTTCGTCATACCTTACTCCATGCGCTTTTCCGAGTTTATTTCTGTGCTTTGGTTTTTTGGCTATCTCACTGCCCAGAAGGCTACCTACGCCAGTTGCGATGACATGCTGAATGCTCGCTAGAAGATTGATGTCACTCTTGCATACTTAGAACAGTCCAGTGAATAGAGAACACTGCAGAATATCATTTAATTTGAGGCAATTGTATTACCTCTGAACAGTAATATAGGTTGTCCATGTGGTTGGTATGATTGCGTGAAGAGTGTATGGCACCAATTTCTCTATTCCTATGCTTGTTCAGTGATGATATAATGTTGTGGTTTACGATTGTACTGCAAAACGCACATATAGGGCCAGTATTTTAGTAGTGTTATCCGATCGTTTTATTCAGTTCATCGGTTCATATTATTGTTTGCTGTTTTATAGTGGCCCCCCTTTATATATGCTGCGTCTTCAAAAAAGTTTAATGTAATTTCTGGGTCGAGGAAAATTTTTGCTTAAGGACTATTAGAAAGGTTATATGACTGAGCGTTGCTTTCAGCGTCAGCGTTATGAGCTCTATGTATTGGTGCTGCGTGCACGTTTGAGTGCACTGTCGCCAGCCAACTCGATGACAATACGGGTGGACGGCAGTGTGACAACTTCGCTGTTACGCAGTGGCAACGAGGCGACTGCGAAGTGCATTACGTGCCCCCCACATGCCAAAAGAGTGTGCTCTACGGACGTTGTGAAGGAGGATCCCGAGGCAGAAGCAAAAGCCGAAGATGACAATTTTACTGCACAGGCAGACAAGACAACCGAAGGAAGTGACGAGGATAAAAGTAGTTATAAAGAGGCGATTGCGGCAAGCCCGAATGCGGTCAAATTAGACGCGACCGAGTAGCCGAGCGCAGGACGAGTCTTCAGCGTCGAAGTTTTATAACTGCTTGTTGGGTTTGTCTCTTGCTGCTGTAAATAATGTTCAGAAAATGTTCTCAGACGAAGATCTTGATTTCTTCTGTGTATAAGGACGGGGGGAAAAGGTTAATGGGCACCGCAGAGTATTGCTGTGTGCTCTCTTGAGTAAGTCGCTTTGGTCCCTATTCGCATGATTTACGAAATATTCGTTAAAAAGGTATTTTGCTGGAGCTGGTGAGGGAGATAAGCTTTTACTATCACGATTTTAACGCCGACATTCTGAGCAAAAATTTCCATCTGCCGTTTCATTCAGATCCCTATTTTTATTTGCTGGATTGAACGATTCGCAAGCCACAAATACTTCCGTTGTACTCTCTCAGATCGACGTTCTTTTTCCTCGAAAAATGATACGTATTGTCACGGATTTTCGGAATATTTACTCAAAAACTTATGCAATGTTCAATGTAAAACATGAAACACGCAGTCATCAGTTGAATTTTGCATGAAAACAACTTAAGCATGTGCTATGTGCCTTTTCACCAGAGGAGATACTCTATTAGACACCTGCTATATTGTGTTGCTGAGAGTAACATTTTATATTTCCCTACTTTTTACGGCTTTTATACGTAAGTTGATGCCACCGTTGCCGTGGTGTATTTTAACCACATCGTTGCGGAGGCACGTAGATTGCTGGTTAGTAGTCAACCTAATATGTTGCGCGCATGTGTACAACCTAATTGCGGGCGTTTATCAGTTTTAGTTTGTATGTGAGGCTTCACACCAAAATTGTTTAATATTCCTAGTCAGAGAAGGGGGGAGGGGGGGGGGGCTGGCAGAAGATTTTGTGTGCAACTTTCATTAATGAAACTAGAAAAGGAAATGTTGGCACTGTGATCGGAAATAAATCCTTTAGCGTGAAGGACGCTGAAGTGATCTCATACGGGAAGCGAAAGTGGCTAAAAAGTAAATTTCTATATTCTCTTTTATTTATTTCTCAGTCTTATGTGAACCTGACAGATGTGCATACTGAAAAGAGAGAGGAGGGTATAAGGAAGGGGAGGAGAGTCTCGAAGCAACAATTGGTTTTATTGTCGCTTTTTGTGTGCATAAGCCGTTAACGGCTTGCATTTAGGTGCATGTGCTCTTTGTGTGTCTGTGTCTGTGTGCATAATTTCGGTGTTACGGGTTTTCGTTGTTTCCTCAGAAGTTTATCACCATCGCTCATAATTATTCTTCTTCTCTCTTTTTCGATAAATTCATAACTGCGAATTTCCCTTTCGTATCCGTTGCTGCACACTGTTTTATACGCAATTTTTTTGTTCTCTACGCACCTTATTCTGTTATTTGTTTCATCGAATTAGAGTTCATATTGTTCTTGAACTGTAAATGTTATCTTGAGGCGATATTGTGAGTGCAAGGCCTACTCATCAGGAGTATATAAAGATTGCCGAAATCATACGCCTGCCTATTTAATCACCGTATTTGAGAACAAACGGGGTTGGAAATAATGTATTGTGCAATTAGGCACACATATATTTGATGTGGGCATATTGATAATGCTGAGTGATACTGATATTTTCAATACTGAATATAATTACACCAGCCGGTTTTATTTCTTAGTAAAAAAATTCGTTATGAAACATGAAGGTGAAAAGTTTGAACATTGCTGGAGTAGTATTATCCGAACCGGATACCCCTTACATAAACTGTCTATTTTCTTGACAACGAGCGCTATAGCGACTTTTGCTTGATGGTTATTCCTTTGAGATTAGTCACAATGCAGCAGATTTTCTTTCCGCTGATTCAAGTTGTTGTTCTATGTGCTATGCCGGAAATATTCTCCCTGTTCTATTTAAAATACGATTGCATATTCGAAAACGACATTTTAAAATGGTACTATTTGAAAATAAAATTGGAGCCAATATAGTGAACAAAAGATTTAAATGATCACGCTATTAATGAGTGCCTCATTGCAACAATTAGTTTTGACTTGAATGTCTAAGCAACAACGAGCGCAATGTGCTTGAAATTCTTCGCGGATGTTATTGAAAGGGATACTGCCATTTCTCGAGGGAGTCGTTAACCATAGCACATTTCGAAAAATGGAGGGCATAAGGCGGATGTGTGTTTTAGTGGTGCTCGGCATATCTACAGACTGTTGGGACTTATGAGCTTCCATGTTTTGAGGTGTGTTTCGAGAGCACCACATTATTCCTGAGTATTAACATTGTTAGACGGCCTGTAGTTTCATGGCTATACTTTTCGCAATGATGCTTTAATTGTCGTTAAGCATGGAAGGTGGTCTGATGTATTAATGCAGTCGATTGGTGGGAAATGTGGGAAACACATGGATAAGTCATTTCCGAACTGCAATAGTTAGAAAGGTGTGAATGTTGTTTTCATGTGTAAATGGTCAGCTCCCCGTGGCCCCTCTAGTCGTCCAGCTTGCCTTGAGGTTTTGCAGCCTCTCTTGGATGCTGTCGAGTAGGCTGGAAAACGGTACAGGTATAAAGGCCAACAGTTTATCACACTTATGTGATAAGGAACAAACAAGTAAGGACTTGTTCATAAGGATTGCTTCTATCGATGGCAGGATCCCGTCGTCGCACCCGGCGAACTCCATGCCGCCGCCGATCTCCTCGAACACTCCCACCGCCACACCTAGGCCCCTTTGGCCTTATGAACAATCTAACAGCTGGAATGAAAATATGAGTACATCAACCGACTTTAAATCGTCCTCATTCTGCCTCAGGTTGGCCTCAAGACATGTGCTGGGCTGTCGTTTGATTTGCCAGTATGCTGCTGATCTTCTTTGACTTATTTTGTACGGTGCATTATTCCCTCTTAATCGACAGTAGATTGCTCTACAGTACACATGTCTGTCACTTCTCATAGTGACCATCCATCCAGTCTCACAAATAAATGCCATAATAAGCAGCACGTTACTCTAGAGTTTTCGCTTACAGTTGCTCCTGCGCAAAGCGCTTGTTGAAGTAAGCTTGAATACTTGTGTATATTCCACCAATTTCCTCCTCCGTTGCACTCTGCAAGTATTCCGCAAGTTTCCTCATTGTGGAGAATCCGTCGCGCTACGCATTCCCGCAGCAAAGGGCATGTGAGTAAGTTTTTGATCCACCCGAGCAATTTGGGTCGTGTTGTCGTCTCGTGATTCTGCTCTGATCAAAATGCATGCTCTCAATCCGGGAGTGGCCATAGGCGCAAAATGTTGACCTTCCTCAGCAGTGTTGGACCCTGTTCTTAGCACGCAGTGGAGTGATAGCCGTTTCGCCTATTGGCATTTTGAGCTTTGCGTGTGTGTGTGTGTGCGTGCGTGTGTGTGTGCTTGATGCGCGTGCACTCGTGTGTGTGCATGCGTGCGCATGTGCACGCGCGCGTATGCGTGTGTGTGTGCGCGCACGTGTGCACGCTAGTGTGCGTGCGTGTGTATGCGCGCGTGTGTATGTTCGGGCATGTGTGCGCTCGTGTGTGCGTCTGTGTGCGCGTGCGGGTGTGTGGTTGTTGGTGTGTGTTAGTGGGTATGTGCGTGAGTGTGTTGGTGTGCGTGCGGTCGTGCGTGCACGGGCGTGTGTGCGCTTGTGTATGTGCACGCGTGTGTGTGTGGGCGTGTGCACGTGTACGCGTGTCTGTGCGCGCCCGTGTGTGGGCACCTGTGTCTGCGTGTTTGCGCGCGTGTATGGGTGTGTGTGTATGCGAGCGTGTGCACGTATGTGTTTGTGTGCGTGCGGGTCTGCGTGTGCGCTTGTGTATGTACGCGTGTGTATGTGCGCGTGCGTGCGCGCGTGTGTCAAACGGTGTCAAACGGTCCATAGTTCGTCAATATGGAATTAGAGTATGGGTACAATATAACGTCATTTTGTAAGAAGAAATACAAGTTCAGCACGATAGTCAATTTTTGGTATGGTGATATCGGTGGCTGGCAACGTGCCGGAAAAAAACTAAAACAGCACCTCTTGCTGAAAAACAATAAAATACATTTCCAGACTGAGCGGATCTGCAGTTTACTTCCCCAGCCAAAAGGATCACTTTGAAGTTTTATTGGGGGGAGGGGCGGGGGGGTTAGAGCAAACTTGAATGCGTCAGTACCTCGTGCAGGTGATGGAAGGTACCAAAACCAGGAAGACGAATTTTATATATCGAGTATTCTTTACTTTTGTTTGCAAAGTAAAAACAAGCAATTTCGACTTGTAGACTCTATCCACCAAATTTTATTGTCACATGGTTGGCCAATCGGAAACACGGTAAGAATTGATGGACATACACGTCTCTATACGCAAATACGCTTCAAATATGAGGACAAAGAAATGGCGATGCCATAGGTGGTGAAATGTGGGATAAGTTTCAGTACTTATTAGCCGGGTTATGTGGAAAAAATTTTTCTCATCAGCTTCCAAATTGCAGCATTAATCGTGCATCTTTATTGCTGCGTTCAGGAATTTCAGAATAGAGCTGCAAAAAATTGAGGAATTCCCAAATTTCGTCATCCAGTTTCTAAAAGATTCTTATGATGCGAAAGTCATAGGTCTTAAATGAGCAAATCAGATGAGAAGTTCCTACATGTAATATGTAAAAAAAAATAAGTTCTTAAAAATATTGATTATGAACATATAATTACATGAACATGTCGACAAGTTAGATACAATAAGAATTAGGCGATTGTGCGCTAAACATAACAATACGACCAGATACCAGACACAAATGACCTGAGGATGAGGATTAAATATATAAGGTCGCTGTATGGAAATGCGAAAGAGCGAGATGGAAGCGTCGAAGGAGGATTCCTTTTCGCTGCAAAGCCTATTGTCTCAACTAGACCTGATAATAAATTTCAAAGTGAATTTGCAAATTGCCGTACTGTCTTTGCATCCAAAATACTTGTGTATGACGATGTATTCCATGTTGTTATATTATAATCAATTAAACTACAGCAGAATACAATCTCAAAGCATTAAACTGATAACATAGGGCTTCTATATTCATCGCAAATGTGGCCATCCTCTATCTGCCTCTCATACGCTTATTTGTAACCCATATTTGACAATTCGTCCTACATTTTTGCTTTGAAATGACCTTAGCTTCCTGTCGTCTGATTCAGGTTGAATTATAGTATTATTCTTTAAGAGAGAGATGCAGGCATCGTGATGGGCAAGGAAGACGGCGAATTTCATCAGTACAGAAGAAAAACAGTCATGTGCAAAATGACGCAAAAAGCTGATATTCATGAATGTTTGCACATCATTTCCAGTGTTCCTTTTCAAATCACTTTATAGCATATATCCACTTGAAAGGAAGATGGATAATTGCGGATTTCAACTTCTAAGCGTTAACAAAGTCATTTCGACTTCCTTTAACTACTGATCCTGTCAACCGAACGCTGCATTCCTTCCTATGACCATTGCGCCTACCTTCACAAGTAATGCTTAGCCTATAGTCTGATCTTTTCCGCTGTTTTGTTCACATGATTCCTGTATGCATTCCCCTTCCCAGATGTTGGAATGAATCGTTGCAGAGCTGTACTCGAGGAAAACCTGTTACAGCGCTAACCTAAGTTTTGTTCCCTGCTCATTATCCTTCAATTTCTTGATCTAGCTTTATGATTAATTCATCTGCTACAAGTTTCTTCATCAATTCTTTCATCATTATAGGCATCCTCCGCAAATTCTGCCTTCTCAAATCATTTTTCTTATCCCCGGCAATATTTAGTTAGTCTTATATTCCTTTGCTAATGTTGTATTGCTTGTGGTTCTCGAATGAAAATGGCCACATCAGCCAGCAAGAGAAGCAGGGTTTAGTTGTTGGGAGCCGCAGCCTAGACGCAGCTTTGAAAAGGCCAGAAAATCAGGTGGATCTGGTTGCGAGCGCAAAAAAAGCACTCGGCTCAACAAATCGCAAGCAAACTAACTATGCACTTCAATATCAGTAAAGCCAACCAACCATCTGCAAGTTCGCAGAATGATTTGTATGATTTGTGCAATTTTTGCACTCGCTAATTTCCGCACATTGCTTGTTATTTATACAAAGGATGAACTGCAAAAGATATCTGAAACTACCGTGCAAGCATATAGAATCAAATATGCAGCTCACTTCATGGTAGATGAAACAGCTGAATGAGTTGGACAGCCGGATACTGCCTCAAAAGAAATTTCCATAGTATCGCTACGATGCCATCATTCGAAGTTCCGTTACTTACCGATCTTTGCTCGAGCTAGTTCCGCTTATATTTCTCTTCTATTAGTTATTAATTTGTTTCGAGAGATGTGTTGAGAAAAATAGATAGCGGATAGCGCCAGCCATGTTGCGCTTACTTTTTGTGTCTTCGACGTCATTTCCTTATCATTGAAGGATTTCTAGCCGTTACTATCAAATGAGCGTAAGCATCCATATGCAAGAATATTCGTTGCTGTTAAACGAAGAACGATGTAGTCTCCCACCTTTTCATCAACATTTGTCTTCGGGGAATAATTAATGGCTATGGACTGCACCAGTCAGGGTTTTCTGCTGATAAGCCAAGACATTTTTTTCCAAACACGCTTATGTTGATTCACGCTTGTGACGACTCCGAACAGTTTCAAGCCGCTTGTCATTGATGTCTCGACTTTTGCGGCATTCATCTCATATAGCGATCCAATGTCCTCGAAAGTGACGTTCGCATTCGCGGTAAGATAACCCGTTAAGAAGAAATCATCAACCTGAATATTCGGTAATAGAAATTACATGAACCAACAGAAACCTTTCATATATACTTGTAAGATGCATTACGTCGACCTCTTGTCTCTGGGCATTCATAGGTGTTTATTTCTTTGCCTTTTGGTAGTTTCAGCTCAAAGTCTCCGGGCTCTATTTCACAAGAGCGATCTTCATTTAAGCCTAAGCAAAGAAGTGTGCAATAGTGTAATAAATACTTCAAGTGGGTATTTCTTATGCGACAGTCCTTTGGTAGAGTTGCCTCATCTAAGGTTTCCGGATGTCATTACCTCATTTGTGGTCTTCCAGGATAATTAATCCTTTTTGCTTGCAAAGTTTATCGAAGACATTTTAAGAAACTGCCCGAAATCGATTTAACGGAAGTGATAAAAAACGTAAAGGTTTCGTTCAGAAATTTATGCAGCGCTTCCAGATGAGATACCGTTACAAAGATATGGAGGTCCTTGGTCGGATGTTTCAAAAGAAAATTATCTCCTACCATCAACAGATCACGACGTAGTAGGATTTACCTTTTATTGTAAGTGATTAAACTTTTTTGTTTCTCGTTATAAGTGGTGCGCAGCTTTACGTCCTCCCAAGTAATCATAGAGTGATCCTACATAAATTTGATGAAAGCAGGACACTCCTCAAACTCAAAACTGATGCAACCCACTTTGTGCTTCGCCTGAATGCCCCACAAATAAATCCGTTGCAGTCGCCGTCGTTATTTTTAGTAATTTTCCGAAAAAAAATTTCTAATGGAAAAAGGTTTAAGTTCTCCGCAATCATATTCGAGAGTATGAAGAAAATTGCATCAAGTGCGTCTATGTCCTGCAAATTTCATTCATTGAGATGAAAAAATACTTGCCACTGAAAACTTCCACTCTAGCTCAGTTGTACAGCACTGCCCCTGCAAGCTAACTATTACGAGTCCGCACCCGTCTGCGGACAACGTTTCAGTTGCTTATGGGAAGTGGTTTTCACTTGAGTCTGAATCAGATGAAAAGGTTGGATGGAACAAATGATGAGGAGCATGCTGTAGAAAATCTTTGTACTAATATGTGCAGAAGTGCATTGATGGATTGCTCAAGGTATTAGGTAAAGCACCCTATGTATGACTGAAAGCGCTGAACATTTAGTCTCATAATCTCTCAGGACCCTAAAATATTGTGCCATCTGCTGATCCAAAGCTTAAATCAAATGGCAAACGAGCACATACACAAGCATATATCATTGTTGATATGTCATCAGCAATTATTGAATATATAGGGCATACCCATATAAGTTTTGATTTTTGTGCCTCTTTCATCATTGGTCGAATGAGATCACTTGTAATGATGAACGCCATGCCGCTGCAGTATACTGAGAACATATCATTCGGATACTCGGCTGAGCTTATATACCTGAAACAATATTGCCATAACGAAGCGTTAAAGAGAGGTAGGAAGATCTTCGCGGGGATATTTTTGTGGTCAGTCGTCCCTGTTTTTAAATGTTTGCATCTCCACTTGGAGAGGTTTCTACTTTCGAGAAGAGAATTTACAAGGATTTGAGGCATTCTTTGGTGAGGTCGATGTTATGAAACGCGTGTAAAGTAGAACCCTCTGGGCTTTATAAGTATATGTATGGCAAAACTGTGACCATTGAACTACAAAGCGTCGATAAAGATTAAGCGCCTGATAACAACTCGGAACAACGCACTGCAAGCGCATATGCCACGGACGTATAGTTGGGTGGTTGCAGTCATGAAACAGCATGATTCTTAACGCAGTGCATGACGAAGATATGAAGGCGAGCTCCAACAGGCATCTTCTCATATGGCTTTAGTGTATAAAATGTAAACAGACTGCAACAAGTTAAGCAAGATAAAGTAGATTATCTGCTGGTGATCAAAATTTGAACGTTTTTTTTCAAAGGTATGGCTTAGATGATGAGACAGACGCATTATGGAACTGAAATACGGACTGTGCAATGAACGATTTGAATTTTCAATTAAATTTTTAGCAATTTGAATGGTGCTATATAAGTCCAACGTGATAGTCATTATGATCCTGCAATGATATCAGGGCGATGTTGCAAATATCTGCTTTATCCGCATCTCAACACTCTGACGCTCTATCCACAAGTTAAGTTCCGCCTAGCATGCAACTCGACACATGAGCACTCAGTCACACTCACCCCAGAGAAGTCGGTCGACATGCATGCATTGAACATCAGCGAACGTGAATTGGGTTCGTCATATCATTGATACCGCTGATAGCAAACACGCTGATAGTGCATGCTTACGTCGATATGATGATATTACGCGACTTATAACTAGCCAACGCCCATAATAATTCAAGTGCATCAAATGTTTGGTGTTCTCTAGTTAACTATTGTTGAACTGCAGCCCGCAGCAAAGCACTCACCACTTGCTGTTCTTGTCGCGTATGGCTGGTGATCCATCCATTAAGCGACACATTGTGAGCCGCTTGTTTGGAAGGAATTTCCGACGAACGCGTACTGTAAGGAATCGCAACACCGCAATATAGTTAACTGCCACGTCGTCATCTAGCTTCAAAATAAATGGCACTTTCGGGCAATATTCAGCTACGAAACGTATCCACATCAATCCCTGCAATGCATCAGTGGTTCACCGACTGTAACACCACAGTCGTTTCCATGAAGGCACGGAAACTCCTCACAGTTATTTTAGGACCGCCGTATGTGAATGAATGTTTGATGTTAGTTGCAACACATCGATTGAGCTCTACCTCAACGCCAAGAGCGCCGTGATAAGCAACAAGCCATATTCAATGCTTTCAATAGAAAGACCAGGAGAAGGCGAGAGCGAAGAACAGCAAACCTATGTGAATGAGCACTTTAAGTTGTTGACGTATATATCAATTACATCAGAAGCGTTATGAATGACGCTTTTCATTGACTAAATAAAACATGTCTTTAAGTTACGACACACTTTTCCACTGATAATGTAGTTGTGCATCGTTTCTTCCTGCTCAACCTTCACATCTCCACCTCTATGAAAAAATTTTTGTTCAAACTCCGATATTTTTGGTGCTACGGTAGCAATGGCCCCATTTTTTTCAACATTTTTTTTTGCTCCGCTGCATGTATATCCGCCGTATTATTTATTTGTTTCTTTTCTATTCTGGTTTGCAGCTTGCACTGCGAGAAGTTCTCCCATTCTCCAAACTTCTACTTTATCGACGTTCCAAGTCGTGAAAGAGTAGATGTATATTTCTCTGCCTGCCGCGGCGATGAGTTCCATCAGAAACACATCAAGATGTCACCAAGTTTGATGTCCTTGCTAAGTATCGAGGCAAATTTTGTGCTCAAAAAGACTGGCTTACTCTTGGGAGGAAATATTCGATTGCAAAATCATCATTTCGTAATGGTTCTTATTGCTTAAATGCTAACTTTTCGTCACGATGCGATACTGTATAAGCCATACCCTTTGCCTTGCTGTTGTGATGTATTCTACGTGCTGCGATAAAGACTTCGTTCAGGGATACTCCTACTCGAATCAACACATCAAGGAGATAGAACACTTGGATTTCTGCGGATATAGTATGGGTGACATTTAGATACTTTCTCATAATTTCATGTATCATGTGTTATGCAAACCTTTAAAACAAGCAATTTGTAAGCGTCTAGGAAGTTTTGTTGAATTATATCTCTGTAACGAATACTTTCCTGCTTGATTACCCTTCGAAGCGTTTCGTTCGTCGTTTCACCTAGAGCGAAGATCACTGCAATTCTGTGCTGAAAAATGTATCTTTTTTTTCACGTCATCAACGCGGAACAATTCCTAATTTGCATAGAAACATTTCGATTGGCTTAAAAAAAGAGCAGCTAGAAAAAAAAGTGATATCATTACTTCAAGCAATGCTCACCGTTAATCGTGCAAATGTAAAACCTTTGACTCGATCAAGAAATTCACTATTTGAGCTTAAATGCAGGCTATCAAGAATGACGCAGAGGACAACAAGCTGGATGAGGCCACTAATTCATAGATATTGCAAACTATTATTCTGAAAGCTCGAACTGATTTGCTCTATTCGAGGAAAAAAACAACTTTGAAAAGAAAAACGAAAAATTAAAGGAACTTTGGAATATAACCACATAACTACAACTGATCAGCTCTTTAAGTATTTTGCCATCACTTCATGAGAAAATGATTGTTGTGATGGTTTAATCAGCAAAATATGTGTTTGAATATATGCTGCCTGCAGATGCTAGGCTATACAGCGCTGACATTTGAATGCAGTAGCAAGACCTTGTCATATAATCGAATATTTCCCCACATTTCCCGAATTGCTTGCCTTTCCTTAACATGCGGCACGGCCGTATGTACAATAATGAGAAGGAATAAGTTCCGGTAACGTGTCGAGCAGAAATCTCTCTCAAGGATCGTCCATCGATAACGGTAAAGATCGAGGCCAGCCTGAATGCATGCAATGATGAATGTAAATGTGCCACAAGAAAACATGCATTCAGGAATAGCTGTTGTTGTGCAGGCGGAAAGTGGGCATTAAGATGAGATATTCGCTCGAAGCATTTTGTTTTGGCATTTTGATGGGATTTTAAACTAGAAATGCTGGTTTCGTTGATCAGTTGATGCTCACACTCATATCCAAAATGCTTTTCATCCAATAATGGAAGATTAAGCTGCAAAGGGTAGTTATGACTGAGTGTTGGCAAGCTATGATGTGTTGATGCGATATACGTGGGATTTATCCATCGAGTAGAGCAGTATACCAGAAGAGTTGCTACTAACATGACATATGCTTTTGCAATTCAGCTCAGATATTAATAGATCGATGGCGCGATCCATGAGGCACTTTTCGCTAAAATAACTAAAAGGAAGGCAGAGAAACGAACATCAGAATCATCACCGGACTGATTACTTGGTAATATAACATTGAACATAGCAATCGTGGGAAGGAAGAGGAAGCAAAAAGGCCTTCACTCTGCGCATTCCTTCACAGTGACAGTGGTGAGGGAATTGATTCCTTTGATTCCTGTGCATTTCTTTGAACCACTAGGGTTGCGACAATTTTTTTTATTTTTGTTTCTCGCAGCGCTTTTTCGGAACACTATGTATGCTTTTAATTATTAAAGCAAATATCTAGAAAGTACTTGCAGCGGTTGCTGTTAACACTTACGAAACTGTCAATCACTTGTGGAGGGGCCAAGTTAATAGAAATACTGTATGAAAAATAGAAGAAAAGTAATACTTGAAAAGTAAAGGTTACTGAAAATTTGTACCTTATACAGCAGAAACTAGTGACCACTAACAGTGAGGGCAAGTTGTCCTCATTATATCCCAATGCGGTTTCATCTGCTCATATGCTGCTTCCACTGTACCATATTTCTATGAATGCTACCTTGATTAAGTGCTCTTTCATTTTTCAGTTATTTTATGTCGCCCGTTTAAGACAGCTTATGCGCCCACCTTTTCATGACAATTATTTAAGCGATTATATCACACGACTTTTGGAGAGAGCGATTGTCCCATGAAGCATTCACCATGGCATCTCAAGTAGTACCGTTTCTATGTATGAATGGCTGGTTACTTACAGAGCTTAAAAATGTAAACCTTCCTATATCATCATCTGTCGAAGAGAACATATATGTTTGGAGCGCCTTACTCACTGCTTCACATAGTTTTTAAGTCGCATGAGAAATGCTTTAACTGTCTCAGTTCCTTTCGATTTCCCTTTGATTGCCTCTTTCTCTTACAGCACAAATTGCTGATCGCACAGAATAATAATCGCTGCTCAGTCATATAAATGGAGCAATAAGTGTTCTATTTGTTCGTGTGTGGATACCCAATGAACCATTCGAGATGGGAGCTTTTGCATTGGAGATGCTAAATGTGTTTGATGTTTTGGAGTGAAAATTCCAAATAACTGCATTAGAGCAAGGACTGGTAATACTTACAAGGTTTCGCTGAAATTGTTTCTCGAAGTCGAGTTGATCAGGTGCTTCGTTATAATCGCTTCGATTGTTGATGTGTTCGTGGATGGTTGGCTCAAGATGTCTTCTCATCACTTTGGTTGGAGTAATGACGCGGCTCTAGAAAGAGATGTTCATTGAAGAAGTGCAAGAAAACTTCAATACTTTCTAAATATTTGAAGCTTAAATTTATTACCAGGAAAGTTGAGTATTGGCTGTTTTTTTTTACATTATTGATGCTACTCGTGTGAAGTGAAACTTCTTCGTCGAGAAACTTAATATGCAAACAGCTGTTTACTAAGGAAGAACATGCACATTTAAGAATTGCTTAATAACAGAATAGATTAATTTTGCATGTTGCAGAAGAAAAAAAACAAAACAAAAAAAGCAAATAAATAAATAATAATAACAAATAGCGTCTTGCTGAGAAAAGAATATTTCGGCTTCGATTTTTATTCCAAAAGTGACAAAGCATCGAATTATTGTGAGGGAAGATTCATATCAGACTGGTCTAATGTCGTGAAACTCTTTGTATTTTTATTTTCTTGGTAAATCCAGTCGTCGACCTTCAATTTATCTGATACACTCATTCGTACTCACACCTCAAGATGATAACATAACGGAATGTATCGTTACTATCACAATACTCGTGCAAAAAAATTGCCTTTTTCGTTCCAGCGAAACGATTTCGATGAGCTGATAGATAGCGTTATGTTCGTTCGTTTATTTATTTAGATATTAGACAAAACAGAAAAGTTGGTATATTTATGGACATGTGCGTGACAACTTACATCTGTTTTTTTCATTATACTGGATTGGTAATAAAATCCACAAATCACGATGATCCAGAACAAAAGGACCACCAGTACTATCGATGCAGCATGAAGATTATTGACCCCCATAGCAATCATGCCGTGTAGCACTCCCTCGGCGGTGAACGTACCTGAATACTCTTTGCTATCTTTGTTGAAACGCCTGAATCAAAGCAGGAAAGAGCACGCTATAAAACTTGGCGACCCTATGCGATGATATTTCGAAAGACAGCAATACTGTGATTCGCCGAGGCAGTAACGGTAAATGACGAAATGTCAGCTGCTTCTTTCAGTCGGAGGGAAATATTGGAATTCCTTGAGTACATCAGATATTGTAAGCGTTCTTCTCGTCAATGAACTTTGAGCTATTGCAGCTAAAAGCTTTCCAAAATTAACTTATTTTTGAGACAAATTCAAGTATATAAGTGGGACAATTCCTTTCATATTAAAAAAAATGTTCGAGAGGAAGATTAAGAGCCATTATATTTTGCCTATCATAGCGGTGCTGGTGTTCGAGCTTGAGAGATTATTTTTCACTTATATTCATGTCAGAAGGGAGGGACTGGATTTAGGCTCGTAAACGAGGAAATACAGTAGTTATAACTCTTAGAAAGACACTAAACAAGGAAAGCAAGACGGTTTGGAAGGAGAGTAAATATTGAAATGCAGCATGCAGACTGCGATCTTCTGATGGGAAGAACAAACAAATTTCTGCATGTCATTTTAAATAAAAATCCCACCGGCAAAACTCCATTAGAGATTTTCGTTCATAGATGTTGCTAAACCACAGTGAATCTGCAGCGCGTGAAATACGACCGATGATCGTTCGACTTTCCGTTTGTCGGACGATTCAATCCTGGATGGGGGCGATGACAAAATCCGTTATTGTATCGATATAGAAAGAAATTTACTTATAAAGGTAGTGCGAGGACAGAGTTTTGAAAAAGTAATTGAAACTAATGTATGAATCGTATTTTACTTGCAGACCACAGCAATTAAACGATTTCTTTGAGACATCGATACACTCTTTCCACAAACAATTTCGAATCTCAGACACCTCCCTGAATGTCGGGCTTGGTTTTGCTTATATTTTAGTTCTTTCAATCATAATCAAATGTTCGGTATTGCTAAGTCCAGGATGCTACAGAAAACGCGGGCTTTTTGCTCAAAGGTTGCGCTATTGTTGAAACTATTCCCGTGAAGCTTACCAGAGCCGGAAAAGGCATTGAAAAGAAGATTACTAATCGCAAACATTCCACTATTCTTTAAAATGCTCCGTTGCACTTTTAAACGTTTTGATGTTATTGCTTACACAGCTGTAGGTACACGCCCGCTAGGAACGACATCATATAAAGCTGAATCATTCACTTCGAAATCACTAATAAATTTGATCGATCTTCTCAGCAACTTATGTTCATTTGATTTCGACGCAAAACAATAAGTGAGAAACAAGGAAAAAGCAATTGGAAAATCCCTTTGAGACAATTGGTGAGCAATTGAAATAACCTGCCGTTGCAAGTAGAATTTCAGTGGTGCAGATAGGACGGCAGGTAACTGCTCATTTCTCTTACCTGGAAACATGTCAAAATGATTTGATTTGCATAATAACACGCTGTTTAAATACGCACAAAACAACAGTGCTATAAGATTAATGCCGTAGGATTTGATGGCTCAAAGACTGAAGGGCGATCGCTGTATGAATAACTGTGATGACGTGAACAACGGGCAAGTGCTAGATACTTGGAAATTATTTTATACAACATTGTTCAGCTTCAGAAATCAACGAAACAAAAGGTTTCATACCAATGGAGGGATCCACTTCCATATCCACATCCATGATGAGCTGCTCTGTGCTGGTCAAATCGTTTGTGCCGTACGCATGCAGATGGATAACACTGCACATGCCTTCTTTTCGGTATGAACTAACTCACACAAGATCACAAGATCTGAACTTTTATTCCGATCTTTTTTCGCATTCAATCGAGTGCCGCATTCAATCGTATTTTAATAAAGGGTTATCATCAAGTTATCCAAGACGGTGTGCCTGAGGGCGATATCGTCAGATCGGCAAGAAACGCTGCACAAAGTGGATTATTTAGGCGGAACATGTAGAAGAGCGCAATTTGACTGCATCGTGCTCTGTTGCTAAAAGAAAAATATCATGCACCTTCTTTTAAGCTGTTCTAATTAAGTCATTTCCTTTCTCCATTTTTAGATATTTTTCGTTTGAAACGAATTGTGTCAATGCAGCATAATGTCAAGAACAGCAATCTCTTTTTAGTGTTGCCATATTATGAGAGCGATGCGTTTCCTAGCAAAATCCCTTTCCTTTTCCGCCAGATATGAGTACGCACTTCCTCTATGCAGCACTGCTTTCTCTGCCATGAAGACTTACATCCTGAATCAGTCATCTGGGAAAATCAGTCGGTTCACTGGAGTTGAAATTGAGGCACTCGTATATGTGTGCTCCCCTCTGATGTTTGATTGCTTTATTAGCCGCAGCATCAGCCGTAACTACAAGGCATAAAAATCGAGACTGACCGCCGGTGGCGTTGTCAGTGCCTAAATTATGGGGCGCCATATTCGTTCTTCAGTATTAAGTATATGTTCCTAGATCAAGTTTAGTGAATGGTAAAAGTCCACCTCAAGCTTCTAGTGACGTAATCGGCAACCACCAAAGTCCTGACTGTCAGTTTGATGGCTTTATATGTGACGAAGTCATGCATGGTGCGACGTAGTGCAAGGTAATGTTCTCTGCGGAGCAATCACTTCACTTAACGGAAACCTTGATGTTTTCACTCTTCGCACAATTCCCTTTTATATGATTTAGTAAGAACCGGCTTTGTTGATTCCTTTCCTGTCTTATACTTTTTTAAAGGTAATAATGGCGAACCTGTAGTCGGTTTTTCTAATAGGAAGCGCTTTTATAGAGGCGCGTAATTCTCAGTAGTTCCCCGTATGGTACGAGCGTAAACGAGTGTTAAAGTGAAAGCAAGAACTGAGAATGCGCTTGTTTTACCAGGTTGTAAAGTCATATGCCCAAAGCTACCAGTGATGAGGCCAAGCCGAATGACAGTCGCACTCAGATGGCCCTTCTGGCTCATTTGAGCAGAACTGACTGTGTCTGTCATTCCATTTTTTTTTTCAGCGCAATGAACAAAAGTTGCCACACAAATATCATGCATTGTTGGACACCTGCGTGCGCACTAACCCGTGTTTGCGCAGCTACATCTTTGCCACAGAACTCGCTGTTTATCAAATATGACGATTCATAGTCGGCAAAAATTAACGATTTTTTGGAGTCATACCATAGAGAAATTTTCTACTTTCCACAGAAATGCGCTTCCACAGTTCCTCGCCATCGAAATCAAGGCGATGATCCATTTTCGGATCTCTATGTGCTATTTCCCATCCATGTTTTTTTGTGAGGTTGTGTTAGGAAACCACAGGAGGCTCAAGTGCTGCATGAGAGCGTATTAGAGAAAACCCATCAAAAAGAAAAAACTGAGCAATGCCAATTAAACATATCCATTCAAGGAGATTTTTGCCTTAGTAGCAAACCGAAACCAATTTTAAACACGAATGAGTGGAAAATCGAACCAGAAAAGCTGGCGCGATACGTGCTTTTGCATATGGTAACCAAAGCAAACCTATTTTATGAACTGCCAACAAAGAGCAAAATGTGTGCAACATTGGACTCATATTCTCACCCTCTCAAGGGATTATACGAACTACAGACACTTTTTTGATGATGCGATCAGCGCAATATGAGGATCCTCATTGTAGTAGAATGTGTGAAAATTTCGGCACATTTGAATATCCAAAATTGTTTGAAAAGCGGCTTGTTCTGAAAATCGGCATAGAAGAGAAATACATCGCATAGTTCTATTGCCAGTTGTTCTTCACATTATACTCACCAAGACATTTACCGAACTTTGGCAGTTCCTGCGATGAACCTACCACACAAATAAGCGTATGCACTGGACTCATCTGATGCACTTCATAAGCAATAATTTGGGTTTTTACAGGCATATAGAAGGGAATTTTGGATATATTTCTGGTGGTCTTCGGGCAGCAGAGCGGTTATGGCAGTATGAAATGGGTGTGTCAGCGATTTTTTGCTAGTTGATTTAGCGTCTTCTTCAATCAATGAAAGAAAAAGCGCGAATAGAAAAGTGACCGTCCTCTCGTGTCGATACCCATCGTTTTATGCAATCAAAGGGACGTTATGGGGGACCAAGAGAAGGGCACAACCGGGCGAGACCATCATTCAGTTTTTAGGGGCCGTTGTTGCATTGTATCCTCTCTTACAGCTGCGGAAGCTCATGTCTTTTATGGATGCTGTCAAAACTGATTCCACAACAACTTTCTTAAAACTATTTTGCGCAACCAATTTTTGTCGCCTCAGAATTCAAAGTCGAAAAGCAATGGGAGCTGCAAAGCAGCCCATATGTATTCAAATTCATTCGGTCAAGCGAGAGAACGAAATGCAGACCGTTTCAGCATTATTAAAGAAAGCAGCAAAGCAATGCTTCATATGTCTTGCCGTACTTATGAAAATCTACTTGAAGTTCGCATCGGAACACAATAGATCGATGGTGGACTAAAAGTGCCTCAAATTTTTAGAAGCCTTGAACTCACTCGGCAGATTTCAGCATTTCTAATGGAAGAGACATCGGAAGAAAACTGAGCTATGGAGGCCACTAACCCGAGTAATGATATCCACGGAAGTAAGTTTTTGTTGCTAATTTTTGAATTCGAGAAATTAAACCATAACACAGACAGACACGCGTGGTTGATGGCATGAACATAGTGTCGTGTTCGCTGCTTCTGACAACATTCCGTTCGACCCTTTAAGGGCGTCACGAACAGTTACTTATGACATTTGTTCAATAAACAGATCATTTCAAAGCATACAGAGGGTTATTGGATCACGGCGGTTGCTATGTCACAGAACTACAATAGCGCAGGATTCATTATACTCAGAGAGGCAGAAACGACTGCCAGAGAAAGTGAATCGTTGCTTTGCACTTTCATTGGGCTCGCTCGATCAATCAATCAATTTCACGAGCAAACGGTAAAGATTAAAATATGCAGAACAGCTAAATATACAAAATAACGACAAAGATTAGAATATACAAAATAACAATATAACATACTTTTCGCTCAGCCATACTTCCTGGAAAAGAATCATTCATCTCTAATTCGACCAATATGAAGGGTCCAATTACTGTGAAATATACGGAAATTTGCTAGTGCCTTTAGATGCTTTTATCTATTTCCGGTATTCGTGGAGCAAACTGAAGTTTGCTGGTCGTTCTTTGGTGCACATCATCCACCCCAAACAATATAGCTGTGGCTCCAGCCTTTCCCGAGTCGAAAATATGGAACAAATAGACAAACAAACAACCACAAATGCAGAAATGCGAAAAAAAATTTGCCAAATCGCATATGAAGTAAAGAAGCTTATCGGAATAACTTGCGTGAAACGATACCTTTCAATCCGCTCATAGGCACTCACAAAAACTGACAGTCGGATATTGGCAACACAGTTCGGGCACGGTCCAAGCTTCCTCTATTTAGCTATAAGAATACAAAACAACTTTTCTATACGTCAACAGTCATAACCATCGTAAATGACTATTTGTTGTGGAATGTCAGATTAATACGACCGATTGCATGAGAGATTGGGAATTTCCCCAGTTGAAAACATCTATGCAAGTTGAAAACAGAGGAATGTTCCCTGAGGCAAGCTCAGAAGGTAATATGAATACGACGGCTTTCAGCAGCGGAAGCTTTATTAAGTAAAGATTTTCATTCCATTTACGTACAGAAGTGCGGTTACAGGGGGAACTCAAAAATCTAGCATAGCTCTGAAAGGCATCAAATTTGAAGTTCGAAGGGAACCGTGCGAAAGTACAGAGATCACTCGCAGCCATCCCTACATTGCTGACGCTCCGTTTCACCGTAAACATGCAACACTGATAACGAAAACATGATAACTCCTATGGCTCTAAGAGGCTTCAGATTTCAAGTTCGAAGGGAACCGTGCGAAAGTACAGAAGTCACTCGCAGCCATCCCTACATTGCTAACGCTCCGTTTCACCGCAAACATGAAACACCGATAGCTCCTGATGGCACGGTGGCATGATCATACTTCATCGCGATAATGTCCCTATACTGCAGGTTAAATCTTTTCACCTCTAACCTTTTTTATTCACAGCTTGTAATATAGCTTAACATGCAGATGATCTTAAGTTCAATGATGTATTCTTTCACACCGTCGCCCCTAACTCTTACATTTCTAGGAAAATTTAGGAGAGATCTGAAATTCCTTAATTGTTGGGTAGTTTATAGTTTGAATCTCCTTCTCCGAAGAGTACTTGTTAAAGGAACATGTGAAAATTCCTTTTAGTGGCTTGAATAAGCTATGCTCATAGATAGAAATAAGAGATCACTTCTTCATCACGGTAATTCATAGACATACGAAACAACCGTTTTGCTTCATTTGATATTGGGCGGACGTTAAAGTGTAATGTTGTTTCCCTCCAGCGATTCAATTTTCTCCTTACTGATGCATAGAATGCTCACCGATTTGTAGGAGTGGTGATTGCATAGCAGATTGCTAAACTAGGCGATTTGCATTGACGTTTAAGCTACCACAAGAAAAATAATAAGTGAACGTTGTACTATTTTCAGCAACAATGCCTCGCTCATTTTTTTGCTTCGTAAATATTGCATATTGGTTTTAATTTTGTTGTAATTTCAATTCCAACCTGCCTGAATTACGCTATATCAACGATGTTCGTATCGCTTCACCCACTATGTTATACCTCATTTTCCAGTTGGCATTAACGTTGTTCTATCATCGATCATTGAATAAGTGCTGCTTTATTCAAAATATCCAGACGCGAACAGCAGTATATTCGAACCTTCGCCCTGTCGATCACTATAGCAAGTTTTCTGTGAAGGATTCATTACTTAATCCGACTATTTGTGAAATCTAAACGAATTTTTAAGTATTCTGAACTGTAAACGTTTGAGAAATGTAATGTCCAAGGTGCATCGAAGTTTATGTCCTACAGCGTCCGGAATGCGACCGATATATCTGTCTTCAGCTGAACATCAATTAGAAAATATCCATTCATTTATCTATTCCGATGCATCACAGGTCAAGCTTAGAAGCTTTTCTGGTTAGCATTTGGCCTTCATCTCAAATGAGAGGGAAATCTGATTGTTTGCATAACTTGGAAGTCCACATACTTGCATTATCTTATGCCATATATTTGCATTTTCAGCGCTCACTCACCAGTAATGTCAGTTTCACTGTTTGTCACTATTTCCAAAACTTACGAACGAGGCACTGCAAAAAAAAATTCCCCTATCTCGGTTACGAGGAAGAAAAGATGGCTAAGTTTTACCCATAAGACGTCTGAACGTTGACGTATGTCTACGAAAGATTACCTCAGCCAGAGATCATATGCATTTATTAATCCGATAGGATCCCATCAGAAATCCCCATGAAGGAAATCTTAGAGGTCATCTGTTTTTTTTCTTTTTTTTAAATATAATTTCTATTAGGCTGTCTATCAACGGCGTTGCGTACACAATAAACTGTATCGCACGATGGTCATCAAGCGCTTGTGCTTTCAGTTGCGGTCATTCTCACGTAGCTTGCATAACCACAGTGGAGTGCTCATTCATGAAAGCGCACATCCTGCAAAAAGGAAACCTAAGAGGAATAGCAAACGGAAAGAAGCAAGAAACGTGCGTGTCGGCGATGCACAACAGTTATTCACCCTCGAAAGAGAGATCATTTTTTTCCAAAAAAAAGCAATCATATTCACGAGGCGTTGCAGTATTTCAAGCCAGCAAAACGGCAATAGGTAGAATGGTGTAGAAGATCAAAAATAGGGCATATCTCTCTGTGTGCTCATGTAATTCAGCAGCTTGCGCGAGTAAATCGAACTGATGAATTTTTTGAGCCCAACAAATCCTGATAATAACCTCACTGAAGCAAGCAGCGCAATTTCTGGGATCTGACGAGCGGATATCTAAGTGTAGCACGCCGAAGGTTATTTCGGTGGAGCATATGAGTCAGGCGGCAAACCACACAGCAGTCCTTTGCATTAGCGAACCATGTTTGCTCCATCATATTGCATTGTTCCAACAGTAAACTACATATTCAGCGTTGAAACAAGAAATAAGTGTTGCAATATCAGAGTTTCACCACCACACCCATGTCCCATATTCCGTGGAGAACCGCTCTATTCTATAAGCCCCTCACTGCAATACTCCGCAATGTTGCCGCGAGCGATCAAAATTTTATTGTCATGCACTTCTCATCGAATGTTCGGATCTAGGCCTGAATCACATGGAAAAATGAAGCTTGGTTGAAAACAACACAATACAGCCACACAGCCTTTGCCAAATGCATAAGGGCTAGGATATTTTCTTCTCTTTGAGACATTAAATGAGTGATTCACATGAACAATCTACGATGCTCATTGCAAATCGGTGAGCGCGATCATGTGAGTTGCACTATCACAACTGTATAAACATTAATGGTAATAGGTTTGATAATGCACTTAAACGAAAAAAAGAAGTTGTACGTTGAAAAAAAAATTCGTTGAAAGTGCAAAATATTGCACGTCGAACGTCACCTGAGAGCAGTGTGCTGTTGTGTGATCGCGACTTCTCCATATTGATGAGCCTTCGATCGATTGAAGAACCAGCTAACACGATCCATAACGACTATCAACAACACAAGAAAGAAGCAAATCAGAGATATCGTCCGAGATGATCACATATTCTACTTATGGTTTATTTCCGTGTAGGACTGTAATTTTTGCTAGCGCTCACAGAACAAAAAACGAACACTAATAACAGCTTACTGACATTAACGGACCACTTGAAATTCGTCATACAATCTCTTAGTATTTTTCAGGCAGTTTGGAGAGTTTTTTTTCTTTTTGGAATGGTTTTTCATTTTTTAATGATTATCCATTCAAATTTATGACAACTCCTTTGAACATTTTAGCAAAAATATTTTAAAAATTCCCGAAATCTGCTATGACTAGAGTTGTGAAGTTCTTGTGGAATGGTATACTGCGCCAAAAATTCTGTTCCGAAATGATTCCTTAAGTGGAATCAGAAAGAAAGATTATTTAAAGAGTAGCTTCTTTCATATCGGTCTGAAATTTTGGTGCTTTTTCACATCAGTTACAACGCAACTGCTATAGACTTAACAAGAGTAAAGTACAGTATTTCTTAATCAAATTTGATAGGCTTAAGGCTTCTTTACACCAGCCAAGAGTCCGAAGAAAATCGATACAGAAGTATGTTGTACAAATTTTTTGTTATTTGGCGATCCCTTTTCCAAAATTATCTTATAAGCATCGAGATTTGCGCATATGAATCAAGTATAGCTAAAAGTGGACTGTCGAATTGCATAGGCAAAAAACTATAGAATTTGCGATTAAATTGCAAGTCAGAGAATGAAAATAACAAGAAAATGTGCGACCTACTGCAGCGGATTACAGTGCAATGAACAAAATGCCGGTAATGCTGATGTACGAAATAAAGAGCGATAATTAGGAAATGGGGTGTTCGCAGCAACTGTAATGAATAGAAACCTCGCGTTAGATTAACTCGAACCTCAGGTCGTTCACATTCCGGGTTTTTTCTGAAAGCCTTAATCACCACTTATAACAGGACATTCTTAAAATGCTCATGGCATCCCATCTTCCTCCTTTGGCGCTAAGAGGATCACGACCCTAAAACGTGTTGTGCCTGCTCTTCGCATGCTTTAAAAATCTCATGATATTTTCTTGCTACATTTTGCAGTCAAGATGGAAGGAAGCACTAAACCGTTGTAAGAAGACAGTTGCAAGATTGCAGGTAGTGTTTACTACCCGCATTCATAACCATGAAATCTGCTAAACTGGAAGTTCGATGACCTATGAGGTACATTCTACTCGAAGTTAGAAGCAACCGAATTATTTTCGAGAATTGCCAAAATTCAGCAACTGCAAAAGTTGTGGTCCTCAACGATAGTCGAAAGGCCTCGAAATAACTGCGCCTGAGCTTCGAGGGTGTTTAAAATACTGCAATTAATATGTGGTTTCTTTTAACTTTAAAAGCAGTTTTCTAGGCCACTTGCATTTGAGATGGTGACTGTGTGATAACATGTCTTCTTTGCTGCTTGCTGCATAAGCAAGAAGATTGAATGTTGGCATCTGGCGACATGCTGGAGATAGAAGGTTTCTCCCTGATCAGTTCCTCTAATTATCCAAATACTCTTAAATGCGCTAGTTCCGCAATGATAGTCCTATTCCATTGTCGTCCACTAATCCGCACTTTTCCTATTTGTGCCGACCGACTTGCTTGGTAACTGAGGAATTCCCCGATATTCCCCGACTTTGGGGTCATTACTATGACAATGCGCACATGATCTTGCGTTTTTGCAAGAGTATCTGAATTTTTACCTCATTCTTCGGGCAGTCTAAGGGATTTTCACCGTCCACTTGTTCAATCCATTTATTGACGCTTCGATCGAGTATGTGTCTTTCAATCCTCAGAAGCATTTTAGCAACTCTAACTTCATCGGATTACATCATGGGCCATCTTCAACTTTGCGAGTTAAATTCAACCTACGAGTGCATGAGCAACGACAATTTAACATAAGATTGAAAGTGATGGGCTTTAAATTACGTACTTACAGATGCATTCTTAGAGATACGTGAACTATTTGGGAAGAGGTATCATCACAAACACTGCACATTCAAGAGTGAATGAATATAAAGAGGCAAATTTTATGGAGAATCAACATTCTGTCTCTGTCACATTGTGAGGGAGTAGCATTTTCTATTAACTGAACTCAATATAAGACAAGGACGACCTACTATTGCAAAGTTATTGCTCAGGTGGAAGCAATCAAGGATGACAAAGAAAGAGTTCATGCAGCCGTCCAATTATAAACAATACATTTTAAGAATTTATGCAATACTGTAACCTCCAAATTATGTGCCCGTTTTCCTGCTGCATCGAAATATCCAAGTTCCACAGCAGGCTTCGACACTTCAAGGATCCACGAAGCGATTTTCGGCGATCCATCGAATTTGGCGCATCGAATTTGAGGGACCGCGAAGCTGGGAGCCCTCGAATGGTTTTGGGAACTCTCGAAATTCGATGCTCTCAAATGATCTTTCAACATACTCCCATCTTGGCATGCAAAAGTTTTTTTAAGATCGGGATTAGTAGCAACATAGCAACTTGCAACAGCAATGCAGGAAGCAAGAGTTACAGAAAGCAATACTGCACTACCGTCGCGATAAGCAATAAACATTTAATACCCGGAAATTTCAATTACTAGTTATATAAAAGCTTCCAACATGCAGGTATGAAGCCTTAATAACAGTCATCGCACATGACATTATTTTTAGTAGTTCTAAGAGGCTCATAGCTGAAGCATATTTGCAGCCAAAATCACTAATATACGTTTTCAACAATCGGTTGCATCCAAAAAGGCAAGCAACGAAGCTAACAAACAGTCAGTGCGTTACTTTTTTGATCCTTCTAATCATAGCCTAAAAATGTTTAAGCTTCTTCCTTGCGCCAAATGATAACTCGCTTAATTTGCTTTCATGAGAACCTTTTGACCATGTAATATGAGGGGGCTATGGTGACCAATAACAACGTAGAAATGAAATCCACCTTCAGAGGTCAGATACAAGATACTCTTGATTCGAATTTATCATATGCACTTTTAATCTCCCAAAATACTTTAAGCTTCGGGTCTTCGGGGTCTCTGTTTCGGACATTCTGAAAACTCTTGAGGTGCAGCAAGACTCGGCATATCACAAGCTTCGCGGCAGAAAATATCTACGCCTTGATCGCTATAAGCCTTGAGGTAGGTCAACGCTAATAATCGCACATGAACTCTCCTAAATTTCACCAGAATGAATGTATTTTAGACGACGCATAAGTCCTTACTTCAACGCTGAAACGCTTAGTATGTCCTCAAAGATTACAGTGGGAGAGATGGTAAGATGAGCAAAAAGTGTTATTTGCTTTTTCATTTTTTTATTATTCGAAGCGGCTTTTTTGAAATTCACTACCAGTCACAACTTAAAATTTGTGTCTTTGACTCACTCCTGAGGAATGCGCCTCCGATGTATGAAGACTCGCTAGTTCTGCCTTATTGTTGCTGTGGTCCCCATTACTGCCTCTATCTTGGCATAAAGATGCTCATGTTTTATCGACCATTATTGCACGAATTGTTCCATGTAACTTTGGAGCATGAAACAGATATATCTGCGAAGGGAATTGGGTAAGGGAAAAGTTCAGCTACGTTAATTGAATAAAGTAGAGTGCTGCACAAATGACGAGCATATCGATGCCGTTAGAAGACGAGATTGTTAAAAACTGGATTTTTGAAAGTCTTTCAGCCGCGGGCGCATCTCGATGTCCCTTACAGCCGCTGATTGTTTCTTTCATGGGCATCCTGAAACAGTTCCTTGAAACGCCGCACTCTGACTCCATCAATATTCGTCCTATTGCATGATGGTATCAAAATCGTTTCCGCTTTATCATGAGGTTCGATAAAAGCATGCTATGACAGATTTATCATGTGCTAGTAGAACAGAAGGCGATAAGCATCACTAGTTGTAAAGTGGCTATCGTACAAAAGGATCTTCGTTTTGCCCGCACTATGAATTTGCCCCCAATAAGAACAGAACGGGATTAAAGGAGAGAGCAGGTTGACTGAGGTTGATTAACATCGGCGGCTAAGTGATGCAGTTTTGATTCGACGACGGGGGCACTCGCTTCTCCCTTCTCACCATTTTTAAAGCATTGTTTACATGCGGGCCAAGCATCGTAACGGGTGGCAAAGGCCAATTTGGACTGTAAGCCATAGAGGCTCCATTTTCCATCCGCATTCATCTTTTTTCTCATCTTTCCGCCACTCAAGTGACCTTATTACCTTCATCACTTCTGCAGAGATCTGTCAAATTGGGAAAAAAACAGCAGAAAATGGAAACGAACGGTTTTTTGTGGTTGTGAAAGAAATACGCTAGTAGATCCTTCACTTGGAAACTTCGCTTTATCTTTTTCCTTGTTTCTTTTCTCAATTCAAACATTAACTGTGAAAATTCTGACACAATTTTGAGGTGAAAGAATTAGTTAAACTCCATATTTACTCGCAAATTCTGTTGAACTTTGCTGATTGGAAACTCAGGGAAATACATACTCAGGGAAAAATTGGAAACGCATTTCAAAATACATGCGAGAAGCATGTAAAATTTACTTCACTCTTTTAAATAAACTGAACGATAGGCTATTTGAATCACTATGCTTGCGCTCTTCAAAAGCATCGAAATTTGTCTACCACTTCCGCTCGCGTTCACTTTGTGTGCCTTTTAATGCGTATATCGATGCAACCATTTTCTGTGCTCCTATAAGGACTCTTCAAAAGGCATTCTGTTGCCAATTATTACGTGCAGATTATTTTCACATCAGAAGCAATGTTGAATTTTCTTCGTTATGCTGAGCCGGTACTTACTATTCTAGGTTGAATTTTTATTGAGTGAAAAAACTTGCTTACTATAAACCTCTCATTCATCACAGCTTGCTTCTTGTAACCTTCCGCATGCGGTCCGTAGGAAATGCGTGCAAGGAATCCTCCGAAAATTTCTTTCCGATGGCATTGAGAAAAAAAAAAACGTGCTGCTCACCAACTTGCAACCACAACATTCCACTTTGTGTGCACTACAAGAAACTGAAACTCTTCCGGACAAACAGCTATCCCTTTGACCATAATTGACCACTATTGATTCAATAGGAGTGGTCAGTTTGGCAATCCCATAAATATTCCATCGATGCCACTTTCGTTTATGCGACTTGCTGCAGACGTCATCTATTTTGATTAAGAATTAAAGGTTCCGTTGGCTGGCGTCTCTCTCAATCAACCACTATTAACAATCATCATTATCCATTGTTAAGCCCATCGAAATGTTGTTGCTGAATCGGGTTCGTTTTACGCCTCATGATTCGTTCTACATAACAGCTCGTTTCCCTTTTATTCTCTTCTTTGACCACACTGAGCGTACAACTCTAATCTCGAGTGTTGTCGCGTTTTAATGAACTTGATTTAACGGAAAAAACCACCGTCACATCAAAGACAGTCATCGTCAGCTTCGTCTTTTCGAGGAATAAACAAGTTCCTGTCATTGCTATATTCCTTAAAACTCAGTAAGTTTCAATGTAAATTTTATTGTGCAACTTTTAACATCAATTTTAAACGTGTAAGTCAGTCTCATTGGTAATGCTGATAGTTCTGCTCTGATCACATCCTAATCAAGTGAACCAATATTCCTTACTGCGATAATCAGGCAATTCTGGCATGTTTGACAAGAACTTGATGGTCATTGGTTTAGAAAATTGACCACTCAGAGAGGAAAGAAGAATTGGAAGTTGGCAACTTCATCCCCTCATGTAGCGAAATGTTTGCATAATTGCGCACATTACAACTGACTCTCATTTGGAGGTATTTATGAGCTATATTTCATGTATTCAAGGTGGTTGGCCATCCATAACCAGTTATCTGGATGTTTTTACATTGGACAAGCGAAACAGATTGATCTCTCCTCCTCCCCCTTGTCTTCACAACAACTTTTAGTGTTGGTTGTGCGAAAGTTGAACGTATTGTTAGCCCATACCAGCTATCGATTACTGACTGTCATCTTTGATTATCGCCGGCTTGATAGTCGAATTTCAGCGATTAATATGCGTCCTTAATATGCTAGAGATGTTAATTTGTTTTATGCAGTAAGCTGTAAACGATAAGTTGGCCATCGAGTGTAGCATCGTATCTCTCTGGTGAATCGTTTGCCAAATTCCGTCGAAAACATATTTCGGATGTGTAATGCAAACATGTAAATTAGCAAAGCATAAGCGTTCGACTAAGAATCTATAAGCTATGAGCTCAAGGTAACAACCTGTATGGATTTTTAAATGAACTTAGGTGTCCCTCGACATTCATTTAAACAAGAAGAATTTGTGGATTAGGACAGCTGACCGCTTCCCTTAACCTTAGGCAACCACTGTAAGTTAATAATACAAAATCGCATTGCGCATGAAGGAAAAAAACACCTTTCAAATGGAAGCGATGATCTCGAGTGCACCTTATTTTAACATGTATTTCACCGAATTCTTGCCTCTTGGTGGCATCTTGCTTGAGTATTTGAATGCATAGTTATAGACCGTAATGGCAATAAAGTTTAGTTGCATCGTCTGGGTTGTCGGATGGCCTTTCACAAAGAACTGTGATCGACTGATCCCCTTCTTTTGACGGTCACAGAAAATTGGTATGCCATGAAAATTGCAACTTGAATTTTGTCCTCCAGGGATTCGGATGATGGTTTGATGGGACTGATTGACTGATTAACAACATCCATAAATGGCAATATTTTATCTTTTGTTGAACAAATTCAGTTGCTTTCTGAATATATTCAGCAATGCAAAGCTTGCTAATCGATAGAGTGAATTGAGAAAACGCATCCAGCTCAGCCTGCATGGCATGCCTCTAGTACAACGCAGCAATCAGTCGATATGATTGGCTGAATGCGCGAAACACAAATCGTGCCAACTTCTTGTCGTAATCCCGAGTTGCTTAAGCGAGCGGTGTTTGACGCAATGGTCTTTCGCATTCGAAATTCTTTGCTTTTTAAATGGCTTCTCTGGAAAAATGCTGAAGGTCAAGAAAACTTGTCTCATATGTCGTTAAAATGTTTGTCTCATTTTATATGATAAGTTTATTTGCTTAATCAAATTCTGTGGATATTGAAGAAATAATGAAATTATAGCAAAACTGTTCCTGAACATACCTTCTGCTCCATTTTAGAAGGATTCTTTAAGATCCTTTTTCTAATTTTTATTCTCCTCCACGCAGGCCATGAAGCAATCGATTTAATAATGGCACTGTATATTCAGCTGAAATTCCCTAAGATAGTTAGCCAAACACCCAGCCGAACAAGCTTATTTGGCTTTGTTCAGCAAATCTTGAAAAATTTTGGCTAGCAAGGAATTTTTTTTATATAAGAGGTAAACTTTCTTGGAATGTATTTTCCAATATTATTTATTAAAGTAAGTCATAATGGGAGCATATGAAAGCTAAATTCGTTCATTCTTCGGTGCTATTTCAATGAAAGAAGAGTGTTAGCCTAAGTTACTCAAGTTGTGCTATGTTTACTTCATCGTATTCAGCCGCCGTATTTCAGAGATGTGTTGGTGTTTCACTCGAGTTGAGAACGCGGCAACGGTGGAGGAGAACAACGCTAGCATTCACCTATCGTTTAACACACTCGCCACAACAATTTGCATAATCACGTCAATATTTCTGCTTGGTGCATTATTTGAGATATGGATCCATCCAATCGCATTTAAGACTACGCATCTATCAGGGAATGATTCGGCGTTTCTAATGGGCACTGATGAATATGTTTGCTTGGTAGGCTTGTTCATATCGAACATTGTGGCGCTTTTGAATCAATAGTGATCGCATTATATCAAGTTTTCAAAATGGCTATAGCTCAGTTGAGTGCATTTTTAAAACAATCACTGAAAATCAAGTTACAAAAGAATCCCTGCCGGTTTTCAATATGATGATCCCCTCATAGAACTGGATGGGTTGGAACAAATTTCTCAAAGCCTCGTAATAGGACTCCAGAATACAGTGAACTTCTAAGAATCTTGGATCGGAGCAGAACTCCTGTACACTCCTAAAGGAGATTCTAAGAATAAGAGACGGAAATGAGCCAGGGTTATTGTTAAGCTGGAACTGGAATTCCACCACAGCTACGCTGCAGGTGCTATTTAACAAACTGAGAGACGACGAGAAAAGTGTGATGCACGTACTGAGCCAACCGAACCCACTAAAATATGTCAACTAATTTTGGGCAAAATCCATGCTTATGCATCTTTGAGTTGCACTAGCAAGAGATGTGGCTCGAATACCACTCTTAACGATGCGAGTATTCAATAATGCATTCCACTCCTACCGGAGATCGTTATGATCAGGTGCTTGCATATTTCGAAAAAGGAAAGTCTTCGCAGTATGACGTTCAGTTAGATGAACTCAAATTACATCGCAAAATTGATTTTTCTGATACCGGAAGTGATCGCCCCACATGGCGCACTTTGTCGAAATATGCAAACAGTTGATCTACGACCACATGGACAGATATACGCGAGGCACATTTGTAGGTGGCAGCATTAATCCGTAGATAAACAACTACATATTGACTTGTAGAAATGTTCAGTGAAGAATCCCGTCAATCCACGCATCTTTTGTAGCATGACAATCTCCTTCCGATGCTTCATGACAGTCTCCTTTCGATGAACACGTTGCGTTAATGGTTTACTTTGCCAAATGTTACCGTATTTCAGGATACGGCTCCAGAAGCAGATGCAAACTATATTTCTTTATTGCGGGTTATGCAACTGCGAATTAATGTTTCGATACTCGTTCGCTTAGCGGCGATGTGTCCATTGTTTTGCGTTTTCTTCGCTCTCCTCACACGACGTCGACGATTCTTAACGTGTAGCAATGAGACAACTTTATTAGGTCGCCTGATTGTCAACATTACCGTTATCGCTTTTCCTCTGCATATCGCTTCATTGGTTCTCGTTGCAATGACCAATGCTCGAATCGACACAAAATGTAAGTTGCCCAATCATTCATATTTAGTCGCCATGTTTGCTACAAAAGTTCATTTCTCTACTTTCTACGATTCTTGCATAATGTTTTCACAGCAAACAGTTAATATTGTAGGATATGTTTGGTGGACATGTTGTCTTGTGCAGGATATTTCGCTTTTTTTTCAATCGGATTGCTAAATAAATTCTTTGAAATTTCGGATATTTGTCTTTTTTTTTCAATCGGACTGCTAATTAAATTCGTTGAAATTTCATCAGGAATGTTAATACGTTAGTAGAAGTATGCCATGTCAATACTGATAAGTAAGCTAACTTCTTATGCAAAAATGGCATCCCGAGATGATATTCGTTGTCCTCTAAATACACCACCGGAAACAACTATCAAGAAAAGTTCATTTCCATATGTTTTTCATAACTATCATCACGCGCTCTTCTCATCGAAAAGCAATGCAAATTTTTCGCAATTTGCTCATCGTTCTTCTCAAGTAGAGAATTTTTTAACTTCATTGCAGAAGTTGCAAACTTTTTTAGTTGTCAGATGTGATGGTGACCGAAAATGTGAAAGTGCCGAATGTGCCTCAACAATCGTGAACAAAGAGGGAGGGGGAACGGTGGGGGAATGCACGTAGCTACTATTTTTACTTCCTATCGCTCTCATTTGGAAATCTTATTGATATAATTTCGCATTTGCAAGTAATTTAAAACACATTTCCACCAACATCTAAATTTTTCAGTAATATTTTTAGTTACTGATGATTTTATTGCAGTTAATTTCCAAGCTATAAATTACTCTTTTGCCTATACGAGTATCTTCAGTATGATCCTTTATGTGATGGTTGATCTATACGATCGATCAACAGAAGTGGTATTTATTAATTTGATGTTATTTCCAAATCCTTATTCAGTTCACTTCAATCCGATCAATGCGATATATCTCGACTCAGCGCAATTGCGTTGATATTCTCCCATTCATTAGACTTTAGGTTTTTCACTAACATCATAGGACATGAGGTTAATTGAATCGGATTCAAAAGGATCAGTTTCTAGCAATGTTTAGAGTCCTTAGTTAGAAAAGGAAAGATTCATTACTTATGGAGAAAGCTAACACAATTGTAACATAATAAAAAGCAACAAAAATATAAAATTTCGATTCATTACAAAGATAAGAGTTTGTTGGAAGGACCGGCACATTATTTTTTCCAGAATAAGAATCTACTAATCATTCACTTCTTAACCAAACCTGGCCAAATTACAGCGTTTCAGTGGAAAATCCACTTTTCCTGATCGATTGTAGAATAAATTTTATCTCTAAATCTGATGGCATTTTACGTCTCATTACTTTTCCGAAACGATGATCAAATGAAAAGAAATTGTGCTCAGAGATGGAAGTTGGAAGTTGACTGTATTCATTGAATTTCATCTTTATAGTATTTATCGTTTGCCAGCTGAAGTTGTGAAACACAATTACAGCACATCAATAATGGCCGGCAAAAGCCTACAAAAATCATTGAAGAATCTTTACAATTGCTATATCATGAATATAAAATGAATATTGGATAGATGAATGCAATGAATACCTATTATTATTTCAAGGATTTGTTCGTTCGTAAGCGATCCTCGAATTTGAACTTCAGGTACGATGCCTCAGATTTAAGTGTCGACTACTCTGTATGCTCATCAATATTTATTTTTATAAAACGGTTCTTCAGAATTATTCTGCTTTTATCGAATCTTTTTTATGTCATCCGTATGGTATGATTTCAGTTTTTTTTCCTTCCCGTTCTTCCTATAAGTGACTAAGTGAAAATGTTCTGGAATTTAAAGCTTTTTTTTGACATAAAGGCATGCCTACTCTTTTTTTTTAATTTGATAGCGTCTACACATAGTGCTAGTGTTCATTCCAACTTCTCATCTTTTTCAGTTGTGTCATTTTAAAGATTTCTGAAACTCATACATTAAATTTTGGAGCTTGCTGGAAAAAATTCGGGGCTCCTGACCTCGACGACATGCGAATTTTGGGTTCCTCTGCGCTAATGTGATCTCCTTATCTGCTGCATTAGGCTTCGTTATACCGGAACACTAAATGCATTGCACATATGGCTCTTCGCTTTTTACTCATTTTTTGTTGCATGTTGCTGAGAAGTACCAAATAATGCTGCATTGCAGATCACTTTAACTTATTTAGAACTTAACTATCGCACTCTTGCAGTAAGCGGTATGTCCCATCAACCGCCATAACATAGCAATCGTTCATTTTCATATCATTTTCATGCTGAACATGCTCATAAATTTGAAAGCTCTCTGAGAAAGTGCGCTAAAAAACTCCTCTCTCTCTACCGGCTCTCCTAGTGAATCCCAACGACGGTGGCGGCGATTTTGCGCTGTCTGTCTCAGCAAGAAAGGTGGAAGGGGTACGGCTATATCCGCTGTGGACGCTGTTGGCGATGTTTCTCGTCCTGCTAAATTAATCATTGCTTCTGCATGAAGGACTAGTTTTCCTTCTTTGAATTCTCTGAGCGGGAAAAGAACAGCTAGAGGCATATTCTTAGTGTATGTGATCACAGTCGCCGTGCGCATCGCATGATTTCTAATTAATTGCGAAGAATGATCGGGAGTTACATTCCAAGAAGGGAGGGAGATAGAATAGAGCGACATGTTGGCAGCAAAATTGCGCAGTTAAACATTTTATTAAATAGTTGCGAATATGTTGCTCTTCGTTTTTGTTGTTGGCACTCTTTGCCGTAACATCTCGAAACTTCTATTCGAATAAATAGGCCATGGTTTGACTAAGATGTTGTAAGGGTGATTAACAAGCTGCTGTTGGACGATAATCGGTAGATAAAATATGCTTTTTTGATTAGACACATTTGGAAGGGAACAAATTTAGAGTGGTCATGCGCGTAAACAGAAGGTCAAATCGCGACTGCTGTGAACGACTACCATTTAACAGACAATCGGCCGAAATCAAGTCGACGGATGACAACAATTCGGATCTTATGGATATTCCTAGAAATATGAAGCTTTGATGTAGCCAACTTCCAACAAAGCAGAGTTATTTTTTACCATATAGTTGATTACCTGCATAAACGACCTTTTCAGTCCCGCTATGTACTGCGCTCATCGAGTACGCATATGTGATAGCACATTTGCTGTTCTATGCGACGATGCTTTTCGATTTCGACGATCTCGAATTGATGACCACCACTGCTGACGTTTTATTCATCGATTCATTCTTCAGTGATGTTTACGAACCTAACGACCTGATCACAAAACCGAATGAAGAGATTATGATGAAAAGGATTTTTGCTAAATAGCCATTGATTTGGCTTATTTGTAATACCTTATTTATATGTTTACCGTATTTGTAATACCGTATATTTATATGTAATATCGTATTAATACCGTATATGTCTTTCGAAAGTTCAACACTAAAAATTGACTCTCAAATATATTTTATATGTTTTGCATTTTTCTCGCAAAGAAGCAAACTCTCTCAGATGTCACACAATGAAAATTCCCTCAGAAATGCTTGTAAGCGCGATTCGTTCAGATACTTTTACACGCACATAGATGTGACGGAGAGGCAATGCGATCTAGAAATGATGTGGGAATTTTGCACATTTGGGAAAATCTCTTTTCTAATTTAATTCTTAAAGAAAAAAGGGCTTAGAGTGGCATTTAGTACTGCAACTGGAAGTTTGTCTTGTTTGCGATTGTGAAAACACATTAAAGTTGGATCCAATTTCTTCATTAGGCGTGCACGTAATGCGCTTTCACGCGTTGAACATAATATGTGATTTATTGATTTCACTATAACATTTCAGAGATAGTTAAATAAACGATAACGTAACGATAACGAAAGCGAGATAATGCTATATGAAGAATACGATAAATTTGATAGTTCACATTGGCTTTCACTAAGCAATTTTTTCATTCGTTGTCGATCTTAGAAAACGTCTGTCGAGTGGGCAATTCAGTGTGGAGGATTCCTGGGGCACCGAGTAAACTTTGGAGCTAGTGGGAGTGGATGAGGCTTTTTCGAGCTTAAATCATGCTGGAGTGGAAACGGTTTCTGAAGTTCAGATTAAGCCGGTCTGGACTCACCATATGCTTTTGAAATTCAAACTTGACTAGGCTAGACGGCTTTCAAAAACTGTGCAACTACGATAGGGATTGGATGCGCTTAGCAGATCCGTTACAGTTCTTTTATGAGCATGCAAAGCAAATTACAGCTGCAGTATAAACTTTGTAGCTTTGCGCCGTTCTTATTACTCATCGTGCTAGACGAAAGAGTAGTCGCCGATATCCTAGCTATGTGGTGCGGACACAAATTTTTGCAGCTTACTGCAACATTATCAGCTTTCAACAATACAAGGTTTTTCTCTCTTGCTATTTAAAGTTAAAAACTAAGCCTTTGTAAATCAACGGGTGTCATCTTGAAACACAGAAATATTTCACCGAATCGATGAAGGAGGATTTCTTCCATCGCAAACGAAGAAGACGAATCTCGTGATATGATAGAGTTGCCCCTTCATAGTAAGACACGAAAGAACAGTCCGGTGTTGTCCAGTGTGCAGTGGTTGCTTCTTTTCACAGTATTTTCTCTCTCTCCAATTTCGTTTTCATATTTTTTCGTTCCTATTCAAGCAGACTATATGTATCAAGAAACAGTAGGTTTGCTGCTTCAGATGAATATTCTTTGGAAGCGTTCCTCTCAGTAAATCAGAACAAAAAATCTGCTTCAGTGCATGTGCTTGTGTATGTGTGTATGTCCGATAGCGTTAACTTAGGAAGCTGAGAAGCCACAGATGAGAAATGATATCGTTATAATGCGTTCTATACCAACCGTTTTTCTTTTCATTTTGTATTGCTTACACCATAAACATGAGGAAACAGTTCCATTTTAGAAGCTTTGTTTAGGCGATCACAGTGATTAAAATAACGCGACATTCCTTGATATACTTATTATTTTCTGGTAACTCCTGAATCCTGTTGTTCATAAAAAGGAAATGGGAAGGCGTATACCGTGCATTGCGCCAAATTCGGTACGCCTTTTCGTTTGTTATGAAACTCAAAGTTTCATAAATATACTATCATTGATGGGCGTTCAGGAGATTTTTAGTCGCCGTTAAGCTGCTTAAATCTGATTGTCGTTAAGTGCTAATAGCTGCGCGGAAATTTATCATCAAAAAATGTCCCGTAAAAAATTTTTTGAACGCGAATTGCAAAACTCCAGGCGGCATCTGAATATCGTTGTATGTTGCGGGAGGAGGCTGAAGCCGAGCTATCCTTCAAACTTATACACCTTGGTGACTGTACACTATGTCTCCCTAATGATGCTGTTTGGTCGAACGTCTTCACAGTTTCTATATAAAGATGGAGATGGCATGGCTGAATACAGCAGCAAATCAACAACGGTGACTGTGCTGGCCATCTACATCTTTTTTGCATTATGCGAAAATCAACAACACTACGTCATCAAAAACTAAACAGTAGCTAGAATAAAGAGTAAGTTATATATATATATATAATTGAAGGTGTTGATGCTTGACGAGCGGGAAGCTTTAAAGATTAAAGTGAAAGTTATCAAGCAATATCCTGAAGTGAATTAATGATGCAGATCCATCGTCTCCGCCACTTCAAAATGTTTCGAAATAATCACATGTAATATATGAATTGTTTGCACCCGAGAATTTAATAATCCTGCTATTATTGCTTTCATTTGGTGTATCTTGGTTTGGTGAGTTTGGCCACGAAAATAATTCAAGAATAAACAATTTCTATCTTTAGGGGTCGTGCGGCTAGATTTGTGAAGTACCTTTTATCTCATTCTACCATTGTAATGTTCAGTTTATTGCTATCGTTGCATAAAACATTCCCTAACGTATCGCAATATTTGCTCGGATGTAAATCGCCGTATTCCTGTTGTTAACATACTCAAATCTCTCAAAGCGATTTATGAATATCGGCAAACATCGATCGCTCACCAATGATCGCCCACCAACGACGATACAATTCATCGCGCATTATCTGAAAACAATTTTCGGAATCGCAAGTGCTCATGACTGAATTCATCGTTCCAGCGAATACTAGTTAGAGCAACGATGATAAATGTTAAGCGGAATCTGTCATTCCAATTTTAACGCTTGCCAATCGGATGACAACACGTCATAATAACGAAATGATCCTTGTTAATCTAAAAATGCATTCCAGATTTCCAGAATGTCGGGAAAAGTGCGCTAAGCCGATGGAAGAAAAGTACAATATACCTTGCCGGCCCATTAGCAGGTCAGGAAATGCATCAAAGATCTAATAAAATAGGCATCTTTTACATCTCACCTCACTCAATTGGCCAACTAAATTAATCTTCAAAAACGATAGACGTTTTGGTTAAATCATAGGTCTGGAGAACTTGAGAAAGAATATTTATTAATGTCTAGAAAGTTGCATATAATTCTTCAGCACATTGCTTTGATTTATCGAGATGTTCACCTCTATTGCGATGTTCAATTATATCGTTAGCTGCAAATGTCGATTATCGGTTCCAATATTTCATAGGAGCCTGCACCATACGATCGAATCAAATACAAAATTTTCGGGGTAATTTTGAAAGCGAATAACTAATTAGTTAAAACAAATGCGACTCAACAACTACCTTATTTGTAAATTATGATCTTTATGCCATATTATGCAAATATTAGAAGCAAAATATTTACGCAATATTACGAGTAAAATTCCACCCATTGAAGCATCAACACAGTGACTGAAACATATTATATTTACATATTTCTAATCCCTTTCAAATTTTATTTGTAAACGGATAGGTGATATATCAATAAGGATGCTGCACATTTCTTCATGACTCCATTCGATCATTCGGTCAGTTGTGCTCTCTCCTTTCAAAAGCAACTTACTTCTGTTTGCATCAACGCATGCATTTTTTGGCGTCTGAACGCAGAAGATTTCATCTGTTAAAACTCCGCAAATTAGCCAAGTTTCAAAAATTGGCCACATTTAGCCTCAAGATAATCGTTCTACATGAAATTTGCATTGTACAAATGGTCGTTGATCAGTTGTATTTAATCAAGTGTGTCGTACGTTATATTATTGTTTTTTCAGCATTAATACAACTGAAGCTAAACTTCTAGACTATAATATAGAAAATCTATAGCAAACAAAACCGCAATCATGCCATCGATCGACAGCTGATCGCACAAAACTCTTACAACAAAACAATGTGTAAAAGGATATATGTTAGCTATCCAAATACATAAAACCATTACGCCACAATATGTTAGTCTTCAGTCCTCCTCCACATTATTCGAATAACCCATCGGACAGGTTTTGCCTATCACAATTATAAGTGACCTTAGTTCCGCAAATCCGGGAAAACAATGCAAACAAAATCGCAATTCATATGATGGATATGTACCAATAATGACTTTAAGTCATGTAATGTATATGTGCCATTAACGCCACATGAAAGTTTTAAACTATGCTGAGGCAATCTTTTCTAATCATAGCAAGCAAGGTGTACGTTTCTGAAATTTCACCGATCACATACAAAAACAATGGCGACATGCTTAATAATGTGATGCGTTTCTCTACAAAAAATGGCTGATTTAATCACGAATCCAAAAACTCGCCGTTGCACCAAATTTCGCTGTAACAGAAAAAATTTCCCTTTCTAATTTTACATTATTTCCATGTGTTAAAAAGTGGCACAAAATTAACGGCATGTACAGATCTAAGTGAAAGCACAAAATTGGTGCAGAATACAACCGAAAAACTTTATCGCCTTAGCATCTGTGATCACAGAATTCCAACTAGTCACTGGGCAGACACGCAAATAGTGCTGTAGGAAGAGTTAAATCAGAAATTCACTCACGTTTTACAGATCCCTTTCCCCTCCTCCTTTAAATGAAAACACCGGAAAGGTAGGACTACTTCCCAGTGAAGGCAAAAACTTTGAAGAGATGTCAGATGCTCGAAAAAAAATCGGCATGCTTCGCCTCGCTCCAAAAAAAAAACAGAACATCAAATGGGATGTGTTGTCTCATATATTTCACCAACGGTTTATGCGAATAAATGAGTTTCGTTTTATTTATTGCACTCTTTATCGATGTTATCTATCATTCAGTTGTTTGCATAAATCTAATAAATTTTAAAAATTATTTCGGATGTTTTTCTCTCACTACTACAATATCGAAATGTTCCTTATTATTGGCTTATTAAATTTTTTCCATAAAAGAAGTAATTTCCTCTTCAGAAACTCATCTCACTTTTTAAACACAGAATTAGACGAAGAATTTTAAAGAGCTCAAGATCATTAAATGAACTTTTTTTTGGCCCAATCTTTAGGACTAACGCATCCGCAGAAAATAACTTTCTCAACTCGTGACCACAAAATTTATGGCAATGAGTGATCTTGACTCATTTGAATGACGACTACTTTCGTCAAAAATTTTTAAACAGTTGTTTACGTAGTTTTTCGAAATTCGCCGAAGTAAAGTTTTGACTTTGCTCCTGCACACTTTAGTTCTATAGCTGCAATGTTACTTTGTAAAAAATCTCTAAAACATATGATGAAGGAATAGATGCATTATAGCTTCACTAAGTGCGATTAAATACATTAACCACGTGGGAGTGGAATGCTTGTTCACGTGTAGCAATAATTTTTGTGGACTTTCGCTAACTGCAATATAAGCAACGTAACTTAATAGTGTTGGCTATAGATTCGTGCTAATTGTGATCCTTATAAAACATCTAATACTTTTAATCATCATCGTGACGCATCATTGCCCTCCCTACCCAAACTCTAACGTAAACCGTTGTTGCACTTACGTACACCGTTCGAGCAGTCAATAATTTCCTTTGCGGAAAATGAAACTTAAAGTAGGTTTATTTTCCATGAACGTTTCCACCATTTACAACCTCTGAGACCATATAACTTTTTAGGTAGGGTTAAAACACCATTGGATATGTTTCTTCTATATTATAGCCCCTCGCAAAGAACTATGCCATATGAATCATACTATTGTATATGAATGCATACTTAGATGTTATGAACTGCTTTAAAGATCAAAATAACCCATCTAATAAGATTCATACGTTCAAAAAGTCACAATCATCTCCTCACTCATGCAAAAAAAAAAAGTCTTTAACTTAATTTCTTAACAAATCCGATGTATTTTTATTCTCAAAAAGCAAAGTCTTTTTTTTTTTCATTTTTCATTCCCAATAATAAGATCATCAGCCTATGATACTCACTATTGTGTAATTAATCTTCCGGGAAATAATGCGGCATGACGAATAGTGACGTCATCTAGCGAATATCGCATCGCTGTATTCGATTTTGCTTATTATAGTGTTTTTCTATTGTTGTTTACAAAGCATCGAAATGTTCATTTCCTCTGGAAGTGTTTATTCGTTTGATATTAACCAACGATATTAACCTTTACAAGCAAACGTCACCTAAAATGATCGAATCAACGATAAACTTTATCACGTAGATGTATCATCGATATAGTTCGTTATTTGTATTTACTGGATGATTTTTGATGCTTTAAGCTTATTTTATGTGCTTCGATTTTGAATGATGCGAACACGCTTTGTGTTAAAAGATTACCATTTAGAGCGAATGATTCGTCATCACATAAGTATTTTTTAGTATTTCGAAGGGGATTCCGTGATCGGGGCCCCGCCACGTGAAACGATGAATCACCTCCGCGGGAAAGAGGGAATTTTTCACTCGCGGGGCTATGAATACCCCCCCCCCCCATTATTTCTCTCATTAGTTCGTCATATCACCTACCACTACTGCAGCTTATTTCCCCACTTTAGATTCTTTTGTCTGCATCTATTTATTCTCCGATTTTGTTTCGTTCTTATATTAGGACCATGCAAAGTTATTAGCTTAATGGGAGTTTGTTTAATAAATTCGCCTATCTATAAGCTCTCCCATCAACCACATCCACTGCTTATTTCCCCATCATTCATATCTAAATAAAGTGGGGAAATGAGTGTCTTCTCTTGCCGTATATCTCAGCGATGACCCTCACATTGTTTAAGGGTCATTATAGTTCTGTTAGATAGAATGTTGACTCGTGCATTAATCAATGCTCATGATCTATTGGCGTGGTTTCGTTTATTATTGCTGATACAGGCAATATATGAGATAAGATCGAAGGGTAGCCCATGTCGGATCATGAAAACACCCATACGCACACCAGTATTGAACAGCAACAGTTATCTATTCTTCGATAGTGGAATACCGATTTGAGTAAATTAGGATCCCCCATCGCTGTATATATTTTCTCACATCTTTTTCTCCTCATCTTCTCCTCACTTAACTCTATAGACGTGCAAAAGCAACAATCTATGAAAGCCTCATATCTCTTCATGCGTGATGCTAAGATGTTAGACGAAACTAACCAACAAGGGTCGAAAAATTAATTCCTTACATAAATGATTTGCCTTTCACGCCTTTCTAAATTTGCATTCACAAAAACCAATTTTCTTGAGCCATATTTGCGTGCTTTTGTGTATGCGATTAATCGATGTGTAACGCGTCGAATTCCATCGCTAAAACTTTCATAGTTGGCAGATTGACATCACTGCATAGGCAAACACACAAACACGTACGCACAGATGTGGTGTTGCCGTAGTTTGCCGGTACAAAGATTTTGCAATGCGCAGTAAATCTGATGGAGGAGGATGTTAGAGAAGCAATTCATGACATTCACTGATCGATCATCAAAAAGCATAACTTCACTTAACAATGACCACTTAAAGAAGAAATGAAGCGAGTATAACTGAATAAGCCGACAGTTATAAATAGGCCAATAGTAGAACCAATGCAAATACAGCGAGCTCTGGGAATGAATGCAGAAAAGCAACGCAGTGATCAGACCGGAAATAAGTTGCAAAATCAACGCAACATCGGAAAATCCGAAATTTTTGATTACGTCAGTGATAGCCGCCTTTCCCAACAATACAGTAAGATGTACGGAGAGATTTTCAGCAACGGCAACCCCTCAATTGCACTAGCGAATTCGAGGATTAGACAATATCTATAAGAAAACCTTCGTTCTGATGGTATCTATAGCCCCTATGGGTACAAATTACCTCATTATCTCAACATGTCGGCGACCTACTGCTCTGGATATGCGGATGGAGTTGATAAATTGCATGACATACGAATCTCTCAGGCATACCTTGTCACCTACTATATAAAATTGTTCTTTTGATCTTTAGACGAGTAACCTTTCTCATTGCAATAATAACAACTTCGTCAACTTCTCCTTGATCCTACTTGAACATAAGCAATGCTACCAACTCGCCAACATTTTTGTGATGCCACCGAAATACTCCATAGACGCTTATCCGTGCATACAACTGCTACGAAAACACGACAAAAATGTCATCGTTTTAATATAACCAAAATTCTTCAAGAGCGAATACTCACCTACACGTTGTAAACTCATCAACTGCTAAAAATTCTCATCACTCGCTTCCATGCCATGGTGTAGGGTTATGCGCTCACTACTCGCATCTATGCAGAGTTCAAGAATGCATCATTCCTGGTCTTAATCAACCAATCGACCGTTTTCATCTTACCGACATTAGCTGACCTATCCCAATTTCCGATAAGAATTGCGGCCCGCTCCAATTGCTTTTGCAGCCTGATCCAACCTTTATATGGTTCATAATTACAGAAAGAAGGGTTGACACAGAGCTAAGCCTAGACGGATATTGATGGTCAAAAACTGTGTAGCCGAATCGGTTCGAGAGTTCGAATTTCACAAAGTATTCCAAAAATATCGGTTCCATGCCACATCATTCAACATCCGTGAAGCCTAACTGCAATCGGATTGTGAACATGGACACAGTTATACTAAAACGTTTCATTAATATCGTTTCAAAACGATGAAACGATATAAAAGATTCAATAAAACCGATAAATAATAAATATTCGCTGCAGACGAGAGGTGAGCATAATAAAGGAAGGAAATTCAGTGAGCAACACGACGGCTTACAATTTTCAACGAACACTGCTAATTAACAATAGACATCAACCAGCTGATCATCAATATCGTGCTCTCCTTCACTCTTATCACCCCATCTGTTTTACTGAAATTTACCAACATCGGACTTTAACTTGATGAATAAACCTAATTCTTTTCCTTTCATCATAAAACAAGTTATGGTTGCATCACCCAGTTTACTGCTATGCTCTACAATTTGACAGCAAAAATTCATTTAATGCACTATTCCTGACTTTCCAGGATAGGGATATGGAAAGGCATTACGAAATGTTCAAATATCAGTTGCTACAATCGATATCGTGCGTCAAGATGTCCAGAAATTGTTTCACGACAACGTTTACGGCCATGTTTTGACTTTTCCCCCAAATGTATCAGCGTCGACCATGAGGATAACTTCATGAAGCGAAATGTAATCCTTAACGCACTACACAGATGTAAACATTCTTCATATTTGAGCAGTTCGTAAAAATTTCAAGAGCACGTTATGTCAGCCACAGTATTCGAAAGCCATATTTTCTTTCAACACAGTTTCCTTGGACTGAGCAAAAAAAAAAAAGAGAGAAAAACAATGAAAGAAGCAGCACATCGAATCACTATTTGCGTTCACAAACAATTCTCGCAAATATTCACGAATAAATCAATATTTAAGGAAGATTCATTCCTCTTCATAGCTATTAAGCAATCACCCACCGCCCGCCTCCTCCTTTTTGTATATTTATTTAATGATCACGCAAACAACGCTTCCATTTATGTGAAGAACAACAAAGAAGTAAAGCACCCAAGCATTTCCACTCTAGCACCATTGCTAATATGTCATAAGAAAGCGTTCCTTGCCAAATCATTTTCTCCAAATTGCTAAATGCACTAAAGTTGTCGATAACGAAACGCATTGAAAACTAGCAAAATATGATTGAAAAAAAATCGAACTTTGCAATATTATTTCGCAAACGAGATAACACTTCAAACCGGATGATACGAACAAACAGAAAGAACCGGGTCAAGCACTTCAACTCTTATAGCTTGTATAAGACAAGCTTCAAACGTCGCATACATGCAAGCTAAAGCTCAATATATACAATATAGCTGCACTCGTCACAAACATTTTCAACTTCTTTCACTCTCCAATACTCGAGCATAAATATGTGTCTCTCGAATAAGAAAGATAAAAAGGAAACTATCGACTCTTGAAGGCTAAAAATACCTGAGAATAGAAATCAACTAGTCACACAAACTTTACCCTTCTGAAAAATAGCGAACAAACCAACTTCATTAGCTCATCAATTCCTTCAACTCAACTACCCTCCACCCTCCTTTCGCTCAATTTCAATGGGCCACTAAACATCAAAATAATCAAAATTCAATAGATAATAGACAAGTGCATTGCTGAGCAAAGATATGAACAAATAAAGAGCGCTTCTCAACAACAGAACAAAATCCCCTTCATAACAGTCGAGCAAAAAGATGAACCAGTGCAATCGGGGAAATACATTGCGAATCGCAATCGAGTGCTGATGCGCAGAATGTTGCGAAAACAAAAGCCGAACTCATGCAATCAAATAAACAAATAAAAGCATTAAGTTATATGGGAATAAATAGTAACTTCTTTATACAATAAAACTCTCATCGCTTCATGCATTCAAATATTTACAAGTTCCTAAATGTGCATAATCGTCTCCGAGAGAGGACTATTGAACTATGATGGATGGAATTACAAGAAACAACGCAACAAATCATCACATCATCAGAATGGTGTTCTTGATGAAAAAAGTTTTATTTCACAGCTCTTAATTTACTCACCTTGCCGCATTCCCTTGCTATAAAGATTTCGAATTCCCAAAATGACTGGATACCGATCGAAAGATTCAAACGAAATGTATAACATTCCTAACTGCCTATCATTCATAAAACCTTTTCAACTTGGATATATCAAAAGTGTTTGTGCAGCTTGCACGTTTCTAGTCATTGTCTCCATCCTTCCTCACCAACAGACCCAAACATTTCTCTCTCAGAAACGTGTCGAATGAAGAAAAGAAATAACGAAAGCATTAGCATTCTTCAAGAGCCGACTAGACGACAAGTTGTAAAACAGGTGGGAAATAAACAGCCGCAACATTGGCAATCAGTCGCAAATCCGAATAATCGCACCCAATTACACGTGCCACTCGTTCCGCAGAAATAGTAGCTGGCACTTTTTTATCGGCATGTTTTTTTATCGCACGATCACCAAAAGTTGCTCCCAACATTTCGACTAATGAGAACGATTTGGCAACGATATCACCAAGAGCATCCTCTAAGAACGATATGAGAAATGAAGGAGCTGCTCCGATACGGTACAAATCACCGAATTGCTCCAACATTGCAACAACAGCCTCACAAGGTGCTACCATTGTGCTTTCTTCCACATTCGACTCATCGCCTGATATCACCTGCAATTTTGAAACGGCTGTAGATAATGGACATGGCCTCAACTACCTTCATTGCATATATCAGTGGCATTGCATATCTTAGGTTCACAACATCCGGACACGATCCATGCTTGATGCAACTGATCCTTAAGATAGTTAAGAAATACTCCTCGTATGACATCTTCCTATCAAAATTCATCGAGTAATTTGGTACATACACTTCAGTGAATTTAGAAAAGCTAAAGGAACCGAAACTTACCTTTCTGAACATTTTAAATGCGTTAAAATCACCTGGAACCAGATATCCTCACAAACTGTAGGTTAAAAGGAATAAGTGTGGTCCTCATATATTTTCTGAAGTTCTAGCATTCACTCACGGAAAGCATTTCCTTTGCGCTTGATAATGTTCACTACTTAGATGAACATATTCTTTAAAATCCTCTTTCACAAAAATTTTCGAAGGAATAAAGTGTATTATGCAATAGATTTAAAACCACAGTAATTTAATGGCACTAAATCGGAAAGTTTTAGCTAACTGTTGCTTCCGTAATGGTGAACAAACTTTTCCAATTCTTCTGCTACAAGCTATTCTTCCGTTCAAACTTTTTTTTTCGTTCGCGACAGCAGCGTCCTTTTGTAAACCTCCCTCATAGTGATGGAGAAATTTTGAGGCATGAAGCCTCGTAGTTCAGAATCACTGAGTTCCCATCAGAAGGCAATGAAAGACGAAGGGAGGGAGGAGGTGGCCATGGAATGCGAATACTTAAAGGAACCTGACGCATATGCGGATTGGAAAACCATCCGCAGTTATAAACCATCAGAAGGCTTTCATGAAAAGCGATTTATCCGCAACATTAAGCTCTCCAATGGAAATGAGTCGAAGAAATGCTCAAAAAAAAAAAAAAAAATCACAACCCTCATTTGAAAGTTCATTTAAACGGTGTTTTCGGCAGTAGGCAGCAACTTGAAAATCATGCGATTCCGGAGCTCATATGCTATGCTCGGGCTCATAATTTACATGGGCAGATAATAAACAACATAAAAACAATATGAACGGCAGAATGTACGATACTGGTAACGCATAAACGTGAAATAAGTGCTGATCCTACAAACAGTGAAGCAGAAAAACGGCTTCAGCATGATACTCTCAATCATCGCTTCGAGTACACTCGAAGCTAGGACTCTTCCTATCAACCATCACCAGCCAATAGAAATCGAACCAACTCCCCATATGCACAATACCAATAACACTACCCCTACACTACCGCAACATCTTCTACCATATTTCAATAACTCTAGAAGTTGCATTTTTCTGAAGTGCTGGATAACGGCAACAGGCGAAGAACTGAACGCTGTTAACCAAACATCTTAGGATTGGCAAAGGCAGTAAGCGGCCATAGGAACGCCATCACTCGCTTTATCAAGTTACGCTACTCACCAATCAAAAAATCACTAGACTATCTTTATTCAAACTGCTGAAAAAATGCAGCGCTGAAGGGTGCTATAAAGCATAGCACAATGCACAATGCACTTTTTACGAAATCCATGACACAACAGGTTGAAAAACAATTTGGAAAACCCTTGTGAAAAGAGAACATCCTTGACAGACAGAATGAAAATAATGGACAGGGACACAAACCTTCACAGTATAAGTGGTCGTATCAGCCAAAACAATGACAGTCGGGCTGAAAGATGCCGTATCGGAGGCCGTAGAAGAGTTCGACGAGTCCGGAGAGGATGCACACAACAACTCTGATTCGCCATTCTTCACGTGATCGATCATCGAGGAAACTGTCTGCAACTGCAGCATGTGCCAGTGAACATCAATGATGGAGGATGTCTTCCTTCGTTTACGGCCTAGTCAGCAAGCAAGCAGAAAGGGGAAACAGCCCTGCCATCCCCTCACCCCAAACAGTAGACAAATTAAGAGGCTGGCGGGGATGAATTGCACATTGGTTCATTCGATTCGATTCGATTCATTAACAATAATCAACAAGGCATTTGTCTTCTTTCCGGATCATCAAAAGAAGTGCACTCATTCTTTCTCGAAGGCACATTACTTTTTAGCTATAGACGAGCCCACCTTTGTTTTTTTCATAAGTCACTTCCGCTTAAATCTTGACTACCTTCATCTCTCAAATAAAAGTGCCACGCACTTATTGACTCAGGTCAGTTTCAGTTCAAAGACGACACCAACATTAAATTAAAATTCGTCCATTTGCGCTTAATCAACGTTCGTCTTCTGAGTTCACAGAAGATCATCGTGGCAAGCACATCGCTCATATAGCTTGGCCTATGTCTCCAGAAGATCGTGTGGAATTAGGTGAGAAAAATTGAACGAATAATTGCCCATCCTCAGCAACAATATCAGCAAAAATAGGTCAGCAGTCAACTCTGCTAGTAATGAAATGCTTTTGCACATACGACTTGCGACCCACCTTAACCAAAAGGTAGGGAAGCAACTGTGGACTTTCTAAACCCATGACTACCGTATACCTCAGTATAATATCGTGATTCAATAAAGTGGCACAGTAAATGCGCAAAGCTTTTGAGCTGACTTCAAGAAAAATGAGAAATGCTACAACGCTGTCTGCTTCTCTTCAACGAAATCACAATACTGCAAACATCAAACACTGCTGATAACTTTAGGCCAAACAATACAGAGGTCGTTGAACACTTTTGTTGAACGAAGAACTCATTTCCATAACAGTCATTTGAGATATCCCTCTCCATCTGTAGATTAATCAGTGAATGTAGACAATCATGAAAGGAAATTCATTCGCTTTGGCCAGAATTTATTCGAACAAATATAGAACAAACGTACATCAGAGTCTCTATTAACGCAGAATATGCTTTTACTGATGACCTATTCTCATGCTGTTATCCCTAATTTAGCCAATTCCTATAACGGATGTGCTGAATCCACCAAAATAGAACATACCTCAGTAAAGTTGATAGCCGAACGTCTCAAACCCGACAAAACGAAATGTGAGCAGTATGCATCACACGGACCAGCAAGCAGTGATCGTGCCAAGCCTGAATCAATGAACGAGCGTTGGCGCAATGAATCCTCCAATGGTAGATGCCAATCGTTGGGTTCATCATCAGTAAGCATGGAGTCTCCTTCCACGTCCATCGGTTCACCGCACGACGACCCATTGTCATCGCCTAAAAGACTATTTATGAATGTTTACCAATTTTCTCTGTGCATATTCTTTTGATATTTTTCGAGAATATCTGAAACACTCTGAACAAATGAAAATTAATTTTTAAAAGAGAATTCATCCCAATATGCAGCGATAAACTACCAACAGAGGAGGCCGAAGCGAAAGGGAAATTGCCGATAAAATAGCGCTGGGTAAAATTAAGAAAACTTGAATACCGTCGTCACCTGCCGCCAAAATTCATCTCCGTTCACCAGTAAATACAATCACCTAGGACAGATCTATTGTGTGAAATTAAATCTAACCTTAGTTAGCATCAAGGAATAAAAGAAGCCTTCTGTATCTACATTATGGCAGTCGAAATATATCAGTTGAAACAACAAAGTGGACAAATTATTTGCAATATTGCTTGTGTGTGAACTGTAGACAATTGCTTCAATTTCTTTCATAAGAGATCAAGTTTCACATCACTCAAATAGTTTGATGCTTAATGTGTGATTTGTTTCACTTCATAAAAAGAAAACCATTGCAGCGACAAAAAAATGAGCACTTTTAATCGTCTCTTAACGTTCCCTCAAGCGAAAATTTCAATGGAATATTGAATTGCGAATGCTATTGATGTATATGATAGAGTAGAAGAATTGCATATAGAATATATGATAGAAACACACAGTTCCAAGCACTATGAACACAATTTTGGGCTTGTGAAGGGTAAAAAGACGGAAATAAGTGAGAAATTAATTCTCAATGCCACTTCATTTGCAAGTTTAATTTCAAGGTTTTTTATATATCGCTTATGTTATCCCTTTTGAGGTGATTTCCCTTCGTTGAGATTGTTGGCTGATCCTTCGATGAAAACATCATATAATTGAAATAACAAGTGCAAATAGGTAAATATGTTTATGCTTTGAAAGCAAATAGATGAACTTTTAATCATTGATCACATCCTACTGAAAACTAGAGCATTTAAATCTTGTGAATAGAGATATAATTGTACAAAANACTTCGAAAGCAAATCGAAAACTCCGCTGAAAAGCATCAGCCAGTTGGTTTTTGTCACAACCAAAATTCGGTTCTAATCTGAGTGCTTCTGGTAAGACATCAACCGAAAGAAATTTTGATCGCTCACTATCACCAGTCATAAATGTGAGAGTTGTCGCTCTTTGTTTAGCTGGACATACAATGAAGATCGGCACGAACAACTTCGCAATGATGTATTGTTTGCATTCTTAAACACGTTAGAAAGTGACATTCGGGCAGGTTGGTGACGAGCGGAAATGTGCTAAGGACTTCTTCCGACGATAAGAGATTTATTGAAATTTCCCCTGCTCTCCTCTTCTTTATCTCAAACTTAACGAATTTATATCGCTCTTATGAATTTCCCATCTCTCTCCATCTACAATACTATTACATTATTGCTGACTTAATGCAACTGCATTAATATTACGCACAACTGTGAAAGCAAGAAAAACGAAGTGCAACAAAAGAAAACGGAAAACCCCTCACACAACAACCCACTCGGTTTAACGCAACAAGATGCAATCTAATGTCGCATTCTCTCAGTTGCTCGGTGTTGGCAAAATCTACGCGACGGAATGTTGTGTCCCCTAAGTGCATCGCCATATGTGTCTGCCCCTTGCAATCACGTGTGCCAAACATTTTGGCGCGCAATTTGCAGCACACTTTTTTTCGGCTGCAAGAATTTGTGCGGAAGCACCCGCCTCACCCTCAAAAGAGTGTCGAAGACTCGTTCTTCGTTAAAGGCTGGCCGGATGCCAAATGTCCGTATGCCAGCTGCCCTTGGCAAACGATTCGATTGAATGAATGCAGCCGCCAAGAGCAGACTTCGACCGTGTGTCTAGCAGCTTTGTACGGATATGGCTCAATTCTATACGGCCCATTCAGTGAACGCCTCGTCCCCGGCTGCTCATGGGCCCGCCTCATCTATGAAGTTGCATCGCTTACGGGGTTTCAACAACGTCCTCATCCATATATCCCCGCTCCTCCTTCCCCTTTTTCTGTTGGAGAGAAATTGAGTGCTCATGCAGAACATTTAAAGGATGGGACAACATATGAAAAAGAAACAAGGAAATTAAGGCAGGACGCATAAAGTTGGATGGCTGCACTGCAATCATGCGAGCACCACATTTTCTACATCTTTTCAACTTTGCTTAAAACTTCTTATTAGTCGATATTTTCAGATGTCTGCACGACGCGGTTATCTAGCAAGAGATTTGTTCGATTTGACCGTCCACCAGACAAATAATTTCAGCAGGGACGACGAATACCAATCGAAAAACAGTTCGAATAGTTCATGCGCTGATTACAGCAAAATAAATGAAGATCCCGTTACTTAACAGTCATACAGAGGAAAAAACTGGATGTGAACAAGTGAAAAATATATGAGCTAGTTATATCTGGAGATAGATAGCATCAACAAAAAAGGTAATCAGAAGCATCCCCACAGATTGAAAAAATTACATTAAAAAATTTTAATGAAAATTTGCATACTAGAGCATCAAAGATCGCATTTGTTTCGAAACAAAAAGTTTTCACAAAAGATGAGCAAGTGCTGCCTTCAGTAACAAGATAGTATCGATAATATCAAAGAGATTAAAAAAAACACTAACTAATAATTGGAAGAAATATGATCATTAGATCGTCAAATGAGAACTAATCGATTGCACAACCATTAACGATGAGAGTTTTAATGACATTTGAGAGCACGAATTATTTATGTAAATCAGCGAAAGCCATTAGATAGAAGAATGCGGCATTCAGGATTTCTCTCCTCCTATTTCGAGCCATCCCATCCACGTAACACCAAAGAAAGTCCAAACGATCATTTCCGACAAATTAAATTGTGCACTATCAAATTATCAACGAAGTGCAATGTTTATGCTTGGATAATCTAACATGTTATAACGTTGAAAGATATTACACCTACTAAAATGGGTTCCTCTCCCAATGAACCCATTTTCAATCGTGCTCACGCTCACGCATCAAAATTCATGACTTTCTATGCGTCTATTGCATGTGTCTGTGCGTCTGTAAGATTAACTACTAAGTGAATAACACCAAACCTGCACAACCCTAATGTCTTTCCATCATATTTTTACGGTCAATATAGATTAGAACGTCTACCAAGCAGGCCCATGCAACGTTTGTTCTCAGCAATTTATCTCAGTCGACCAATCAACCACCTACTTTAACTTTCAGAGAATCAACAGCGTAATGTAGCTGTCTGCCGACAGGTGAGTGTCGCTGATCTCAACTAGTATATTAACAAAACAATAAACGTGTTATGCGCCTACCAATCAGCAATTAAACGATGAATACCAACTGTAATGCAAATTGTAATCGCACAATTTACTCGAAAGTTGTGCCATCTCACTCACGAAGCGAAATGCTGTCCATTGATTTTGGACAACGGCCCTCAACTGCCTCTCAAAGAATATTTTCCTATGCGATCGATTCATTTCACAGTCCCTTTTTGTGTACACTCATCCGCTTATGTGTACATGCGATCGCTATTTTCACGGATCCTATTCGTACATCAAAGCTCACACACTTTTACCAATGAGAGGAAAATTCTTCTCATCGTTTAAGGCTCATTATATCTTAGCAATCTTCTGTCATAGTGAAAGAATCGGCAAACGCTTCCATAATAGGCCCTCACACACCCCTCCCCTCCTTCCCCTTTAAATGTGGTTTTCTTCTGCAATAAAATATAAAAACAGAACGAGAGCATGTCTTGTGGTTATTTGCTTTCCTATACTATACTCTGTTCATTCTCGTTTGCGCACACGGCTGCTACCTAATGTACAATAAACCTATCACGCTTGTCTATCTTTATATCTTTCCACTATGAATTATTGTTCAACCGATTCTGCATCGCTTACCGAAATAGTGCACTTAACTAAGCTGAGTAAAAATGATCTCTGAATTAACCGCTCTGCGAACCAATCACTTTGCCTGAGATGCGAACCAAGCAAACATTTGCCTACTTGGCATCATTTTTTATGTATTCCCACCTATTGACGATAGGCATGATACATATATATTAAAGAGGCTGGGATAAGATGTGCTTTTTGCAATATAATGATTAAGCGAAACGATTCGATGAGTAATGAAAAAAGCGATGAAAGAATTTCCCATATGCTTTTCCTCAAGGATTTATAATTTTGTCGAATAGAAAAAATTGTTTTTAAACTGAAATCTAACAGCTTATCACTGAAAAAAAAGTATATCCTAATACATATAAACAACAAGGACATCAGCATAATGTACTACTAAAACGTTTGAAAAGAGCGCATTGAAAAGATAAAATTTGAATGCGCAGAAAGAAATACGCTAATAGAGAGCAATACAGCTTTAACTCTCTTCGAACAAACTTCGCATCAACAAATAATCATAGATGCATTTCTTGCCTTACCATATGTAATTACAAACGAAATTTCACCGATTACTTCTTTTCAATTCTCGTATATCTATAGAAGAGAAAAACACACCCCCTCACCGTGGTATTGATGTATTGTGCGACTTCACCACTGTTACTAGCAATACGATGCAAACCATCCATGCCAAAATATAAAAGGATTAATAGCTTGCGGTAATATTTCACTTCGAAATGGGATTCCCTTAAAATTCATATAGATGTTAAATAAGATATAACCGAGTCGATTAATAGCTATTGACGTACACCTTAGGATAAGACCAACGATGATCGGATACTGCAATGAGTTCGTTGAGAAATTCAATTCCGCTATCGTTAATGACAATAAATTATTCATATACTCATCTCGTATGTTGCATTCACTCAATGGATATAATTAACTTTTTCCATCAGCAATCGATTTCTCTTAGTGTTCTTTGCATATTCTCTTATTAACGAAAGTGCATTGATGTTGTACTTTGTGTTCAGCGCAAATCAAACATATCGCTCAACAATTTTACAACCTTCGGCTGCTGCAATCATTTTTGCGCACAAAAGTATTCCAATCATTGGTTTCTTTTAAATTTTTGAACTGCTATCAGCTCTACTGATACTCATTCACTGGTAGTTTTAAGCTTGAAACCATTCATAATTTTTAACAAACCGTTCTATTTATTTGGGATGCATTACGATGGCCGTATTAAAATTCAGTAACAATGTGTAGGAAAAATTATTTTTTATAATTTATAGAAAATGTCACCTTTCTCTATAATTATTGGAAAATATTAGTGGAAGTTTTTTTAGTCTGGAAGATGGGAATATAAGAAAGAGACAATAAAGTTTAATTCTAATGGTTCGTTTTACACTCGATCCCAATTGCGCAATTTTCAACTGGGAATATGTCACCAAGCAAACCGAATGGATGACTATACAAATTGAGAAATTCAATGAGAATGTTGCATGTGAACGAGCACATCAATGAGAGCAGACATCAACAAATAAAAACATTCACATTCCATTCACCGATCACAATGCTCAACTCTGATTCATTCCATTGAGCAATTTTTGGATTTCAATCATTTTCGAGTTTATTTCAATCGAAATAAAAAGATTCAATTCAAAAAATAAAAACCCCATTCTTATCGTATCATATGCAAATAGGCAAAGCAATACACTCTGATCGACAGATCTACGCAAAAAAAAAAATAATAATAATAATAATTGGAGAATTTCAGGGGCGTTCTCGGGGAAAAACTCGACGCTTCCTATTACTGAAATGAGCCAATTATTACCAGTATTTGTTTTTTTAAATTATAGCCAAAATGCCTAGCTGCGAAAAAACATTGCTGCTTATTACTACAGCAACCAATATTTACGCTCCAAGCTTTGTGTCGAATCATGAAAAAAAATTCTGCACAATTGCCAATTTTTGCTAGCATCAAATCATTCAAAAGTTATTGCTAGCATCAAATCATTCAAAAGTTCAAAAAAATTAAATCAATTCTCAAGCAAAAACGATCTAAAACTTTTTCCACTTTCTCAAAAGACACTATTTTTCAGCAACAATCAATAAGAAAAATATCGATGGAATGCACTTTAAAAGTGCACCGAAATATGGTGTTGACTAGTGATGAGTGGATTTTTAATACAATTAAAATGCCTCAATTGTCTCTTGTATTCTCCACAAACACTTCTCCTCTCATACTTATTTCTGACGCAATACTCTCACCCCCTCTCCTCTTCGCCCTTATTCCCGTCGTATGAAATTCATTTTACTAAAATATCACCTTATTCTAATGATGGAACTCGTAATTTCTTATTATCCACTACCATACAATCCAACATTAACTGTGATGAAATTATTACTACCTCCTTAACAGTTGTTTTAAATTGTGAACTTTGTATTAAAACCATAAATACTCAACTGAGAGATGCTCCATTTCCAAATTAAATCATTTCATTCTGAATGTACGAATCCAACAATTATGGTACTTCTCAATGAACGAATGGTACGACCTTAAAGATCTAATATGCCATATCAACCACCATTTATCATGAACTGCAGTTATCACTGATAACATTGAGGAAAAAAGTAAACAATATTTTGCACCCGATCCTCCCTTTATGTATATATATATACATATTTATATGTTTGTATATTTATATATATCCCCATTTCCTATCACGTTCATATCTAGTCGTTTTTTTTTGTTATGAAATTAGAATAGGGAATACTAAGAGAAATCTAAAATTGAAATGCAATATAATTGCTGCAGCAAAACAATTTGCTAGTCCCTGTATTTGTTCACGTGCTATACGCCGAAATATTTGAACGAGACAAGACAAACTCTACACACAGACGTGGCGTTTCGTTGAAAAGCATAAACCGAAAAACGATGAGAAGAATGTATCCGGTGATTGTGACGTCGAACAACTTTGTTCTTTCTCGTTGTCATCTCTCGATTCTATCATTTCCATCTTGTCCAAATAATTCAAGTCAACATTCCATCGCATTTCAAACATTCACATTCATAAATTCTACCACTTAAAATAAATTTCCTTCGTTAAGAAAAAATTCCCATTCCCAATTTATCATCATCATTCGAGCATAACTTCAACCCTATTAACATCGGAAAAAGTTAGTTTCAGGTGCAGAAAATAACCTCAGATGTCATCATAAAGAAAATCACGGGTATTACCTTACCTCAATTAGAATTTGAGTTTAAAAAACACATCTGCTCTCTCCTTCACTAACTTTTGCCTCAACTTGTGTCCCCTTTTAAAAAACTAAGCTGCCTTTGAACACCACAATACATGCCCCTTCTTTCAGACAAAAACAGTTTTAAGAAAATAACGCACAAAAAAATATCGAAATTTTTTCTAAAATGCCGTTCATTAAAAAAAAAATCAAAATTTTTTCTAAAATGCCGCCGTTTCTTTTCAATCCTCCCTTCCTCCATATTCGCCCTTAAATAAAATAAATAGGAAATTGTGGTCAATTGTAATGCAGTAAGAAAGTACCACTCGCCTTCTAGCAAGCAAAAGTGTTCGACGACCGCACTGATACAACAAACGATCGTAGTTTGCACCGAACAAAACCACCAACAAATTTAGGACTAAACTTAGCTCATAGCGTTTTGTCAAATGCTGCTGCACATTGGGAATGTCACGTGAACGGCACGCATGCCGCATATGCATAGTGCCAGCCACGAATTACGTATGTAAGCACTACAGATATTTTTCCTTCGACGCCGCTGTTCATAGAAACTTCCGTTCCGATCACATCTAAGAAAAATGGGGAAAGAGGACCCTTGCGTCTTGCATCACTCTCCTTGATGGAAGCTGGGGTAAGACCTAATGTAAAGGGTCTGATCAACTGCTTTTGTCTGCTGTGATAAAAAAATTTTTAATAGGGCTTCTGGATTGCAATAAACTTTTGGGAGATAATGTACACCAGGCATTGACTGTCCGATGTTTGAGGAGGATTCGCAACTTCTTTCAGACTGAAATTTTTGTTTCCTTTCTCGAAAAAAAAAAACGGTGGTCGGTGACAGAAACTGCGATATGAGCGCTATCAGGCAAAACAGCACTTATGTGAATTTTTCTTTAATTTCACTCATATTTGCCTCACTTTGGAGTTTTAAATTAAACACAAAGTTTTATGAACTAATACTTGACCCTTATTCCTTTCCTGTCTTGCATTATTATGCAATATCCATGTACCACATATTCATCAGCCGAGTAATGCCCTCCAATAATCGTTCCGCCTGCAGAAGACAAGAAAAAGCATTGGAACTTGCTGACCAAAAATATCACTCACGCTCTCACATATTATATATTCGGTCCAGCGAATGTTGAAAATAATGCAGTCTGTATGTTAGTAGTATGAGTTAGGAAATGAACTGTCTTTCAAGGACAAGTTTGTTAGGGAAGACAACGACGCCAGCTGCTCTTCCACTCCTTTCGCTGGCTACTTCCTGAGCAATTTATCCGTGCAAAAAAGAGGGTGAAGAATGAGTGCAGACAATTGCAAAAAAAAAGAATACAATTCGCAGAGGTAACAATGAGAAGAGAAAATGGAACGAGAATAGCAGTATGTGCAAGGAAATGAGCTTAAAGAATATACCCAAACATAAGAGAACGAACCAAGATGAACGACCACCTCAACGGTCTGCTTTCGGACAGATCACCGCCTATGATAAAGAATGCCTCCCAAAAACATTCAATGACAAGCTACACGCAGATGTGGGAATGCCTAATCCATATGCGCCAGCAGCGGAGATCACATTCCAAACGTACTGGACTGAGCACTTTAGTAGCACAATTATCGGCTTCCTACCTCTGCAGTACCTCCCTCCTTCCCTCCTGCTGTCAACCTCCTCTTCTTGAGGCCAAATGAACGTTGACTGAAGGAAGACCTCCAGAAATACTGACTATTATTGCCTCTTTCCCAGTTATAAGTGCTCTACCCAGTTTAAGAAACCTTTCTGGGTTTCTGGTAACACAACCCAAACCCAATGGATGTCATGTTAGCACAATTAAAATATCACCTATATATAGAATGCAGATAAATGCTCCAAGACATCTATAAGAAATCTTTCCTATGTAGGGAACTTTTGGTGGCAAGTTTGGTATTTTCTTCGAACTTTTTCAACCATTCCGTTAAATTATCGCAGAAAAACTAATGCGTCATCCTATTTGTCAAAACCAATGGATATTTCATATCGGGATATGATGCAAATGACTCACTCTTTGCTTCAGGCGATCGAGCATCCAAATGTGAATCGGTGTTTTCAGTTGGGACTTCTTCAGAGAGCCTTTGTAGCGAAGACGGTGAAAAGCATTTCAATTGCGGTTGCGATGACCATTTACCAGCTGCAAATCAAATGACGCCCAATTGCACCTATGATTCAATATGGAATGCAATAAAAAAAATTTAATACTACAACTTCGCACTGCTACATTAATTGCTATGTTATCTGTTATAAGGCGAAGAGAATAGAGTACTAGCTGGGCAACCGGTCGGATGAATTCTTGTTTAAAAATTGGATCTTTTTTCTTCTTTCTCTGCTAACCACACAAACAAATACCGCTATCGTAACGTATAACAAAATTCATCTGGAGCACGCATATCGCTGACAATAGCACATTATCGAAGTACACAAATATGGGCTGTGTAGAAATTTTTGTGCATGTAGAGGGTGAGAAACGCAGATCCGCCATAATCTGTCATACATGACAATAAACTCAGTACTTCGCGAACAACGTTTAACATTCTCGAAAACATAGGCAGACAAAATACGCAACAACAAAAGAGCATTATTGACCCCAGAAGGTGGAACGATGTCAAATCCAAAGGAACCTTATATAACCATGGTGGGCAAAAAAAGGAAAAAGAGATCATATTTGGCGCATGGCAAAAGAAGAAAGAGATGAACGAGCATACCCGAATGAAGGTTGGGATGTACCACCGAGCAGCGAACGAAATATGAGAGTACGTACAGCAACTGCGTTACAAGCAACATATCATCACCCATTACCACCGTTCGAGAGAGTCGTGCCGCACCACCGATGCTACCGCTTATCTCCATATATTGTGCCAGATGTGTGTTATAAGGATGGTGCAAAATATCTGCATTTTCCCTCTGAAAAAAAAAAAAATTTCTTCAAGGCAAATATGTTTCAAGAAATCGATCGAATTACTTTACAGTGAAGAACGGGATTAGAAAGTTCCAAATAAAAAATGAAACCTATATCCAGGAAATTTGTTGGACATCGAAAAATAATCGAAGAGCTTCAGAGGATGTCAGGTAATGGCTAGAAGCACACCTCGGAAAGATGCTCTCAGATACTCTCACTCTTGAGAAGGAATAGACATTTACTGCCAGGTTTATGCCTGCATAAGTTCCACTTATAATAAAAAACCGATCAGGAATCCAAACAGAACTTAAAATAGCCTAGAAGTTAAAGTGTTTTTGAATGAGCTTGCTCAACAATAATATTATACGGACCGTTCCAAGAAGCAAAGAACGATGCGAATCGGCACAACGATCCGAAGAGGCGACGCTAGCCACCCAAGCCAAATGATTCATCAGCAATGAGGATAACAGCGATGACAAAAAACTGAAACATTCCACTTATGATTCAAATCGCATTACTCTAAAACGCATCCGTGGATCGGCAAGCGACTCATCACTATCGTAGCCAATCGTTACCTACCAAATATATTCAACAAGAATGCGCAATACAGAGTTTAAGTTATCGCAACGGCGCGTGCATAAGAAGATATTCGAATGCGGATATTAAATATCTCTCAAAAACATTCATTGAAGAAATTGTATTTACGATGGAAAAAAAAATTATGAAGGAAGTCTGCAAAGAGATTTTATGAAAATGCATATTTAAAAAAAAAAGAACTACAATAATGTGCTCGAATTCACACCTAGAGACTGTGACAAAAGTGTTATTGTAAGTAAATTCTTTCATTTAATTGATCATTTATTCATCCGGTAAGTTCATTTCTACAAATGGACAACCCTTATTGCATCAATCACTCTTTATATTTACTGCTTTGTGAGTGGGCATATGCACAAAAGATACAAAACAATGGAATAAAAAACATGTATACGGCATTAGGTGAAATAGTAAATTGTCTTAGTGGCAAAATAAACGGTCAATGATAGACCATCGAATTATGCAACATATTCACAAGATCCGAACCCATCGACAACAAGCCTTCTAGGAAACATCACATCTCTTTCACAACTGTATTATATTTCATAAATCTATAAGCATCTTCCGACGGGATATGTTGCTTTCAAAAATCAGGAAATATTAAAAAACAACGAGAAAAAAAACAACTAGAAAACATTTAGTAACTTACTATCCAGTTGATTTGAGGTCATGTGTATAAACGAGATTCGCCAACGTAGCACAGAAAGTGTTTGCGGTTGCGGTTGAAAGTTTGTCATTCATAAGACTTAACCAAACGGGTGCTCGTAATCGCGGTGAATTGTGCAGAACGCATATTGCTTGCACTAGTCTCGACCAACCCTTGAATGAAGTCAACAAGTGATCTACACAATTTAATCCCTCATCGACCATATGGTATAAGCAATTTCAAATACGGATCATCTTTCGTCCCTTATTCATGTATCATCAAGCCATATACAACTAGTGATGACCTCTGCAAAAAAATAAATAAATAAATAAATAAATAAACTAAACCCTATTATAAAAAAAAAACAAAGCAGAAAATGGCAACACGTATTACAATGATTTAAATTTGGTTTGAAAACGGGGAAACATAAATAAAAACATTGACAAATGCACAAATTTTGCTCAAAGGTTGAAGCAATCTAATGCTATAAAGTTCAAAAAAGATTTAACAAAAAACGAGAAAAACTAAAACAGGAATGATCTGATGTCAAGACTGTTGGCACTTCACTGGAAGTTAATAACACCGGAATATACGCCATCTTCTCATATGTTCATTCAAGGTTTTTCTCGACGCGACCGTTTTTATGATAGCTTTAAAGAGAATAACTGATGAATGCAAGCAAGTTCATTTCAATAAGCTAACTGATTTTGAAGTTTCATTAAGGAAATAAACTTTAATAAGGAAATTGAAAATGAAAACATGGAATAGTTACCTGATAAAGCAAATGGAGGAAATGAGTTCGCGAGAGGGATGCTTTCACGATTTGTGCTTCCAATTTAAGCATTTCAATCTCGATTAAAGGAATATGTTGCAGGATGAATTGTCTCTCATCTTCCCTGAAGATGAAACATACAACTGTACTCATCGCTAAACAAACATCCTCATTAGTGAATGTCAACAAAAATTAATGCCGAATTTATAATGCAATTTCCTCGTCATATTCATTGTTGTAAAATAGTCTTACAGGTGATGCGATTATTGCTGACATTTTTCCCACTGCAACGTTCGTGTATAAATTCATTTTCATATTTTCATATGCCAATATGTCAATCTAAAATAATTACCACCCATCTGCAATTATCAACAAATAAGTCGAATAAAAGGCGCTGTTACAATTCCACAGTATGATATTACTCTAACTAAAGAGTGAATGCAGAATCGACAGTCGAAAGCACATATTAACTATTCCCTATCGACAAGAAAACAGATCGACCAAGAAATAAAAGGCCGTTGGCTAAACTGAAAACGATCTCGGAGTGAATCAGGTCTAAAGACGATGATGCAGACTGAAGTATTAGACTGGATGATTCATTTAGCCGCCACCCGTCTGCCGCACGGCCGTTCCCTTCTCACATTGGTGTGTTTTGCCACCGGGAAAACGAAACACCAATAATTGCAACATTATTCCATTCGAAATCACAACTCTCTGTTCACTGGGATTTTAGCGTTCCCCTCTCACTGCGTTCCTCTATCAGCTTTCTATGTGCACATATCAGCGATATTCAAGCGTACCACAAGAGTGCGCATCTCTATGTGTTGCTGTATGCAAGTAGATGCGTACATGTATACATACTTGTATATACATGCATTCGTTGGTGGCTACGCATATANCACCAATTTTAAAGGTTTTCAACTGCACTTTTGACATCCACCAAAGAGTTATGAAGAATAAATATTCTTTCATTAGTTGAGTTTTATATGATAGCTTTGCGTTGAAATCAACATAAAAAGTTTCAGATTCTTGTTGTTTAACAAACATCCTAGAGCAATTATTTGAACATAAGCACAACAATTGCAATAGACTAATTTCAAAACAATATGCATATAGATGTAAAATTTTAACTCCCTACAGCTATATTTTACTCATAAGAGCATAGATATTAGAAAACCATTTCAATAATTAAACTCTCATCAAAAGAAAACGATGAATACTAATTCGCAGTAAGTGCTGATAAAAGCGAGCAAAAAAAAAATTGAAAAAAAAGGTCCCACATACAATTTTTCATTTTTTTAAAATAGCAAAACACTCAATATTCAGCAATATAAAAAGGATAAAGATAAAATACAGTATGCACCTACTCTCATCGTATAAATTGCCACGTTGTGAGAGTTGTAAACGTCGATGACGGGAAATCCGATTGGGAGAGAACGCCCTTAAAGGTTCCACAACTACCGTCTCCTCGGAATCCAATTGCAACGATGCATTTCGTACTCGTGTGAAACCTTTAAGCAAGTTCATTAGGTTGCAAATTTAGTAGTTATTCTCTACTTTAGCCTTATTATGGAATATGCTTGCTGCTGTACAATAAAACAATTCTCGCTCTTTTGAATCAAAATATCCATTAGAAATTTTGAAAAAAGACATAAATATTTCTTTTAGTAACGAATTCAACGGCGGTATCCTGAAGTATCGTTCCATAAAAAACAATTATAATTCATATATATGTCTCGGAAGCTTCTCTATTTTCAATGAACATCACCTGGATTGCTGAAAATGATCCATAACAGAAACGCGTGTAGCATAACATCCCGATTGCTTCTGTACTGAATCCTTACGATTTTAGTATCGAACTCAGTGATTTTTCCTTCCTCTTCCCACCTCTTATACATATATATATATATATATATATATATATATATATATATTATATATATATATATATATATATATATATATATATATATATATATATATATATATATATTGTCGTAAAGGCAATATTATGCGCTAATTAAAATCGCTTCACTCAGCTTCATAAACTTCTTAAGGCATTTCGAACACCCTCTCTAATAACTTTGCGACACTCCCAAATGAATGAGTGAGATAACCTTCTGGTGGTTCGATTGTTTGAGATCTTCGATGATTTCTTTGTCGCATTCCTTCCAATGATCGGATTGTTGAGTAATGACTCTCTGAATCCACACTATTCACGCTTTCCAGCAAAACTTTCGACTCACTGAAATTTGGCTATTATTAGATGTTCATAAATATTTCTTTTCCCTCTTCATTTCTTTTCATTATTCACGATATAGTTCTCTAATTCAAAATAACCTCCACCCTCTCGTTCCCTCAGGAATAAAATTCGACTATGAAAGATTGAAAAGGAACTAGAAAGATTGCAAGGATGGTGTAACGAGAGAGACCTGTTGTACACAAAGAGACGATGCCATAGCAAAAACACTTTCCTCACATACGTCAACATTACTGATTAGACAAGAAAAAGCAGACACACTTAAATGTAGCTAACTAATCAAAGAAAACACAGCCTTTCACTAACACGTCAAAAGTACATCGCTGATTTTTCCTTGCGTTAGAAAATTGTAAAAATAGGTTGCACTTCCGATCTCTTTTCCCCACACCCTTCCTCTCCCCTACTCGGCTCTATGAATCGCCGACCTCGTTTCGATTGATACGAGAAGGAAAGTGATCGCCGGCTGACGCAAACTGCTCCTTTCATTTAGAAAACAATTTCTTTAACCCTCGCAGTGCATGGTCCATGCGCGGAAAAGCTCCGCTCATATAGAACATTTCCAAATACTGCTGCACCTCGGTGGAGGCTACCTTACACTAATGACATAAATTTTTATTCAACCACAATTGCTCTACGTAGCTCCTATCTGGCATTATAGATACAAACTTGCATCTCCCCAAGGCATGTTCTTTTATAATCGTAAAGTCTTCCTAACTACCATTTTCGTTTCCTTTGCAAACACCTCTACGCAATCATTGAAGGAAGCCTGCCGCATTGACCGGTCCTCTACGCGCCTCTCCGCCATATAACTGCCAGCTACTTTCTCTCCCTCTCTCCTTCTCTTCGGGATGAAAAACACCCTTTGCACAGTATGAGTTCACATGCGATAAAACAATGCGTGGAAATAAATAGTCGTAACCAGGCATCGAATTAACTGGAACCCATAATTAGCACTATGAACTCGGCTACACTAAAGTTGGTCAAATGAAATGAGCGAATCGCATTGACGCTGTTCCCTGGCATCTGTCAATAGTGGCATTTCAACGTGGGAAAAATAGTCTGCCGATTCGATAAGTGCGCAATGAACTATGCGACGATATGAGAAGACAACATTGATAGTGCACATTGTAACCAAATTGTGCACGGAAGTTATTTTACAAACAGCTGCGCTTCATTCATCAACATATAGTGCATTGTTCCACTGAGGAACGTAAGAAAGAAATAAAAATTGCATCGAATTGATTGCATCTATAAATTAATGAAAGAGGACACGATTTGTGGGGGATAACGATATCAACTGATAAAATTTAATACATTATGAGTAATCGTTCATCTCAATTGACATAAAGAATAAAGTCACTAAAATGATGAAATGATGTGAAAGACAGCAAGAAAAATTGCAAACAAGAGAGAATATGAGAAACGAAAATAAAGGATCCCACAGGAAGATGTAATGTGAAAGGAAAATTGATCTTTTGGAGAGATAGGGAAATTAAGCAGTATAACTTTTAGGGTTATAATATTGCACATAGTGAATAAGAAAGCATAGTTTTCAATGTCGAAAGCAAAATGTTGCAGATGTAAAATAAGAATATGAGCCATCTTAATAGCATTTTACTGCATTTATCTCACAAGATTAACCAACCATAAATGACGTCATCTCAATACTGCTTCCTTGTTTGCTTGCATCATTGCAAAGCAGCATGCATCATATATTTCATCGAATGCAGACGATGTAAGCACTTCATTTTGCATCAGCCGTCATGCTAGACTTTCATTTGCAAAACAAACTACTTGTTGCAAAGCATACCCAATTTTGCAAGATTCCGGCAAAAAAAAAAAACGTTTCATCTCATTCAGCGTTATAATAAAGAAGTGCTGACATCATATAGCTGAAGAACCATATAGCGACAAAAGTATTTTATGCAATGACTACGTAGAAGGAAAACTTTAAGCACAATTAAAGAAAATGAAAGAAATAGAGAGAGACAGGGATGGGATGTGCTCATAGCACAGTTTATTCAAGGGATGGGATATACTTAAATTATGGTTTCTTTGCATGATTTGCATTTTTAGGATAGAGCTTTCAGAGCTGAAGATGCACGCACACGGATATAGTCGGGAAGAATCGGATCGTATTTTTAATCGTCGATCATGCCAATAATATTCAGGATTATCAAAGACAAATGTAACAAGGTCTTCAATCGTCGAGATATATGAGAAGCCTTGCAATTGGCAATAAGTTTACTTTATTCTGCAATCTATTGTGACTAAAAAATGCATAATATAAAAAGCAGTGAAATGTTGAAAATTCACCTGCTCAATGATTTCGCTGATTTCGATATTGAAATCACCCGACTAACCATCAATTGTTTAGTGGAACTGAAACATAAAAAATGACAATATTATCAACACAGAAAATATTATCATCTAAGAATACAACAATACCTTCGACCAGAGGCTATAATTTCCCACAATAAATGAGAACAATAAAAACTACTTAATGACTAAGTGATATCATTAGATATTAGGCAAATTTATTGCGTTCAGAAGACATCAGTCGCATTTGATTATGAATGAATGTTTAAAATAAAGAAGAAAAAAATCGTTCTCGCAATCACTCGTACAAATGATAAAACAATAAAACGATGATGGGAAGTGAATACGTCATTAGGAAGAATGCGGTTGAGAACGGAGATCTAGAATGGGAACGCTCACCTGAGGTGATGAATTTTGAAAGAGTCGCACTTCACAGTTGACATCGAACCGAAAACCATTTGTGCAATTGCCGAAACATCCGATCGATGTCGAAGAAACTTTAAATCAAATCTATAGACTCAACAACCGATAGAATGCAGCAAAGAAGAAAAAAAGATGTACTTAACTCTTTGGTTACCACTGCTAGATGTCGAAGATTCGGAATTGATAATGAATACATTACTTTAATTCATCAACAGAAAATGCTCACATCGGAAATCCAACAAGAAAGATTCTCCCAATTCGACATGAGAACAAAGAAGAAAACAATGGAATTATGACCGTAAAAACCATCCTAACCCGCTCATAAACACTATCACCTAATAAAACAAATACCGCTATATAATCAACTAAAGAACATCGTGCAAATCAACAGCGAACACACAGCAATAAATTGCTTAATAAAAATAATTTTAAATATCATAAAGAAATATTATAAGAATGCATATGAATAACGTAATGAATATTCAACACAATTCTACAGCTGATATATTTATAACATTCTAAGTTGTAATGAAAAGCGTGAACCTTAAATCGACCACAAGATGACAACGGTGCTGTTGGAGGTATGCCAGGTGCTTGTGCTGGCAATACGGTTTCACTATCGAAAAGTAGCCGCCGTTCACTTTCCGCTATTACAACCAAGCGCATGTGCTCTTTCTCTAACGTTCTCTCTTGGCGACAGCTACAAAAATTCAACTTAATACCGCATTTAATGACATTAGAAGAATTCAACTATAAACACAACAGCCCATTTAAAAATATTAGAAATGTTAAGAACCTTTCAAGGGAATAAGCAAAACTTCAAGTTATAATAGTTATTAAGAGACCATACTAAACCCACGATTTTCTTTGTAATATCACGACATTCATAGTATAGTATTAAGTCTTTTTAGTATTGCTAACTAGGCTCATTTTCCAGTAGGCAATTTGAATATAAATTCAACATTTCTCGTGCCTGAGGTGAAATGATCCCAGCATCCGGCTTGCATCATTCTCGATCACTTTCACCGCCCTCCTTCCGATGAAACCATATAAAGATGACAAAACTCAATATTGAATAGAATAGTCATTCACCTTCCCCCATCTTCCCCTTCTCCTCCCCTAACACTTTTCATCGCTTCCATATGACTTCAACAATTTTGGTTCATGACAAAAATGGCTTTCTTTGTAAAATTAAAGAAAAATCAAACAAGAGACATTATCCAGATGGCTCTGATGGAAACCTAAGGTATAATCGCAAAATGGACGATAGTCCCTTTCCGTTCGATAACTTTTAATTCTAATTTTTACCAAAAAAGTTCAGCGCATTCCTTGGCTACAGTATGATACATGAAAACTCAACGCCTCACCGCTCTACTTTCCCAGGCTCATTTTGAGACAGTACTGAAATCAGTTACTTTATGGTGCGTGCTTAAACAACTAGCGAGAAAAGACGATAGAACAGTCGAATCAGGCAAAAACTATTAGCATGAACTTTTTTGGACGGCCTAAAAGATGAAAGCAATTAAAAAAAAACTATCCACGACAAGAGACGTTATCAACAGCTGTTAAGTATTACCGGAGCTATATCCTATAAGATGTTTACATCGATTATATGTGTTGTTAATTAACAAATTATTAAACATAATTAGTGTAAATAAGCTAGTAGAAAATGCCTGAACGCATTCCCCTTAAACAATCATTGAAGATACATCTTCGATCGAAGAATATAAATAAACATTGTGAATATGTAAATATTGGATAGAATGACGTTCAATGTTTGCCATCGTCCCTTAACATCAATGTAAAGCCATAACCAAATAATGCAACCATATTCACCCAAGAATATTATCGCTTAACAATTATTTAGGAATGCATTTCAACCAATTCAGAAATGAAATCACATATATTAATGAAAACATACAATGAACAAATCGCATCATTGTTTAGTATATACGATTCACGCATCGCATATTACAATATTTCATCGATAAGGGAATTTCCGTATATGCAAATCCCATTTCCCTCTTCTCTCTTTGCAGAGATTAGAGAATATTTCCCTTGGATTATATATTCTTTATGTATGTGAATGTTTATAATATTTGAATGAATATTAGATATTGAATGATTCAATGAATTAAGTAATTTGATTTAATTATTTTTCATTTGTCAAAATATACAACATAAATTTTGATGAATCTGAACGAATGAATTTAAGACGTGATGTGATGTTCACTAAGTGATCGAAGTGGGAATTGGCACATTTAAAATGGCATCGCAAAATTTTAGCTAATTTGCAACGACAAAACACTTGGTGAGGTTGTCCAATATTGGCACTCGGCCATTCAAAGATTCTATTGCAAATTGCAATCCAATTTCACATAAAATTGCAAAAAAACCTGAAAAAAAGGTAGGTGCAAAGAAACGAAAAATTGTGCAAAAAAATTATTCCATTCATCGAGTGACTTCTCATGAAAACGTCTGCAATTGCAGTTACTACTGTTAAATAATTCGTTGTTTTGCACTTACGCTCATTTATTTCCAAATTAATTCTTTCATACTTACTTCTACAGATATTTTTAGAAATATTTCATGTAAGCTAGACCAGTCGGCTATAGGTTATGCGGGAACAATGCGCCACGCATGGTAAGTCAAAGAAGGTCAACAGCGAGCAAGCGGATCAACCGACTGTCTGGCATGTGTCATGAGGCAGAATAGGGAGGATATAAAAGGGAGTGGTGTGCGTTCACGTGTTCGTTCCAGCTTCAACACTGGTCTGAAGGCCAATGGGTCTGTGGGTGGCCGTTGAAGTGCGCGAGGAGATCGGCGGCTGCGTGATGTTCGACTGCGGGGCGATGCCGGCTGTTCGAGCTACCCTAGTGTCCCTTCTTGTCTGTCACCTTATCGTATAAGTGTGGTAAACTGTTCGCCCTTATACCTGTGGTCTCGCGTTTACTTGTCCGCATCACAACAGAGGATGCAGATCCTAGAAAACCTGGACGACTAAACGAGCCAAGAGAAGCTAACCCTTACATTCAAAAACACACTTTAACGATTATAGATGGTACGCAAGTATGATATCATAGCAGTTATTTCTTCAAGGGTGTCATATCATTTTAATGCATAATTTGGGCGATTGAAGATAAAAGAATGAAGGTTGGACAGGGAAGGGAATACTGAAAGTTGGAAGAATGGAGCAGGAGAGACAAGGAAAAATAAAAGGGTCCAGAAAGTACTGCGAGGAGGAGGCTGAATGACGATTCAATTTCGAATTAATGCCCCATTTTCATTTAAAGGTCATCGATGAGAACACCCACCCCCCCCCCCTCTCCAATTCCCGGGTAAAACCCTCAGTTCACAACCTGTGCGAACGTAAACGTCAACGCAATATAATTAATGTCGCAAAATGCATTGCTGCACCCTAATACAATGAAATATTTTTTAGTGGGATGCTGTAAATGTTTGTGGCGGCGCGTTGATTTACGCGAGCAGACTATGTCCCGAATGTTAGAGAGCTCGTGCGGGAGATGGCGATGTGCCAGAACGTGCTTTAGAACAACTTATGCCCTCCATTGCTTGTCCTCACTACAGCCGACTGCAATCATTCACACTTCTATGGAAACAGACAGCCAGCTGCCTTTAAGGCAATAAACGGTACTCGACGATGCTCAAAAAGTGGCAAAACTACAAAATGAATAATTACATGTTCGTTAATGGATGCTAAAGTATTAAAATAATGCAGCTCGCAGCAATTCAACGACAATTCCTCCGATCGTCGCGTTCATGTGAACATATCGCTACGAATATTTTCTATGCAGCAACACAGTTCACTAATAATTTCTACAGCAATAACATCCCCTATTAAAGATTCTTTGCAACTGAACTGATGAACAATGAAACAAAATCGGTGCTAAATCGCAAAATGATATTAATATATAACTCTTGCGCTGATGAATCAATTCTTATGTCGATTGCACTCACTATTATTGTTATTATTTATAGGGGAATCTCGAATTTAATCGCTCCAAGTTTGTTTAAGCTTAAATCACATCGTTTATTTTATATATATATATATATATATATATATAATATATATATATATATATATATATATATATACGCTTCAATTCTTAAAACTATTGCAATACTTGCAAAGTTTTGAAAGAGTGGAATCATAAATTTCATTCGCCTTCTAAAATCACTTCCGGTACAACTAATATAATAAGAAGGAAAAGCCTCCTTTACGAATAAAAGGTATCATCATGAATTGCTAAGAAAATACGAAAGAAAATCTGCTCAAAGAAAGTAAGATTGAGAAACGTTACAGAAGAGGAGTCCGTGGAAAAAAAACTTGGAAAATGATGTTGTTGAGGTTAAAGTCAGATTGCAGACTTCCACTTATGCGGCATAATGCAAGCCAGACATTACACAACTAAGTAAACGAAGAGAATGAGATGAAAAACACGTTGAAGTGCACTCATTAAATGGTCGCATTCATCACTCCATGTAAGCGCTCGTCAACCGGAAATGAGAAAGAACACTAATTGAGGTTTATTTTAGTTCTACTTTAATTCAGTGCAATTCTTTTTTTTTCTTTTCTTTCGAAAGCTGATAAAATGATCTGTGAAGTGCCTTCTCTTTATGCCATATTCGAACTCAAACCATCCCCTCGTTGATACTACGACTCTAATGAACCGCGCAGAGTTCCACTAGCAATTTCTAATCTCTGACGTTATCACTTTTATTTTTAAAATGTACTACAAAAATCAAGCAGTATTTCTAGGTTCAGCTTCAGGGAATGTCTTTGACTTTTTAAAGGCATTTCCTGAAATGTCCAAGCTCTCCACTGCCCACTTTGGCGCATAAATGTTCTATACTTTTGTATATTTCCTTTTTTTCCACCACTTGTGTATAAATTACTGAAACTGCTACAATCACTGTCTATAGAAGTAGCCTTTTATAAAAGAATAAAATCATCGTATAAATAGGAATAAAACCCCTCTTTCCAGCAGAAATTGCTTGCACTCATTTTCGACTCAATCTCGCCTATGCCTTAATAGAAATTCCTACTATAAAACTATTAATAGTTCTCCGCTTTTTCGATATAACTTCCGCAACTTTCAGTTAGCTTTTAGATTGCAAACACTTCCAGATATAGCATCCAAAGAATGGTAACTAGAACGTTTGATTGCAAAATAAAATTACAACCAACACAATTCTACAAAACAATCTCTGCCGGGGAACGATGCACCTTCCCTGTGCTCTCAACACAAATTCCCTTCAGCGATAAACTTTCCAACTCAGTCTTGTTTTTATTCCATTTTGACACTCGGCTCGACGCTGCAATGCTAGCATCATTCATACTATGCCCTAGTGAAGTCTATGTTGGAGCGGTTTCATGTTTCTAACTAGTGCCCATGAGCACCATTCCTTTAAATGGACCACTCATTAAGCACGAACGCATTAAATCTTTTTTTCCATATTATCGTTGTGGATGTGCGTTCACGTGCTATGAAGGGAGTGAGGCCAACTAAACATTGTTGCAACGAAGAGACGCTATAGACTTCTGGAATGAGGAGAACGGAACGCACGCATGAGGCACGTCATGTTCCCCAAGCCGACGACTCTCATTCGCCGCCGAGACACACACACACATAAAAAAAAGCTTCTAAAACCTGTCGGACAATTTTCTGCATGAAAAGTGCACACCAGACATAGCGAATCATGCACATCGCTTTTTCAATTTTCACATTATAGGCCCAATTTCTCTGCAATTTTCCTATTAACATCTGTGGAAAAAAAAAGAGAAAAAAGAAAACTACAGCATATACAGCGTCACTCAACTAATGTTAGACATCAAAAATTGAATGACGTGCAGATAAAAGTTAGATGAGCTTAAATTGTCCTAAGAAAGCGGCGAGACGAGCCACGTGGATGGATAGAGGGAAAGGGGATAGATATATACACTTTTTTTAGCAAGTTGCAATGAAATATGAAATGAGTTTTTTTTTCGTGCTAAACGATCAGTTCTCAACTTTTACAAACATAAAATCTCATCAGCAGCAACGGAAGAAAGCTATGTCGCTTCAACTGACAAAAATTCGATATCTGCATGAGTAACTGCCACCTTATCAAACAAAAAAAAAAAAAAAAAAAAAAAAACAAAAAAAGCAAAGGAAAACATCTCAAAAGATGGGAAGAACAAATGCACACATGAAAAAACCCTCATGATCAATGTTATGCAGGATGTTTCCGCCTTCAAACGGGCTACACATTACATTTTCATCTTCAAATACCGTCAAAATTTCCATTAATGTTTAAAAAATTCAACACTTATTCCCCTCCCTTTCCCTCTCCCTCTCTCACTATTATCCCCCTTGAAATGCAAAGAAGTTTACCTCTTCAATGTGGCATCGGATGAACAATGCTAAACCCTCTGCTTTATAAACTGAAGCTCTCTAAATTTTTTTTTTCTATAAGTGCAGCAATAAAATGAAATAGCAGCAATAATCTGATGATTTCAATCCATTCATACATAAATCAACTGCGATAAAATTGTGTTAAATTAAAAACGTAACTTAGTTTCCTCTGAATTTGGTGCTATAGCAGAATTGAAGAGACTCTGATCGAAGGATTGGAATATACAGAAGCGTCATCCAAACCGCTGCACTACACTGCATTAAAGCTTTTTAGCAAAATAAGCTTCAAACGCAACAATAATCTTCCACATGAGACTCTCATTTGAATGACACCTGGCTTATCACTGCTTAAGAAGCGATCTGCTAAGGGCAAAACTTCTCTCAGCTTAACCCAGCCGTTAGCTTTATTGAGTAGAAATAAAAGCTCCAAAGCTAAACGATGCCTCAGTTAAGTGCAGTCCTTTGACGAATTCTTTCAACGAGGATAACACTCATTCTAATTAGGTGAACATTTCCTGCTCCCTTTCATCGTCCTACTATGCAGGGTTGGTACTGTGTAACGTCTCTCGAATAATCCTCATTCGAGAAGATCTTCAGAAGCCTAAGTGCTTTTGGAAACAGAATCCCACTTTTCGCCCCTCTCTCCGAAATGCCGTAAACAGCAGTAAGCGATTCCGGGGTGATATGCCAGTATTTGAGCATTTGGTAAGCAGTGAGCGATCAAGAGATTTATTTTGCACCAGCTATAGATATAAAATCCTAAAGAACTCTGACCTATGCTCTTCATATATTAAATGTTTGTTACGTAATCCTCTGGACTTATATAGTAAAATTAAGAGAGTAGCACAACAAAATGAGAACAATCTTATTCAATTTGCCCTCATTATTGCTTAATAAATGCATCACTCTAATACGTTCAACTACTGCATATTTTAATCGCAAAGGAAAAATTTCCGGTGAGTTAGCGTTGCTGCTTATCCAAAATTTTAGCTACAGAAGGAATAGTTGTTTATGCTATTATCCTGAATTTTGCATGTTGTTCAATTCAATAACCATTTCCTTTAGGAATCGATGGGGTGGCATGTAAATACGACAAGCGCACAAAGGGAATTTTTGTAAACATAATAATAAAGTAAATAGAAATAAAAGATAACATAAGGTAACGAATGTAAGAATAAGGCCATAAAAGAGATAAATTCAATCATAGATGCACTCAAAGAAATGAACGATATATGAGAATATTAGCGTCTTATTTGGATTAGCACTAATGAGTTTACTTATGAAAATATAACGATGCAATTCGCGCATCGAAAATCATAATGAATAGCGAATAAATATGAGCATTAATCAATGAGTTTATTATTGCTTATTTAGGTAATAAGTTGCAAAATGCCACCAAAAAGTCTTCTCGCTGAGAAATTACAAATTCATTACCAAAGTGACAATGAACGGAAAATACAAAAAACTATGAAATTCGGTCACCGTTGAATGATCTCTATTAAGGTACTTTTCAAGCACTTAGAAGTGCTCTCATATCCTCAGAAACAATTTTTAACTCCCATGTAGAGGAGAGAGTTCTTGATTAGCACACTTCTACGCAGGTGCAGGGTAAGAAGAGAATGATGAACGAACTTGAAAGAAGTTAAGAAATAAATAAGAGAGAACGATACAACTTACCAGAATTCGTTAATCTGCTGTTCTCGTTCACTCGTTTCGCTTATAGACGCTTCGCCTGTGCCAAGTGTTATTTTATCATTCCGTCGTCTGAAAGAGCCCTTCGGGAAGAGATTCTTAAGAAGTGCCATTGCTGTGCTGTCTTTCTCCACTCGAAAATATGTCTGCTTCCGGAAATCGTTTAAATCGTCCGAAAGCAGCAACACAAAAATCGGCCACCACAAGGAGCTTATTGCACAATCATCACTGCCAACAATGGTTGGCTGATTGGTTAAGCCGGCAAGAAGTAAAACAAGTCACCAACGCACCACCACAGTCCCAAACAACGCAACTGAAATCAGTGATAAGATATGCGTAACAATATACGATTATGGAATAATATTGAAACGAAGAGCTAGGGAACACACAACCTACACATAAAGGAAAATAAACTGTAACAACTGGATTGAAATGAACAGATATTGAACTAAGTTCCCGCTGAATTTGTTTATTTAGAATGACAAAATTTCAAATAGAAATATTCCATTTCGTTGCACAACGACATTTGTCATTCTTCAGTTAAAGCTACAGAACAGACAGACAAACATACACATATCTACAAATCGACCAGTATCATATCGTCATATTCGAATTTTGCAAGTAAATATGCAAACACATAGAAAAATAAAAATAAAAAACTTCCAACAAAGCTAGAAAAAAAAATTCCCAACAAATCTTTAACCTATGTCGCAGAAATCTATAATCCTCGAAATCTGCTTTTCCCACAACCCCGCCATATCATCAGCTATCAACAATTCCATGGAGATGAACTGCAGCAAATCAAATGATAACACATCGTTCTATCGTAAATATCATACTACTTACTGTTACTTTTTGCAATAAGCTGAAACGATTAGATGAACAGACATATGTGCATATATAAGCCCATAAAGATATCATATTAGGGTTATGCAAAAGTGTATAAAACTGACGGTTCAATGCGATCAACTGAACGAATGCCCAACAACACCGTAAATAAATACACTTAAAGACAATTTATGTTTGTTTATTATTTATTAGATGTAGGAAATAATCTACTAGACATACAAATCGCACAAACAAACCCGAGAAGTCACGGTTAATGAGCCTAGTTCAAGAAGGTGAATGAACTTCCTAGATGATGTACAAAAAAATCTCTAAGCTACGAGGCAAGATAATGAGTAGACGAACACAATAGGGTTTTAGGGTCTTTGCGAATGGACCTTAGGATGAAATGACCTCTTTGCGTGTCCCCGCTCGTCTCAAGTTTCAAATTGCAAGCCTTGAAAGAGATTAAAATGAAATTTGATAGGTGAAATCTATATTTTTTCGTTGCAAAATCTATTTCAATCCCATTGTTCACTTTAACTGATCATAGAATTTTAGAGAATGCTGATTTACAGCAGAGATGACTTACAGAAACATATTAGCCATAGATGAGAAGACATTCTGGGAACAGTTCTAGTGCTTCGTGAACGTTCCCACAACTAGTTGCTTCTATAAGCAAAATCATAAAAAGCGCATATTGTGCTAGCTTATCTGAAATATACATTATCTCCGCAAAAGCGAATAGTAAAGAAGCACATAAAATCAACGTCAAGAAACTAGTAACTAGCATATGGCAGTGTGTTTCTTTCCGAATCTTCAATACCGTAATCAAATATTGTGGAATTACATTCGTTTCCAAGAAAATCATATTCAGCTATGCCATGTTACTTCAATTTCCTCTAGCTGTCTTAAAAAATGTTTGATGTTTTCTTTGGATTTGTAACTTATCGCAATTTCTGAACAACATAGTAGTCTAAATTTCGGTTGGATTATTTCTTATGGGTATAGGATTTGTTGACAGCTGCTTATTTCCATTCGCCTATACTTCGAATGACTCAGAGATAGATTTATTTCTTGCAAATAAAGCAGTTTAAACAAGCATTCTTTGAAAGTGAACGTGTTTGTAAATATATGAATGTACACATAAATACGGCGATTGATTGAACTAACATGAGATGACAGAAGCAAAAACATTAATAAATAATTATTGCACAAAGGTGTACAATAAGATGATTTATAATCAGCCTGCCCCCTCCCCCTTCTCTTTTGATGAGCTCATATTACGTGGTTAACGCTAACTACGATCGTGTCCCACTCATCACTTCGCCAAAAATATTATCGAGAATGAACCAAAATTAAGGTGTTAAACATATATACGCTGATCAATGAGTGATTCATGCATGGAATTTTCGTAGAAACATTTTCATGGAATTTTCTTAGAAACATTTTCGCATATTCCATTATAACTGATTATATCCGAAGATATGTTTCAGTCTTCTTCAAACAGGAACCATGAAAGCAAGATCATCAATAAAAAGACTTATTTCTCTTCGCAGATTACAAAACGTGGATCGATCGTCAACATAAAAGAAAATGAGCTGGTGAGTATAGCTCTTAAAGTGAAAAAGTGAAACTTAACATACCTGCTCGTGTTACTTACTCTTTAATACTTATAATTTGCATAAAAAATTTATCAAAATTTTCCACTCAATGCAAGCAAAGTTTGCTCAGCTCCTTCCCAAGCTCCTTCTCAAATAAACTATTTTGAGGTTACAATGTCTGCTTCAAAATATAGCTACAAAATGTATCTAATTAGTCTATGCAAGGTGCTATAGCTTGAAAACCAATAATAACACAACGAAAAGCGCTTAATAAAAATCAAATGAGAGCTAACAACTACAGAATGCACATAACAAACAAAGCGGCAACAAAGAAAATAAATAAACAGAGGTGGAAGAAAATTCTGATTAAAAAATATACCGTTTGGCAGGTTAGCAACAAAACAATCTCAACGCACTATGTTTAGTATCCCTAAGGAAGACTCTATACGATGCGAAATCGCTGATTCCCCCCTTCGCCCTGCGGTTTCGTTGACCACTCTAGCATATAAAATCGACTGGACTTATACGAAAATCTATGCTAATTAGGCCTAAACCTTGTTGGGTTTTTTAGATTACCGATGTGCACCTTCAACAGTCGAAGGTTACTTCACTCGTTGATTCACTCAAAAGCTCTAATCAGCAAATGACCGTATTCATAAATATAACCCCATGTTAACAATAACCTTCTAGTACAGCATGGCAGACCTCATATAGCAAATCAAAAGTGAAAAAAAAAATTGAAAAGAGAGCAATTAATAGTGCTAAGGACGCGTAAATAGGACGCATTACGTCGAGCGGGGAATCCGGCAACGCAATTGCAGCGCAATGGCGACGAGTAGCGACGGCGGCAGATACCAGCCGTGCCCTCCCGCCGCCCGCATCGTTCGCTTGGCACGCGGCCCGCCCAGCTGCCGCCCACCATGTTCACGTCATCGGGTGCACGTGAACGAATTCCTGGAGCAGTGCCAAGCACATGCAAGCATCATACACTTTGTGTCTGTCGTCTCGTCGAGTGCGTGCGTCGAGTGGGTGAACACATAGTGCGACAGAAGGGTCGACGAGACGAATGAGCAATTAGGGGCGGGCACACCACAATTCATGCAAGCCATACGCCCTTCGTTTACTTAGACATTTCTTTCATCGAGGGGGATGGTTACGGTTGGGTACCATGGGCTAGGTGATGACATAGGATGATTTTCCTACTCTTCTCCTCCTGGATCCATGGAAGCTAAAATTTGTGCCGAAAAAAAACTAAATTTGATTCTCCGATCAAAGCGCGCCAGACAAAATGATACGCCTGCGCTGTCGCATACTTATGCAGTAGCAATCTAATGGCAGGTGAAAAAGGTATTTCAAAAATGATCGACATCGTTGATCAAACCAAAAACCGCGGAAAATTTCACGGAGTTGAAATATTCGCTCAAGGACCTATGAATTTGAAAATTACTGTATGAAGTTGTTCTGCTCACTATTGCAGTTATTATCCGGTTGCTCCTCCCACTATAACTGCTTCTTATGTTCCCAGTTACTCCACTTGAAGTAATGTCATTTCTCTTTCACTTCCTTCCACATCACGAAAGATATAAAACCTATGGAAAACCCTCAGGTGAAAGTCCTATTCATCAAGAAGACAACAAAATGCGTCACCGATATCTAAATTTCTACTGCGTTTTGTTGAGCAATGCAAGTGGGAAATGTTGCTATGCGAAGGATTCAGCATAACTCACCTCAGAGATGACTGTTTTTCTAAGGCACGTATCGATTCTAGTCTCATTTTGCAATTATTGCGATATTTTTGCTTCAATAGCAGTCAATTTCTGCTTCAAACAAGACACTTTTGGGTTTAATAAATCTTATTCAAGTACTCTGTCTTATTGCATGAAAAATATGAAATCTTCTTGAATAGTTGATTTTTTAAACTGTAGCCATTTGATGGGCATCCGAAAATAATTTAAGGCATCGATGAACGTAGTATCGTTTCCCCCTTTCTTTCACCTCATTCCATCCTATCATCTTCAATATAACGACTCGAAAGCCACCGAAATCAGGATAGGTCTTTTTTCGCACTGAGACCTTATAAAAAGATTTTTCTAAATTATGCAAAAGCACATTCAAATTGCGGGTAAACGTTCGACATTACTGAAGTAGTTTAATAGATCATATTTCATTACTTGCTGCTAAGTGAAATTCTATCTACTATTAGGAATTTAATCAACAATTGTTATCACTGAAATCAGATTTAGAATAAAACTGTTCTTTTCAATAAAACGTTTATCAATATTTTCATTAATTATATAGTGTAGTCAGTGGAAATACCATTTCCGCTTAGCACGAAACACATAATATGTTTTGTTTGTTTTTGTTTTTTTGAAATATTTCCGGTCTTCAACACTTTTTCGTTTCGTTTCAGCGACTTATTATTTGCATAATTTCGGAATATTATCCAGGACGTAATCGTTCTAGCAGATGATTCTTCATTGTTTATGAGTTGCTCTAGTTCAATCCAGCAAATACATATTAATGATTCATTCCATCGTTGAGGACGTCATCCTTATTTCAGTAATATTTTCGCTTTTGCTATTCGTTACCATTTTTTTTCTTCCATTTCAGAAAAATTCTTCACCGAATTTGATATCGTCACTATACGTTGAATTCAGTTGATCCATTTGGTGATGTGTATTCGACTTCGATACAACTATTCCATCTCATTTTCCACATTTCATAACACGATACTTCTAAGCATCTGTTCAATTTTATAATCAAAATTGCTTTGAACTCTCAAATACGTCTTGATACATCCTTATTTTACCGTTATGCAGCAACTATTTGCTACATTCTCAACTCTTTTATCTTTCAAAGTAAACTATCATAAACTGCATTGCTAATATCCGAATCCCATCGAAGTCTGTGAAAAAAAAAAGAATATTTAAAAAATTTTGATGCAATTTTCTTGGAAAATCGCATCGATTTGAATTCAAGCACCAAATTGAGGGTTGCAAGAAATAGAGCGCTCATTGAAAGCGCAGCAACGATAATGCCGCCAAGAGGAAATTTGCTATGTTTTTTCTCAGTGAATAATTCAACCAAAAATATATCGAAAAATGTGACGGTTAGAAAAGACAATTGATGATTTGCTACTTTTCTCGTCTTAATTGGAAGTGTTGATTTTGTCTTTTTTTTATTTTTTTATTTATTTTTATTTATTCATTCATTTATTTATTCACTTTTGAGAACAGTCATCTCCAAAAAGCTCGGATATGTGCATTTTTGGATCAGAACATTTTAGAACATTTGATAGTCTGAGTTTATATTCGAATGACTACTCTATCTACTGTGCATCTAAATACCTTTTTGAATTTTTTTTTTAATTTTACAATTAATTTGATGAATTCGGTTGATTTGCATAGAACTACTAGTAGAGTTCCAGCTTATACTGATGTGGAGAAATAATGATCTCTTCTTTGAGGGGCTACGTAAACGGAAAGAGATTCGAGTTGTCAGCAATGAAAACAATAGGCGTTGATGCAATTCGTATCGCAGACGCATGAACTCTTGCAAACGACGAGACACACCGAGGCCACATCCTTAGCACTAAACAAGATGTCTGCATTCGTAAGAGCGAAGATCGATTCGCTTATGCACGGCGAGGCGAATTGTCTGTAGGTTTGTTGCTATATTTAAAAACTAATAGCTACCCATCAAATGTGATAGCCACGAGTAAAGACCATTCTAATGGCGTTGCTTACTAACCACGGCAATTAAGTTAGCGATCACCGGTTAAGCTCTTATTAAATATGCAAATTTGATCGGCTAAACAGTTAAGAACAACTAAAACAGATGAATCCCAATTATTAAGAAAATAATAATGAGAAATCGACAGAGGTAGTTACTATATGAAATAAATTTTCTCGTCAACTGTGCCGTTCTGTTGTCATTGGAGCAGAATTGTATAATCGTTTATAAAGTATCATATTGCGGAAAAGCAGTTTAGTTGTGGGATATTGGAAAGTTAGAGTTTAATTTCTCAAAATACATTCAATGAATTGATTTATTTCTATCAATTTGAATTTCTATGAATTTATTTCAATGAAAAAACCTATCCAATTATTAACTTTAGTAATTTAGAGAATATTCCAACAAAGTTATGAACAATACATTTTACAAAGTATTTTATTGGTTAGAAAACCTCTACACACTGAACACTTTAAAAAAAGGCGATTTTAAACCTTCAAAATAAAGACAGAATTCCATAATTTGATAGCAATTGTGCATTCATTGCGATAAAAATGATTCATTTTTGCAGGAAAATTTGCAGCAAAAATTACCAGTATGTCGTATAACTTTCTAACATTTTCTATTGTTTATGCGGTGAAATACTATTGCATTCATTGTGTACGTGTTTTATTTTCTAAATGTTAATGCATTTGTCGATTTCTTTTCTTATCAATTAATATTATTGCTGCATTGCTTTCGTCAATATTGCAAAATTTATCGAATTTTCGCGTTATAAGAATAAACAATTTTTTTGCTATTTTCAATGTTTTTAGACGATCATTCCTCTAATAGCGATAGTCACTAATGCTGGAATAAAATGTTGAAATTTGTCTTCTAAGGGAAATAAAGATTTAGATGTTTTATTCATAATTTTGAAACATTTTTGCACCTAATTGTTTGAAATTCTTCGAAAACATATGCGAAAGCGAATCGAAAATATGGCGATAGCAACAAATCGAATGTCGACTATTGACTTCTGCATTACTTCAAATTCTACTCTTGTTGATTTTTATGGTTTCAATCCGAAAACAACAGTGCAAGTTGGCATTAAGCCAAAAAGGCGTCACTATATCGAAACAGATGCTATTATTATATGGGTATGACGTTATATTCGTTTAAACAATGATGAATTCTTTGAATGCTGCTCAACGTTGCATCATAATCAATGCAAACAATACTGCAAAGGAATATCACACAATGAGATAATAGCGAGATATTGCTGAGCTGCTATGCAACAACGTTCATATGCTAGTCGAATAATCCATATCGCTCCTTTCAAAATAAAATCCGTAATAGCATCTGAATTTTCTTATTTCATAAAGGCAAATTAGGCGGGTATATGAAATTCACCTCATTGAATCGTTTCATTTGAACGATTTTCAAGTGGTCGGCTGGTGCAATCGAGAAAGATCGATGATGGTTGCACAGCAAAATTCTATCACTCGATGGTTCGACAATCTACCACTTAATGCTTCAAAATTGTGGCTGAAAATAAGCTGTTGGAAATGTCTCATCGGGATCATATTTTTCTCTCACAAAAATGGAAAACAATTTCCGGCATTTGCTAAAAGAAACAAATGGAAATGGGCGTCAAAGAGGCTTGCGCGATATGCACTATTCGTAACTTCGATCAATCAGCCGATCACTTACCAATATGCAAAAACACTAAAGTAGATAGCTTAAATACCTTTTTCTAAACAATCTACATAGACGATCAGCTGCCCAAATCTTCAGAAAGAAAATCGTTTTTGGATTAAACACCGCTGATTATGAAGTAAAATTCATAAAAGTTATGATTTTTAAGAAATATTCAAAGTACAATTCAGAGTACAAACAAAATATCCTTTTACTATCTCAAAATCTAATTGAAATAAATTTAATAATGAGTTGATACTTTAAAAAGTTAGATCAATTCGGTGTTGCATAAAAGCAAAAAATGGAGCAATTATAAAAACATGCTAAATTAATTTAACTTTCTCTTCAATCATGACTATTTAGTACTGCTAACAAGAACTCGCCAATGTTTCTTCATCAAGTATAAAATAGAATTTCATTTTATAGATTCGTCCCGCCTTCGAACCACTATTATTTCTATCTTCTATTTTCAGTAGGTACTTATCCTGCGAGAAAACATTTTCTCAAGCATAATAGATCTTCCTAATCATATTTAAGGTTGGCATACTGACCAGAAACCGACACAAAGAAGTGATAGAACAGGCTGGAGATGGGGAGGGGGAAACATCTATCCTTATATTATTCTCAGAAAGAAAGTGAGCATTTCTGCGTTAATCGAGCACCTCGCAACTTCCTCTTACATTAGGATGCACCACAACGGTCGCCAAGCCTTCTATGCAGTAGCAGGGTTTGTGAAATCGATCTTATGCTTTCAACTTGGTGGTTACATAAATTTTTAAGCGTTAAAACAACAACGGCATAGGAGGAAGCAGGGATGACAGAGAAAGCATAAAAGTAGCGATCATTTTAAGCATAAGTGAAGATAGGCTCTAATAGAAAATGCGGTAAAAAGAAACTGTTCACTCTCCAATTAAGGATAAAATCAGGAAATTTTGCCAAATATAACTTTGACCATTCTAATTAGCAATAAAGTAAACTGTTTGCTAGCTAACGCATAGGCCATTTGTTAAATTGCTTACCTCTCTGAATGCTATTTCCTATCGAAAGAGGATGTTAGTTCGATACATATGGACGGCCATTTAAGATTCGATGAGTTCAAGCTGAGTTGTTGAAAAGTGCGCTTAATTTTAAATAAAAATAATTATTGAGCATAATGCGTGGTTCTAATAGAAGCTGCAAAATGGTCTATCAATATAGGTAGATAATTCTAAATAACCTTAAAAATACGTTCTTGGTGTGATTTGGATATATTTATTCATATTGCGTATTATTACGCCCTATCAATTCTGACTAGGAAATGAGCCTTTGCGTTTACTGAGAATAGGCAGGCTATTGCACTGATTCATTTCTAAGCGTATTATGAGGGCAACCGGCTGACGTCAATACGACAAAGGTGTTGAAATGTGGCACATTAATGAGCGCCGACAAGGGTGTGTTCGAAACGAAGCGACACCTGTTCATGTTCTCTGAATCGGTTAATTTCAATGTGATATAAATTAAATTTAAAAACTTGCTATGGATATCGTCACCATACTGCGCGTACTTTAATGCGCCATCTCTGCCTTTCACTTGGAGCGTTAAATAAAATGGTGAAAACTTTTCTTCTTTTTTTTCTGACTTATAAAGCCTTATTGACTTATGCCAACTCAACAAGTGCTCAGAAAAACCAGCAAAATTCAGTCTGTTTTCTTCGAGGAGTAAAATTCAAATATTGACCGGATGAAGCAAATAATCCACGCATGTGATTTTATCACGTTTACGGCAGCGACGAAAACAAATCATATAAACACCACATGGGAAATGTACTATGTGCACGTTGATAAGAGTGCTTAAAACATAAGAACATAACAATTTTCTCATCTATAACTACACTATGAAGAATTATGCATTGATTTATTTGGAGAAAAACATAAGTGCATAATTTTAGTACATCTTTGTGCAAGATTCTATTTAGATGAGTGAAATATTTTTGCAGTTATCAGTGATCATTTTGCTTCATTTGCGTGATTTTATAATGGCAGTGATCTACGCATATATAGGTGTGTATTCAGTAATATCGAGTAATTTCTTATATGTCTGGTTGTTTCAACTCGGATGACATCAATGGTGTAGAGTAAAAATTCAGTGATATAATGTCCGCCATTGTAACACCTATAGCATTTATTACGGTAATCTCTCAACTTTAAAAAGAAATATCAGTCATTTAAAGGTGAAAAAAAAACTACATGCATATCACATCGTGTTGGTTTTCATTTCACATCGGTTACATTACAAATTTAAAAAAAAAATTGTTTTTTGGAGGAATTGCGCGAGCTGTCTGCTTCGTTAAAATATGAACGTTTATTGTGCATTTTTAATTGCTTTGTTGCTAATCTATCAAAATGGTTGATCATTGAAAAGCGATGCGAATGCTTATGCCGTAGCTATTCATCTGGGCGTGCTTCTTCATTCGATTCTATGAATTGAATACTGAAAATTCAACTCATTCAGAGACAAATGAAACAAGGGAAACATGTCAGAGTAAGTGGCACGATATGCGGTTTTTGCAATTGTGGTTTCAAGATCAGTCAGATTCAAGGTCACAAAGAAATTAATTTAGACATTTTATGCAGTGGATTCATGTTATAACTGATTTGATCACTCGTACAGATATTTTTTTACGGATACTTAACTTTTTACGCACTTTATAAGTTTCTATTTGCAAAGTTGTGGCTGAGCCTCTATATGTGTGTAAGTGGTTATCTGTCGGTCCGGTAATTTTAACTTGGCAATCTTTAAAGCAAGGTTTACAGATATTAGTTGGTTTAATGTTGACTAATAGAGTTAGCCCCGTAAGTCAACTTAACAGTTATTTACCATATCCTAAAATGGTTACAAGTTAGAGGTTAAATCTATCAAAATAACCTAGCATGTATTTTACACCGGCTGCGTCACAGACAATTGGGAAAATGTGTCGGAGGAAGTGGCACGATGTCCGCTTTTGCATTCCACTCATTTGAACAAACCAGTTTGGTAGGTTAAGAACAAACAATACATGCGTTTATGTTTTAACTGACTCGGAACACTTGTGCAAATGTTCTAGAAAAGAATCGCTTTTTGTGGCCCGTCTGGTGCAAAATGCAATCCCACCGGATGCAATATTTGTGCAAACATTTAGCTTTTGAATGTCTAAAAGTCCTCTAGAAGTTGATCGTCTATAGGATCGTATAGTGGTTATTGAATGCTCATATAGTGAACATCCTATGATTAAAATACGCCCATCGAAAATTACAATTGTAACTCCACTGATTCCCTAGTTGAAAATCATAGCCGTAATATGCTATGCAATTGGACATTTACAAAATGATGCAAATACGAGCTGCTTACTAAAAAGCGGCATAAGCGGTTAAAGCGATCGAAATATGCACTTTATTATTTGTTTATAAATTATGAGCGCGGTCGGTTTGATGAGCGGAACTGGATTGCAAAAACGGATGTCATAGCAGCTGCTTGGAGATGCTTCTCAATTGTTCTAAGCCAATCAATTGCAAAATCCATCCTCGCCGGTATGAAGTCTATGCAATACGAGGTTCTTTTTTAAATGCAAAAGATTTTCCATAATTTTTTTCTGAAATTGGCCCTTCGGCTTGAAGATTAGGATATAGGGGTCACCGCATCGTGAATAATTTCCTGTAACTCTTCGATGATTTGTCGGTTGAGCAACATATAGGGGCATCACATCAAGAATTCACTAATAAATAAACCAAAATCCTTGAAATGAAATCTTTCCAAGTGTATGATGGTTTTTTTTTCATGATACAGGTATAAGAAAACCAAATACGATAATTGAAGTGCACTGGATAGTTACAAATCTGTAATCTCAAACTGATAACTAACCTAGTAGTGCTTACCAACGATTGGATAATCTCTGCAGTTACGAAGGAATGTTTGACTGTTCGCAAAAACCAAAAGATTAAAGTGTAAACCGAAAGGCTCAAAATTTTTTTTTTCATCGCTCGATATAGTGCGTTAGTTTTCAGTGGAAAATAGCATGTTTCCGCCTTTAAGAAAATTTTTCACTCGAGAAGCAGATGAAAAGCTCGAAATGGATAGTAAAATATTTACAGAGAGGAGCGAAAAACTACCTCCCTCGCCTTTCGTCTTCTTCAGTGACCTAAAAAATTAGTGGGGATAGAGAAAAGTTTGAAAGCTTCAAGAAGAAACTCAACGAGATTTTAAGCACAAAGTGAAGAAGCGTGCATTTGGAGTGATTGGAACGCCATATTTTTTGCAGTTTATTCCGCCGGGCCAATATCCTACCAGATTCATCATATATCGATGAAAATAGTTGATCAAAATTTGAAAAAGAAATCGTTGAATTTGAAATTGTCCAAAAAAATGTTACAAAGTGTTTCAAAACGCACGCCGAAAAATCATTGAAAAAAGAACTGAAAATTTTTTTCTATTTAATTAATCGATGGAAATTTCTAATCGGAAATTTGCTTTCATCAGTAGATGGGTGGCGAGAAAAAAAATGGGCTTGAAAAAAACTTTGTGGCAACAATCGGCAATAAATTACTAAAACGGTGATCATGTGGAACGAGTTTGGCTTTAAGGAGCATTTCTGCGAGGCAGCTTGCGAGTTGCAACGATACCGATCTATTTATGTATACCATCACATCATCATCATACACCGACATACAGATATATACACATACGTACCTACATGCATGTATACACACATACAACACACATTAGCACAAGCACGACTTAATCATATACTTTCAAAAACATTTGCTAAAGGTATGCCTAGGTTCTGACGAACTTCTGAGAATACTGAAGGAAGAGTGAGGGCTAGAACAAGTACATGCGTTAGAGCTTTTTCAAGCGATCTAGCTCGAGCTTGGTAGAAAATTTTCGCAGATCGAGCTTAATGAAAAGGTGATCCTCTCATCATCTCTCCTGCATCCGTTCTCGCTCCATCATCAACGTCCTCCTATATTTAAAAATTAAAATGTTCAAAAGTCTATACTACCGACTTTGCGTAACGCTTGGTAATAGCTCATTTTAAGGTATAGAAGAATGGTCGCACGATTAGATGCTGTTCTTTTAACAGCAATAAATATTTCGAGATAGTTTAACGATTTAACTGTGAAGATGAATCGAATTCAAGAGAAAATTAGCAAAATTTGATTCTTTTAGGATAAAACTTTTTTTTTAAACTCTTGTATGAGCAGTCATAATTTCATAAATTTCTTCGAAGCAGACAATAGTGATGGTTTACGATGCATAGAGAATGGAAATGCAAATAAAGTAAATGTGGCTAGTGGATTGCAAGAATCGATTGTCTGGCTGGCATTAGAGTGTTTGGTTTGCGGTTGCCAAATTTCATATGACGCTTCAGACGAGCAGCAGAAAAAAAGAAAAAGAAAAAAGAAAACGCCTCTTTGAGGGCAATACCAATTTGAAACGCCAAGCAATTGGGTTGTAAGAATTTCAATTCAATCAACTATTCAAAGTGCCCCATTGTGTTTTGATAATTTCAAATTGTGCTACTCATCGTGAGCACAACACATCATTGCCGTCTCGGCTGAAATATTGCATACATCAACCAGACAGCTGACGTCAATGCACTTACGTTTACATCTCTATATTTCTATGTACTTCGATGTTTTTTTGTATGTAGTTTAGTGCTGAATTTATATGTATTACATGAATGTACCATACATATTTATTTAAATTTGCGATATACGTTTCCTTGGTATAAAAACATCGAATTGGGAAGTTTTAATTTTCAGAGGATTTCTTCGCTTAAAAATTTTCTTCAGATGTAATTCATTGAAGAGTTAGTCATTTCTACTTCATTTTTGGCAAAGTTTCAGAAAAGTTTATGATGTGGCCTACACGAAGTTTTGGAATATTTGCATATGTTGGCAACATAACGTTTACAAATTTTCATAAAAAATATTTACACAATTACACTGCTGTATGATTCATGAGATACGACCTTAGTGCATTAAAGCTTCAAGCAAGCTATGCTTGATAGTTAAATTAAATGCGGAATTTTCCTATGCAATATTCTCTCGAACGACACTATGAAATAGACACTATGAATATGCAAATTATTGATGTTAATCTATATGAGCAATTTCAAATAACGCGTAACGATTGTTTATTTTCATATATAAGCTAATATCTCAATAAATATTATGTGAGTTTATAGACGAAACGATGAATGGATATAGTGGTGTTATTGCGTCGACGTGGGCGAAGAGAGATATGCCGGAGGCGTAGTATGAAGGCGCATCTGTTGTATGTGCACTATTGGATTGTCGGAAAAAAAAAACGATGCAAACGGGAACCCATCTCATTTCCGATTGCACTCACTCATTCACCTTTCTCACATCACAAATGCTTTCTTACGTCATTTTTGTGGGTACTTTTCCTATGCATACAATGTTTAGAAATTTTCAGCGTTATTTTAATTCACATTTAGATGTTAAATAAAGCAAAATTCAACTGAAAGAAAATTCCCACAAAAAAGGGTTTCCATTTCACAATTCAGCGTTTCGATCATTCAACTCGTTTGGATTTCATTCTTGTATAAATTATCCAACATATTGCTTATAGGATATTTCAAAAATTAGACCTTATTGATGCATCACTTCCGATGAGCGGTATTCGAATGATCGAAAACCGTGTACTCCTGGCATAGAGCGATCGTTTTTTCGACTTTAGCGTTCAAGAAGCGCCCACTTTTAAGACGAATAAATTTTTGCACCTCAACACTTTTTGACGAGACAGTACTCTCTTTGTCGCATAAACATAAATAACAATAAATTTCTCCGATATATTAACGGCACAACATGAACTTGTGATTAAACGTCGATTAATATGAGTGATGCCACAGTGCACATAGGAAGCTTTTAGATTTCAGCCCTTGGAAACCACAAAGGTAATTTGCATATCTGATAGCAAAGATATTTCAACTGAATAATTTGATTTTCGCAATCTCAACAATTCGGATATTATCACTATTATCGGGTCAATGAAAGACTTTTCGATGATCTCGACCGGGATTCGCCTAAAAGTATATTCGCAACAAAATGAGACACAAAGGAATAATTGTCGGGTTGTGCTGATGTGCCGCTTCTCATGAAATTTACAGATATGTGCAACGCAACATTATGTCGACGTCATCGATGTGCGCATGTTTGTTTCAGTTTCTCGAAGAGCGTCGGCATGCGAAACCCCCCAAAAAAGATGATTAAATTTGTTGTAGAATCTATATCATCAGCTAGCCTCTTACCGTTGTTTGATTGTGATTGGTCATCCATCTCCTTCTTGAATTATTGACAAATTACAAGTGCATTTTGCTCCGTATTCTTTCGACTTCTACCTAAAAACGAATATTTTGGTTGGGAATTTGTAAAGCGATTGATACTAGAGAAGCACATTCTTAGTTAAATATTCTGCTCATTTCACTTGCATGTTCTTCGACAAATTCAAATGTTGCTAATGCGCATTGCAAATTTGCATTTGCAAAGCGCAATAGCAACATATCACATATGTTCGTATGTATGAGTCAACGCATGTAACTGCTGCTTGTGTGTCTGTCATATGCAACTGTTTGATGTTCATCTTTAATTTGCACATCAGGAAGTGTGCAACTCGTTTTAACGATGATTGCCTTAAGATCGCTAGGGAAAAGTACTAATGAGTCTCTTCGGGTGCTGATAAGTGAGAACATTGTGATGAACAAATAAAGCAGAATGGAGATGGTCACGTGCTATAGAGACCACAAAAGTGGAAAGTAGCAGAAGAAAAACAGTCGAAGAAAAGGTTATAGTGAGTCACAAAAGCAGTGGAAAAAGAACTTGTTGATTTAGTCACTTTAACTCAATGAAACAGATGTAACTGAAAGATGACATGGAAAATATATTTAAAAAATTTTGTGGCCATCTTGAATCATTTTATGCCAAAAAAAAATAGATCCTCTAACTGGAAAATATCTCGATGAAATCGCTCGCAATGTAAATTTCAATCGATTCTTTGCGATAGTGAAATTCTAAATTGATCTTAACTTCGATTGAATGTTACGCAATTTTATACTTTCTTCTTTGATAACTTTTCGAGCGCTATTCGGCAATTTCAAGCAGATAATATTTTATTATGGTTCCTCAATAACAACCTCATATTGATGGCTCATTTGTTTAAAATTGTATCAAAGAAACACAGACGCTATCATTGAACTTTTTTGAAGAGTTGCGGTAACGCTGCGGATTTGTGAGCTATTGTTTTTCAGAATTCAATTTTGCAAACGAATTCCTCAACTTAGAGGAAGATTGCAGGCCACGGCGGTTAAAGAAAGAATAGGGAATCTTCTTCAATGACCAAAAAAGCCAACGGTCATCAAGACATGCACATTACCAAGAATGCATCAAATATAGTGTAATTCCTCGGTACTACAATGTATAAATTGTGGTGTCGTATTTGTTAGCCAAGTTGGTCGATTATTTGCCAAGAAGTCGGTGATTTATGCATATATTGGATGCTTTAATACCTCTCGTATGAAAAAAAAATCCACAATCTTAGCAGCTGAAATGAATGAAAACAACTTTCACATAGGGTAAAGGATTTTCATTTCCCTCTTCTTTCCTAGAAAAAACCCTTGTAAGCATTATTTATCTTGGATTACACATTCAAAAAACTTAAAATTTTACAAATTCAAAACTGTTGACAAGTGGCAAATTCAAAATCTTAGAAACTGAATTCTTTGAAAGAGGAAAAATTTACGAATATTTAAAGGCAGATAAACGAAAACTAAAAGATGGTTGTTTTTAAAGTTTAAAATAGGCGTTATCATCAAATGAATAAACAATCTGTTATGCGGTACCATCATTTTAAAAAATGATTTTCTCTAGTGTTCCTATTAAGTCATCAAGTGATTATTAAGCCAAAAATGATTTTCTGGAAGTTCATCTGCATAATGACTTTAAATTATTGATCCACTGCTTTTAGAAAGTTGAAATGCGCCTTAGAATCGGGAAAATTTAAATTCACTATGGAGAAGAATTTATAAACCAATCTGGCTCTTGAGATGACCGTAATTGACTATCGTCGCCAAATTCAATTCGAGCGATTGAAAGGTATATGCAAATTTTTGGGCGCACTTGGTGTCAATATTTCTGTTCGAAGGTGTTGAATCGACTGAAAGTTGAGTGAGTGTGTTATTTTATAGTGTTGATCAACCCCTCAAATATCATAAATTTAACTTTACCGCTTTCCAACTTATAATCACTAAAGAGCCAGCAAAATAACAGCGAAATACATATGCCCGCATAGATGAAACCACTTCAGAACATCACCCGAAAATGCAAATTTGCAAAGGCACATAAGAATGCCACAAATAATATGAACGTGTGAATTTTAAACTTCGATGAATTTTAAACTTCGACTATTCTCGTAGAAAAAAAAAATTCTGAAAGAAAAGATATAGAACAAGGAAGTGAGCCTTGTGTCACTCGTTGAGCACGTTGAATAAAAATCATCAACGAATGTTGCAATCTTCACGTAGAATAGTTATTCGCTAATGCTTCATTTAAAATATCATCATCATAGTGTACACAAACAATTCATTCATTTCCAGGAACAGCAATATTTCCTTAATAGAATAAAATTAACGCACTATGAGCATTCGAGAAAAGTGAATAGCAATTATATCAATAAATTTCGCATAAACAATTAGTGATTATGCTAAGTGAAAAACATTTTCAATTTCTTATATATTGAGAAAAGAAAGATGCAATCTAATTCATGATTAAGCAGCAATCTGTTGATCGTTGATGCCGTTATAAAGAAGCACGAAAAAAAAAAACGCAAATAAGCTAGCATTTATTTCAATATCGAGTGACAAACTCGACTACCTCCAATTAGTGCAGAAAATTAAAATTTTCTATGAATTTATTTACAAATGTTGTGATAATAGTAGCTGAGCAAAGTGGTATATGTGGCAATGATGATATATGAATACCCTCTTATACGGGAGCGTATTTGCATTATCAATTCGAATTCAATTGTCGATCAATTGCTTAGTTGTCGATGGAATCTGTGCATTGTCTGAATATTAATTGTCGATGGAATCTGTGCATTGTCTGAATATTACGCTTAGGCCCTTCATTGAATATTGTCACTTTGACCTATACAATCACGACTGACAGCAAAAGACGAAACCGACTAAAATGAATCAAAGAACAGGAAAAGCATTGAGAGAAAGTGGATATGATTGTGCATCTGTGGCAGCAAACTTAAGAGCAACTCACCTCATAAGACAATGAGACACGAGCAATAATTTATCAAAATTTAGACCGAACCGACCCCTCTCTTCTCCCCCCCCCCCTCCCCCGCCTCATAAAGTCTCCTATAAACGACCATTTTTTTGGCCTTAATAATTGTAAAATTGTGATTCGATAGATGCTAAATCCTATCCAGTCGACCGTCAAATGAACACTAATTTTGGGCTCATCGAAGAGTCAATAACTCTTTTAGAAAATGATCGACCATCTTGAGATCTTGACATAGCTTTTCTGCCGCACAAATTGTACCCAATAAAATTTCGTGCTTGCCCAGTTGAAATAGACGAACAATGAGGCGCATCAGACTGTCAGAAACATATTTGCATGTAATTCGAGGTGATATCGTCACAATGCATTGTGCAAAGCACTCAAACCTACAAAAATGCAGAAAAATGGCCATAGGCTTTCCTCACTTTGTTCATTCTCACCACAACGTTCGCTTTTTTTTTCAACATGATAGGCAAATATTCCTAAACTCGAGCACTGTGACGATTTTAAAAAACCGATCGGTCGATCATCAATACAATTTCTATGGTTATTACGGATAGCAGACTGCGAAATTATTCTTAATTAGCCATATTCTTCGTTCATCATTGTTTATGCAAATTTGCATCTATAAAACGCATTTGACGGTCCCTGTCTCCTTATACGTACGTGTGTTGCCATTTGTTAATTTGGTAGTCTCAGGTTAGGTTTCACTACAGTCGAGTAACAAACCTGACACATCCAAGTACCTTATAGTTGCGTTTTGTTATGTCTGCTTTCAAGCCAATTTGTCATCTTCTAAAAGTTTGCAACACACTTTATAATATTTCAAAAATTTACATGCATATGCAATCGCTCAACTCACTAAAAAAAAGAAAGAAAGAATTTTCTGTAGAAGATTTCAAATAGCATTTCAAATAGTGATTGCATTACTGTGCATTCGTTATTATTTGTCGATAATTTGTCAAAACGCATCGATTTGAGATCAATGAAAATTGCAAAAGCGAATATTCTATCAACTGTTCTCACATGTTTTTTTGCACTAATGTTTACAAGTTTTCATACTTTCCTTTTAATGTTATATTTTATTCTAGGCGTTTTTAATGTAGTGAAAAATATTTTTCGACAATGAACACCTATAAACAGGTTACAAGATGCTAACGCCTATTCAAAGATTGGGAGTGGCTAGAAGTGATGTTAAAGTGACGAGATTATCATCCATTTCAAATGGGATTTTTATAGGCAAAATTAGTTGCAATGTTTTTTGTTTCGTCTTAAAAAAAACACACAATAACCATTGAGTGATGGAATGTCATTAAAAATATATTTGATATGTGTCCTTAAAATTTCTTTAAAATGCATCAATATTAGAGGAATTTATGAAAACACTCGGAATAGAGCTCATATCTTCTCGATTGTTTTGCATTGAAGCTCGTTCACATGTTAAGCCGACTTAAGTACCACAGATGAAGGTATATGCTCCTATCGAAAGGGAATCAACGAGAGTAAACTCGAAATGGACCGTTAGAAAGAAACCTAACGTCTAATAGAGTGTTTAAGCAACGCAGTTTAACGCAGAAAAATAAGCAACGAAAAACATCATAGCAAAATCACATGACAGCGATACGGAAAGCACTGACTTAAAAAAGCGGAAAAACAATTTTTAGGCAAAATATCGACAAAGATCAATGCCTAGTGGAAATATTGCCAAGAAAATATTGGAGTTTCAAAAGATTGAATATGAGTAGTAACACTGTTGTTTCGCAGACGCATGATCGATAGATGTGTTAGAATAACAGTTTTTTGGTTACGACCTTCTTATCCAACCACAAAAAACAACATCTCGACTACCCCTTTCTTGGACATCGCAGACGTCGTACTCAACACGAGCGTAATGCCCAAGTTTCCCTTTCCATTCCCTACATATGTGACACTTTTACTGACGAATTTTCTCTCCTCCTCAATAAGCACCGACTTCTTCTTAAACTAAACGTTACCCCCCCCNAAACTCTATAAAACGTAAAAGTGTATTTTATTTGATGAATTTCAGCTTAATGTGCTATGATTATGGCTCAAAGAGCCGAAACGTCAGCATAAATCATTATTCCATCTGTACTCGACGCATTACATGGTCATAACCAAAAAACTGTTATTCTAGTTTCAAAAGAAATCAGAAAGCGATAAATAAACGGACGGAAAAAGAAATGATATTTGATAGAATATGGCAATAAATTTAGTAGTGAAATTTCCGCACTAATTTTTATTTGTTTCATTCTATCAGTTTGTAAGATAGCATTCGACATCGTAAATTACTATAGAAATTTCGAATTTTACCGATTTAACTAAAGAGATCATTTGCGTTTGATGGCATTTCAATTGTGGACACGTTTTTTTCCATATATTGACTACAGCTCTATGCTCTTTTTTTTTGCGTTTGCTATTCTATTCGCACTAAGAAAGGATCGCTTTTTTTGACAATAACGGTTCATTACAATTGGGGCAGATTGTTCTGCTCTCCTCAATGACATATTTTTATGACTGCTTTGCTATTCATTTGCAATAGCTAAAAGATTTAAAAGACTTTTTCAAACAGTTTTTGAAAAAATAAAAGCACATTGTATCATATAGAAAGAATTAGTCACTGCATAATTTTGTTACTATTATCTCTTGTATGCGTGGTTGTTTCAATTATTTTCATTCTTATTTTTATTCCAACACCCCAAATGAAAAAACCTATCAAAGTAGAACATGGGAGCAAGAAAAAAGCAAGGCGCTCGCAAAAACTACAATTTAGGCGAATAGATATACAAAACACATCAGCAGCAATAGTGCGTAAATAGAAAAAAACTGAACAAAAGTTGAATGTTGAAGAAGTAAATGCATTAACCATATTAGTGGGAAGCAGACCTCAGACTCATCAACACGAAATTGGAAACTATGCAAAATACTGTTTGTGCTGCAATATTTTTTACCCAGCTGGAATTGATACGCTTGTTGACTACGGGAATGGGCAAACTGAAAAACACTTCTGAGAGTAAGATGTCGGAAGAGGCGAACACAATTTTATGACAAAGAATCAAGTGAGACTTGAGCCCGTTCCAACACTTAAGGTTTCCAGTCTAGTAGCGTAGTTGGGCTGATATACACCACGATTGAATTTGCGAGAAGCAATGTGCGCGAAGTATTCTCGGACATCCTCTGCCGACTTGATATCAAATAAAGAGACCCCATAAAATTGCAATATAATAAAATTAGTTGGCAGTAGGCGATAAAGGAATTTTGATAATGCTGCATACATCTGTGCTATAAAGCGCCGAGAATAAAGTTTGCAATTCTTGATGATTTTTTAGCAATAGTGGAACAATGCAACCTTCAGTGAAGTTCAGAATCGATTGTGAAACAAAAATCGTTGATAGTAGGAAGCACTTAGCCTGAGAAGACGTTCATATCAGAAGTTGATATGAACGACACGATATTTTATGGAGGAAATATTTAAGTGACATAAGTTCGATCAGTTGGCAAATGTATCGAGATCTTTTGCAGAATATGGAAGTCGTAGCTAGAATCATGCAATGGGCGTTAAATTTTGAGTTCATTAGCAAAGAGCTTATTACTACTTAAGATATTAGCAGATACGTCGTTGATGTAAATGAGGAAGAAAACAGGACTCAACGCATTTCGCTGTGGCACATCACGTGGAAATGAATGTGGAGCGTAGTAACTATCTCTATTTCATGATTGAAACTTTACGTAAGAGTGCTCTGACCTATTTTAGAATCAATGAAACCATATTTTTCCATCTTCAAGAGCAGCTTGTCATAGCAGGCTACACCAAAGGTCTTAGCTTAATCATCACACACCAAGGCACTCCGACGCCTAAGCACGAAATAAGCCGCGATATTGTGGATCGATCAGAGACGAAGCCGAACTTACCAGGCTTGAGAAAGCTCTTTCTGGAAGCCTCACAAACGGACAAAGTTAGGTTAATCTGGCGAAAGCTTCTATTGAGGTGGCAATCTGTACCTTTAGCAAAAGTTCAACGAAATTTTCTAAAAGAATAAAGATGTGAGCAAGAAAGCGAACTTAGGAAAATAATATTGTTTTTAATTGACCATAAGATTGTTTTTACGGTGCGTTTCAACACGAGAGCCATTGAAGCAAAAGTGAGGGAATTTAGTTCACGTGAGGTATATCAAAAGTGGCCTTCTTATATTAACTTGCAAATTGACCTATCAGCTTCGAAACGAATCAACGACAATTAGCGTCAAAGTATTTCTACACATTTTGCAGTTGGCTGGGCTTCATATTACGCTGATTCACTCAAATTCATAATCGGTCAAGCCGAAAAAATGAGTTTCGTGTCAAGAATTAAAACCAACCGTCAAAATAATGGAAATTTGAAAGCATTTTCTGCGGTTCTTTATCAGCTTATGAATTGGCGGGTTAGTGAACACAATCGAAAGACATACATGCTGGATCATCTAGCGTACTTCTCCAACTGTTTTTTTAGCCGAATTTAGTTGAGTGCGATTCAGCGGACTGTCAAATGCATGCAAATTTCTGCATACCTTTACTCTTAATAACCTTTTCAAAAGTTGAGGAATTAATGAGAAAAATTGCTTGAAGGGGTCATCAGCGAAAACGTAGACAGACAGACACCTACATTCACAAAGATACGACTTAGAATGAGCCTTTCAAAAACAAATTTGCAATACCAGCGAGAATTTCAAATGAAGAAGTTACTAGAAGAGATGGGGCATGATGTGCGCTCTTGCGATCACCTCGCTTGACTAAATAGTTCTACACTTTAAGTACAATTAATAATTAACAAGTTTCCGAGAACAATTCATTCTTTTTTGCAACTCAACCGATGCAAGATGAAAAACCGAGTAAAGTAAAATGTAGGTGAATTTTTTTCACCTTAGGTGAAATATAGTAAAGGAGGTTATCCTATGTCCTATATTATAGCTACACCATCCGCAGTGATTTGCGAATTGAATTTCGGTACAGAGAAATACCGACGCATACGAATGTACAGACTGGGTATCACTATAATCCACTATGGTAAAAAAATTGTATAAGTGTATAAGAAAAATCGCAAAAAAAAAAACTTAGCACCAATCAGTTGCAATGACCTCTGTACCTTCGTATCATATAGATAGGAGAAACAAACAGTAGTGATTCGACGATGACAGAAAAAGTGATAACACAAAACTCAAGAGAACACTATCGACATTTGGCTTTTGCCAAATTGCCTTATCACTACAGTAAGCACTCAATACAACGACTACTCAATTATTCATATTCCATGGAGGCCGATTAAGTTAAATGTTGTAAACGAAAGGTTTACGTCCATATCAAAAGTAATATAATTATCTAAATCAACAAACATAAATATTGCGACGAAGGAAAAATGTGAGGGTGCAGCAAAATGCTATATTACTACGAAAGTTCCATAATGGAGTGCAAACTCAACAATTTCAAAAACTATCACTTAATTAATCTGAGAAGTAAGAAGTGGTTCGTTGCTAATCATTCTTGTTTCAATATTTATCACTAATAATGAACTATGAGCATTTTTCAGCGAAAAATCTTTAGTTCACGTGAACCTATACAAAAAGACCAGGTCTACATCTGAGCACGCCTAGATCTTACGTAAATTTCGGCAAATTTCTGCTCTTAATCAACTACCATGTTAATCACTCAAGGATAGTGTAGTGCTAAGAAATATATAGGTAGCTAGCACATTGTTACTGGGCAATATTTGCTGTTTTCATTGTCACATTTAGCGTATAGGAAGAGCAGATGAACCTTCACCGAATTGTAAACTGTTCACTGCTCCCATCCCCTTCACCCCCTAAGTCTTAATCCATCGTTGTTATGGACGATGCTTGTGAGATCCGATCGTGCGAACGTCACAACAAGAGTACAAGATTCAAATTTATGAACTAGGGAGACAATGAGCTTGAAAATATTGGGAATATTTCAATTTTACAGTGTGCCCAATTTTCGAAAAGTTTCTTCGCCATTCTTCAATCTTCTAATTATGGTCGCTGAAGGTAATAGATCAAGCAACATCTCAGCAATCCTCTCCTTCCTTCCCTTCCTCCTCCTTCCTCTCTCCCTCATTCCGCCTCCCTTCTTCCTCTTCCAATACTCCTTTCCCCTCCCTCCGCCATCTCCCTCACCTTTCCAAACGTAAAATCTATAGAAATAGAATTTTCGAAATTGCTGCGAGGATGCATCAGCCTAATTTTGTGAAGTTTTTATGCGTGATCGTTCTCATCAATTCAAATCGCAACAAAATGGCAAGTAAACAATAAACGAGTCGTATAAACTTCTGCATTTTTTGCTGTCTACCCGCCATTTGTGACGATATATTCATGAAAAAAATTCAGCTGAACGTTTAACCTTCGGAAATTTGTTATTCATTTATGTAGTTCATAAATGGAATAAGTTTAAATTCCAGAAATTATTTCGATATTCGATTCAAATTCTTCGATCAGTGTGGAGAAATGAACGTCAAGAAATAACTGAGAACGATAAAAAAACTATCAAACTGCATTCGTCGATTATAGAGGTACTTTCATAAATAAGAAAAGGCCTCCCTATCAGTCGAAAAGCATCTATACACAATTGCAAAGGAATTAAAAGAGATCGTATTAAATATTTTCTTATTTTAGTACTTTCACAATTGCAAAGGAATATATCTTAGTTTAAGATCGCACTATTAAATGAAGAAGGATATTCATTTTCGTAAATTCCAAAGTGAAAGTAAGGTACAGATGATTAGTCTCTTGTAACTGGCGTATTAAATTCCATGTTTTTCTTATATACGACGACGAGCGAATACTATTCTTATAGCATCAATCGATGTGTACCTATTATTAAATATTTCGTACTGTGAAATTGCAATTGTATTATATATAATAATATCGAAGAAGTAATTTATGTAATTTCATGTAAAACATTTGCTGCTGTTAGTGTGTTAAAATCTAGCGTTGTCGCTTTATCGTTATTGGACGAGAATGGATTTGAGTCCACTAATCTTCATTCTTCCACCATTTCTGCCATATTTTCAAATGAAAATAAATATTCATTTATATACTAGATTTGTGCTATATACTTGAAGTTTTATGCAAGAAATTGTTTCATTAGTAAGGTGCATGTTCATTTCTACATATAGTATAGCAATTTTCATTTGTTAAGCACTTCGATACCGTTAAGATTGTATTGTCATTCGGTAGTTTCTTTGCTGATAGCAAATGAAAAACGACCTTAGTTTATCGACATTGAGTTGGCAGCTTCTACTTTAGTGCACAAAGAGTAATGTTTGTCACGTGCCTATTTTTTAGTCTGCCCTATAGAACTTCATTGCTTTGCTTGTTGCACTTTTCATCGTTGCACATCATTCACGTGAACAATGGATGCTACAAACATATCCCTATCCAACCAATATATAGTAACCAGCATAACAACGTTTGTTGGGGTTGGGGGTGGGGGTTCGTTGATAGTGGGAGGAGGAGAGTGTAACAACGAGAAACAGGAGGAAGAAGATAGGGGAATTAACACAGAGCTTTCTCTCTCCAAATGAATCGAAATGCATTTTAAAGTGAGGAAATCGATGTGAAATTCCATTTGAAATGTTTGTTCGTGAGGAAAAGTTAGGAAATACATTCTGTAATTTAATAAAACTATTGCTTCATGATCAAATCTTTTTCAGGAAAAATTGTTTTATAACGACGCTGAAGAAATTTGAGAAAAAAAATCTTCATTATTGTCTAGAAAAGCTTTCTTGTCATATATTGCCAACTATAGTACAATACGTGATTTTCTTACCTCACTTGAATAGATCAATCGCTTGCCATAAAAAATACCAAATAAGCAACAAAATACCTAATATTCCATTTCTAACACAAATCTAATCGCTTATAGAGAGAGAAAAGATTCTTTTTATATCGGCTGTTCAATGAAATTGAACTGCAATTTAATGGCGCCTTTTAAGTGACAATAACTCATATGAATGGTAACGAAAGTAGTGATCGAATATCAATCTATGATTTAGATTGTGCTTATTGCATTTTATATTTCGAAGTTTTTGTGAGTGATGATTTGAAGCCACCCGGTTGCACATATGTGGACGTAAATCGATATGGCGCCCACTATAGAACCACTATTCCAATGACAGCCGATTTCGAATGTCTTTTAAAAGGCCATATTTGTTAGCACGCAACTAATCCCACTGATATAAGCGAGATTGTTTACATTTTATCAATGTTCTGCCATTAAAAAATTTTTTATAGGTGGACAGCTAAGCTTTCATTCTAGTGATGTTTTATTATATATTATGAATATCAAAGAGCAAACAAGCAAATGCCTTGTGGAAGAGGTGTTATCTAGTTGTGCTATAATAAAAAAAAGTTGTCTCCTACGATTCACTCACTCCTAACTAAACACCTCAATACTCTTTCAACTTCAAGTGGCAAAAAATAGATTGAATGCATTCGTGAATCGTAGATGAGAACAACATTCCATCAACCAAAAACCTTGTTATAACCACTTCATAATTTCACGACCCATACGTGTTGCAGTTTATTTTCGGTGAATGCAATTTTTGTTGATTAGAGATATTTCTATTCCGAAAAATGTGAGCGCTATGGTGGCATTCGAGCTGTAGTGATAACACACACAAGTTAGAGCCCTAAATGAAGTGAACGAGTGTTGTTTAGCAGATGCTTGATTGTTGCGCACGATGCCATGGCCATTGTGCACCGATTGCAAAGAGGTGACTAGGTACTACATCGGTGTTGTTTATTATACATCTATCTAATCGTCATCTCAACATCCAATGTGTTTCGTTTGTTCAGAATGGAGGTTTGACTTTTGTAATGATCGGCTACTCTGCCAAGAGAATTTCATCGAAATACAAAACTAAGTCGACATAAAGTTTGCGTGAAGTTTCATACTCACAGGCTCAGCTCTAATAGACTTGCTTGGAGCAATTATTGGGTGCAATTGCACAGGTAAGGAAATGAACGAGTATGCGGTTGAGATCTTATTAACTATGCAAGTGTAGATATTAGCTAAGTAACAGTACCTAAGACAACTTATGCAAAACAGCGTTAGAGTGATATCGCAAACGAAAGCAACCTGACATTATGAATGCCAAATACGACGGCAGTTCTATTTGCTTATTTTTATGATATGAGCCGATAAATAAATATTTCAAAAGGATTTTTTTTTTGCCGGATCTGATCACTTAGCGGATAAAAATTTACTTCTTAAATATCATAGCACCGTTTATTGTCCATAATTCCTTTACAAGTGAATGATTTTATTCAAAAGGGCACGATATTGGGAAGTTTTGTGAAAATTAGTTTCGATAGTTAGCGCGTTGAGACGACAATTCATATCAGCGCATATGATCACACAGTTATAATTTCATTGTAATGCACTGAAAAAAAAAAGCTCAACTGAGGTATATACTTACCCAACATAGTTGAATCGGGATTTCTGTTTCAAACATTACAGCCAACAACAACGAAACTCCGGAAGTTCGGAATCGCAATTACTATGCAATCCTAAGACATGGATCTAAACTATGTAATTGGAACGAAATCATAACCGAAACCATAATCCCAAAAAACCTCAAAACGTTAGGGACTCCAGTATTTGGCGGATCGAAGTTCTGGCGCAGCTCCACTGCCGTGTAACACTTACTCATATTAGTTAAATGACCTTGTTGGTAATTGAGCAGTGAATCTACAAACAATATGCACTTGAAACCCTCACCCTTGACGATATAAAAATGATTGCTCAATTACAGATCTTATCAACTAGATATTATTGACAGCATCATTTAGGTGTGTTTTTTCGGCTGCATGCTAAAGAATCTCTCTATATTTAGTAACTGCATATGAAAGGGGTGATTCTATTGCGCATGTGACTTGAGAATGCTGGTCTCTGATGCTTTCCTGATGTGTTTACCTAACGATATCACATTATTTTCTTTATATTTCTTGCATTCAATTTCATAGTTTCATGTGAATTCATTTGATGTCAAAGGAATTTTTGAGAAGAGCACTTTTTGAGTCGCATTTGAAAATAACGGAGACAAATGCAACAGAGAACGAGCACAAATTTATTTCTATTCTAAAATAAATTATACAATTTCAAAAGTACTAATTAAGTTCGAAAATATCAGCCTTTATTCGATTACAGTTGCTATCTGAGATAAATCTATTGGGAGATATCGATCAAAGACATCGATTTATTGAATAATTCTAAATTTACATTCATTCATTAGATTAATTCCATTCAATATTGCAATAAAATTGTTTTGTATACTTCAAACAATTATACAATTTTTGTGCAAATAAAAGTTAAAAGGAACCAATTAGATGAGTTTCCATTTTATTAAGAAAACAAATCGCTCTTCACAGCGTCGAATTGGAAGAAAACTTTCAGCGATCGCCGATATTTTCATTGTATTGTTAACGAATCTAGGTGCGCTTATTTCCATTGATAGAGAACGTTTTTAAAAATCGATTCCAATCGAATTGAAATTTTTGATATAAATTTATATTTTAGTTGAAATTTAAGAATATTTATAGAATAGAAATTAAATCAGTTTCGTTTACAGAGTGCTTCTGCTCTTTGTGTTTGTCGATCGTAACAAAAACAAAAAAAAACCCCCCTCAACATAAATCCCACTCTTCTGTTTACCAAGAACGCATCTGAAAGGTATGACGTCATTTTAATGCCACACGTTCATCAATAAACTTCGCATCAGATGGGCACATGCAATGAATGCTTAAAGGGGACAAATTAGAGAATTTCATTGAGCCCGATACGCAACTTCTCGTTACTGTATTCGGCTAAAAGTCCACTATACTAAAGAATGTGCTGTGTCTGCCTGCCTATCTGTCTGTGTATGTTGGCTGCCAATTATTTACATTATGAATAAAATTCAAATGGTCCGAAAAAAATAAAACTCACTCCACTGCTATGCTATTCGAATTTAAATCAAGCATGAATTCCCACTAAAGCATCTTGGGATGTTATCACCGACTAACTGTTTCGTATACCCAATTAGTAAGCATTAGAAAATTCCACTAGGGACATTACGGTTAAGTTTATATCAGCTTATAGTATTTGCGACACGGCCTAGCTAAAAAGCAATATTTTTTATCGTTGGAAGCATTACCCTTCCTCAAAGATAAAAGTTTTAAAGATAATTTCGAGTGATTTGAAATATTATGGAAATATGTAAACTGAACAAAAATATTATATCAAATAAAACATCGATATCAGTGCGTTGTTTTTTGACGATGATTGCATTTGTGGGTAAACGTCGATAGAAAATAGGGGCAGTTGAAGAACGTTCATCTCACATAATCTACAAAGAAGATACTGCAAATTTATTTGTTCTTGTGAAGATTTGAATAAATAAGATAGTCAGCTTATTCTTTGATGCTAGCGGCTCATTATTAAGAGCGCTTCAAATTATTGGTTGATAAATACGATAAAGCATTTAATTTAATTAATAAAAATGTCATCATATTTCCACTACAATGATGATATTTAATTGAAGATAGCTTGAGGCCATAGCAAACTATATACTAAAAGGAAGATGAACTGAGTTAGAGACACGCTAGAAGAGGGGAGAATGAAAACGTGATTGAATAGTCAGTGAGGTAAGAAAAGAGCCTGAAAGAAATGAAAAAGCAAAAAAAAAAAAAAAACTGCGTTGAAAATCGGCCAACAGATGAAACTCGATTAAGCAGAAAAAAAAAAATGCGTGAAAATTACCGGCCCTAGACGTTGATGCTTTTCGTCTTAAGTGCTCAAGATTGTAAGTTACTCGTCAGACACGTAAGACTAAAGGTAGGAAGATGTAAATTGAATCATTCGCAAAGTGGACACTAGCAGAAACTTCCTCCTGTTTTACAACGCCTATGGAATTATCGAAGAAGAGCGCATTGAAACCTGAAAAATGAACCCTAGCAAGTTTATTTCTAGAGTTATATTAGGAGATCAACGGCATTAGAATTCTATCAATCAGGTCTCCGCATCGCTAAATGCCTCATTCATATATGCTAATATATCTTGTTTATGTCTATCTCGGCTCATATACGTATGACGTATGCATTGGTAATTTGTTTTGCAACGGGATCCTGAATTTCGTTGTATTGATAATTGCAAGACAATAATCTCCAATATAGACAAGTGATTTCTTTACAAGTATTTATTTGGATCATCTGAAAAAAAAGCTTAATTGGCAACATCAATTCACGTTTCTAATATGAACACCGAAAAAAGTCATAGGAAAACGGATAATTTTTTTTTTTGCGGGCGAAAAGGATTTTCGAATTCCCACTTATCACTTCAAGTTTTAGAATGCACTTGTGGATTCGGCTAAGTAATTTTGTCATTCCATCTAAATTCAGCTTCGCCTTAACACAGGAGAATCATTATGGTGTAGCTAACTCCACCTTGTTTCATTAAAATATGGAGCAAAGGACTTTGACATCATAAGCTATTCGAACGCTTGAGATTTATCGATGATAGATATGTGATATCAGTTGATCATTGTATAGGTGGTGATCGATTTATCGATCTTTTGAAGTGGAGATCATCGTTGCTTAGAAGTGATTTCATTTAATTAGTGGAATATAAGCGATAACTCTCATTCAAATATTGCTCAATCAAAGTATTTAGAGCATTATAAGACAATAATGATGTTTTAAAGATTTTGAATGATCGGTTTCTTTTTTTATGATGTATTCGAGGCGAAATAATTACAAGAAATTAAATAATGAACATAAAATTTCGGTCTCTGTCACATACACACTAGTAGTTCTTTTTTTCTATAAATCGATGCTTAAAAATAAAATTTTAAAAAAAACGTAAACATAAATAATAAAATAAAAATAAAACGTGAACAATGAGTGACAATTAAACGTTGACGAAAAAATATTTCTGGTCGAACAAAAATTTTTGCTGAAAGAAAATTAAAATATGCAAAATAAAACGAAACTTCGAAGGAATGTTGAGTTTTGAAGCAAATAAGCGATGAAATATTTTATTGATTTTTTTTTCATGTGAATGATAAAAAATGGCACAATGTTATTTGATAATACATTTAACAAACAAACGAATGTAAACAATTGCTAATAAATCAATGACGTCATCGATGTTTGTTGCAAATTTTGATTCTCATAACGATATAAGAATTCGATAAATGAGTGAAAAACACCAAAAATTAGTATAATTGCTGAAGCGCTTTGATAATATCTCTGATAAATTTTGAAGTTAAGTACTTTGGAGAACTACTGTGAACGAATTTTATTTATGCAATAAAGCATTTCATTCCATGATAACTAAGCCTTATGCTATCAAATCGATGTTGCAAAAAAAAAGGAATATCAAAATTGAAGAGGCAAATTAGATGCATGGGGGATGGGCTGGGGGGGAGGGGTAGGGCACTCATTCAACTTTCGTCCTATTTTTGCACTGCTGATTTTTATTTTTTGATAAATGAAAAAAGAACAAAAGCCAAAATGGGCACGATTTAAACTATTACGTTGCTCGTATGATTTGCCTACAGGACTCACTCTATGATTGCTGCACCATATACAATATTTGCAAGCTTTGCAAAAATATTCAAAATTTAGCATTGAGCTTATCGAGAGCGCGAGGAGAGAGTTTGCTTAGCTTAACTTTTCCGAACTAGGTAGTTCCGAAAGAAAATTCGCTTAAGGATTGAGGAAGGCAAAAAAAAAATGCCACCCAAGTAGGTATTGGTAAACGAAGACAGCGCTATGTTTTCAAACATTTTTTGCAGCTTTAAAGATGTCTACGTTGAGAGGTGAGGTAAATTTGTGCGACGAGTGGGATGCAGGCCAATGGTGAATGCCTCTTGTGCGCAGACACCCTCCGAAACAAATGGACGTAGGCAAACAGCTGCATCCCGACTAAACACCCGTTGTCACTATTGCGCGTACGAGCGTGGAAATTCGAACACTTCAGAGGCAATTCTTTCAAATCTGGGGACCGTCTTATAAATTTAACGCTGAAATTATCTGCAAAATCAGCTCTAAATTGATGGCGCATCACATCTATCAATTGCTATTAGTGAAATTTTGCACTACAATATGTAGTGTAAGTTTTGCTAAGACCGTCTTTGAATTAAAGCCCATTCATTTGAGAACAAACCTTTAGCTGCAGCGCCGATAATAAAACATCACTCTCGAAGCAAGCCTCTCCCTAGAAATGCATTGCGATGCAAGTATTAAAGCTTCTCAATATAACTCCTTAAAATGCGAAATATTCTTTAAAAAGGGGCAAATCTCATATAAGAATATTTACCAAAATTACCGAAGAAAGAGAAAGACAGCAAGGAAACCTATTAATGAATAGAAGAAAAGCCTCTGAATTCAGAATTGCAGCCTGAAAATGTGGCCTCAAGTCCAGCTACTGACAAAAGTTTGCATATGCACGTCAAAACATCATAAACTCAACTCTAGATATTTTTGTGGAGTAGATGGTTTCAATCGTGAAGCATACTAATCTTCTCATTATTCAACACATCGAAATTCATATCGAAGCAGAGTGAAAAAGGCTGGGTATAAACTTCCGCAAAACTGCAGTAACTTTAGCATTGCGTCGTTCCGTTTTTGTTAGCTAATTATTGCTCGCTGAAACAATCAGGCAAACAAATAGTAATCGCCCTATAAATTGTGAAAGCAATGATTATAACAAGGACAACTGTGGATTTGAAGTGAGCAACTATGACATGAAGGACTCGACACAGATGATTACAATATGGACTACTACGACGTTTGTGGTATATTCGTGCAGTTTATGCTCGCATTGCAAGCGATGACCGTTGTTGAAATTGCAAATTGCTTCTTTCTTTTTTTTTTTGACAAGTGGTTACTTCCGCTACAAAGGATTATGAACAGCAGATTTGTATTCTATGATCTAAGAAGATTATCCGTGGTGAATGTGTATGTGTTGAAAGGGTGAAAACAAGAATGACTGATTGCAAATAAAAAAATAAAATAAAAAATGCACGGTAACTAAATGAGATAGAGCTCTCTCACAACAAGCGAGAGCTTAAGGGTTCATCGATGTTTGTTGGCAAATTTTCATTGTTCAACAAAAACACTCATCTCCACAAAAAAAAAAAACTATGCGTTATCCAAATATTTTTTGCAAAATTTTCTGAGAAAAACTGCACATATGAAGGATGCATGGAAACGGCATTGTCTGCAAAACAAATATTACTGAAAAGCGATCAGTATGGTCGAAACGCTAGCAAATGTTTCGACAGCGTTCAGTTCGCCGATAAACGATATGAACAAGACGGCCGATCGTAAGCGTTTCGGTCCATAAATGAACTTTTCAAGTAAGTATTATACCTTTATTCACATCAAAGGTAGTGTAAAATTTCAACGTTATATTAGAAAACTTTTAGAAATGAGTTAGATCTCTGTCGCCCGATCACTTTTTTAGTTTCTTTTTTTAATTGTTCAAAATTTATATGTCCAGTTGAAAAATTAATATATATTATAGGCTGTCTTTTGTAATATCTGCAAAATTTCGCCATAAATTCACCTGAGATCTTTATTGGGATGTGCAAATTTATTAGTTCATTCTAAGTTTCCTATTGATGATTCTATGAATATTAGTATATTAAATTATCATTTAAATCCTCATAGTTTGAAGTGCTTAGAAATTCGTTCCATTTATTACTGTTGGAAATAGCACGGGAGATCCAACCTAAGATATCTACATGCAATCCAACACTGCATTGATCACATTTACTCGTATAGTCGATTCTCGTTTATTGTTCTTCATATAATGTCATAGATCGACTCGTGTGTCCTTGTATCGCCCCAGGCGATATCTGGGGCCCGTATACGTTGGGCTTCGGCCCATTTGTATGTTTTTGGTCTTTCGTTCTACTCGTGTTTGGTGACGTGGTGCTTCCCCGTAAATTATTCATTTTATCTCGCTTGTGCTTATGCATATCGACATCGATGGATGGCTCCTGGCCTCTGTCTACATTCGATCTTCCTTATGCCTCAGTTGCCAGTCACAACATATAAGATATCGCATCAGAAGCTTTTTATGATAAAATTCAGATAATCGTTATTCGGGAAATTCTTTCCCGTCGTCTCTCCTCATGTGGAAAACAGCATTTCTTAATGATTATCAAGAAGCTACATTCCGTTATTCATGTGGACACCTAGGTAAGTAGATGATATTTAAGTAAATTACACCGTTCGCGTTCTTCATACAATTCCAATATCCTTGAAGCTCTGAGTAACCAGTTGGCATTCTATGCCTTCGTAATCCTCGATATCATCTCTTGATTATGTTTTTGCCTCTTCCATATTGCAATACATCTGCCACTTTTACTTCCGCATCTTTCAGTGTGTTTTGCATTGCTGTTCACTTCTTACATTCCAGACTCTTTTCGTGAAGGTCACGTGCAATGCTCATTTGGGTTTTTGAGTGAGATTATTTCCGATCATGAGCAGCACTTTGTATTGCTTCGTCAGCTGTCGTTGCATTTTTATGATGCATGCTTTGCTGAGTGATTATTTCTTCATTTTCTCTCCCCTTCTGTCTGCTAAAGTATTGTAAGGATGGATGAGCAGACTCGTGGATGACAAGAAGAGTGCAAGTGCAGGGCGGGATAAGGAGCAGAGGAGGCATTTTGAGAGACTCCATAATCTTCGAGGAACATAAGGCCAGTTTCTATGGACAAACAATGAAGAACTCCAGGAGGTGGCAGGAACGGGTGACATCCATTTGGAGCTGCACACCTGTACCTATCGTACTTGGATGCCATCTTGTTCCAGCCACCACAGGTTTCCTTCCGTGCTATGTGAACTGCTCGATTGGTTTTTCTGATGACACGAATTCTATAGACGATTTCCAGTCGTTCAGGCCGCAATGCATTCCATTCCTTCTTTAAGTACTCTATCACTTTAAAAGCAAATACTGCAGTTGCTGTTCGGTGATTTCTTTTCGTCTCTTCATACCACACATATATAAATTCCAACGTATTCCTTAAATCCGCAACTATATCATCAGCATGTGACCTTTGGTTAGCAGCCCTGTTTAATTCAATTATCACGAATAACCTCAATGTACCAAAATGTCTAATGCATTCATCGCCGAATCACCAATGTGAGACAACGATAGTAATTGCAACCATTCGTTGGAAGCACACTCCAGACGGCGTCCATCGGAGCCTGCAACTGTCTTGGCAGCCCACCCACCCCACAAATTGTTAAATCATGGCCTTAACTGGCCTGGTTTTTTCTCACCGGTCCATAGGAAACTTCAAAGTGCTAAAAGGTCAAATTCCCTTAACCAAAATCAAAAGCTCACACAAATCTATGCAGATTTTTCACCGCCGTGTCTCCGCACATTAATATCGCTCATTCCACAAAAAAAAATCCAACAAACTCATAGAGATTTACTCTAATAGATGAAACTAAATCACTTAGAGTGGCAGATTGCAAAGTATAATCTCAGTGGTGAAAATAAAAGTCGAATTATGTGTATCGAAAATCGCGTTTTATCATAAAAAAAACCTATCCATTTCTTACTTTCTAAAGTAGCGATAACACAACGTTGTTCGAATCTCATAGAGTGGTTGGTTCTCCTTGAATGCGCATACAAAAATTCTAATTCAGCACTTTTTATTTCATGCAACAAAAACACTCAATCAAACGATAATAAAATGATGGGAAATTACGATTTTAGACAGTGCAATAAATAAAATGAATAAAATGAATCAATGAGACCAACAATAAAATAGTAAAACAACTCATTCATCTCCACTACATTCTCATTCAATACGGCATATGTAAATGGTAAAGAAATCAAACACATGGACAAATCTACTTCCGTTAGTCAACTACGACAAAACAAAACGGCCTGCAGGAAAAGGGAGGGGAGGAGGGGAGGGGGGAGGGGAAGGCGAACAAAACAAAGCATGATATTGCGCCAAGATAGTGTAAATTCGGAGAAACGGCTTTTAAATTCAGGCGCCACATAGAAGAAGTACCATGATCGAAATTCTGTCGAACCGCAACGCCATTGAAAATCTGTTAAACTGCAACGCAGCAGCAATTTAGTTTCAGCCTGCATTACAGCTCATCATATATTTGACTGCAGTACCATACCTTTCACAAGAAACCTTCATTAGAAAACTGCTTGTCCAAAGTAATCCACTTTACTCTTACCCCACTTCCGAGTTTTCCGTTCTATTTCGTTCTCCCTGTACGCGGTCACGTGTGTCTTTTACGGCCGCGTACAAGGTAAATGACCCTCATATTCTGAGTTGGGGCATAGATGCCGACACCCACATCCAAAGGCATATTCTCGAATGCAGCGTAAAAACCTGTGTAATAGCAATGTTGCGGTACAGATCGTGCATGTAGCACCTTGCAGGTAGAAGCAATCCATTCCCTTTTACCACAGTTGAAAGTGCTGATCATTCCCTCCATGCACCTTGTGGTATTTTTTATCGTGTCGGAGTTGCCACACCAACCTGCGGAATGTAATATCTACCGTTTGCCGCACAGCGCCATCGCTATTGAAATTTGTGTTTTGTACATCAGAATACCCTTCGAAGCAGTTTTTTGATATATAAAAAAGGCAAGAATTTCTGTGAACGGTTCGTCATGCCTCATCCCTACCGTAACCAAATATAATACAATTCGCGCATAAGCAAATTATTCGAAAATGCAGCACATGCCTTACAATAAACTTCATAAGCAATACATTTCAAGGGATGGAAGAAGCATGTCGATTACTTGTTCAGTAGGTAGCACTCAACCACCTCCAAATTAAGTATAGCATTGATAACAATATATGGTGAAAGTCGCTGAATCTTAGAAAACACATGTCCAGTGGGATGCTAAACACACTGAACTTAGGCGAACGATGGCGTGCGAAAGAAAATGGGAATGAAGTTCGACTGACGGGACAAATATGTTGCAAAAAATATCCAGTCGGCTGTTGGCCAACTTGGAAATTGTTATTCTGAGGTTCTGTGGCCAGATCCGCAGATAAAATCAGAGCTATATTTTCAGCATGTGAGCTGAGCAACTCAGCGAATCGTTCTAAGTTAAGTCACTCAGCACTACCGATTTCCCTTGACAAAACCCCCCGTAAATGCACGGAAAGATAAATGTTATCGGTAACGACCATTAAGTGGGCTATGAACGGGCTAAGTTAAAGATTGAAAATGCAGTATACTTTAAATGCATTCTGCACAATGATCAAACCATGATTTCTTTTCTTTAATTATTTGCGGAACAATGACAAAAAGGAAATATAAGTAAATAAAATAAAACAATGCAATTCAACGATCAAGGTGCCCATAAAAATGCTAACGCCAAGCGTTGCTGAAAAAGAAACCCACACGATGCGGTTCCTCAACATTCGATCGCTTCATACCACCGCTGAAACTCATTGCGTAAGCAGTTTGTAAACTTAAAGAAACTTGTGTTTCGTCATTGCGAAATTCTTAGATCCTTCTTTTGAGCTTTTTTCTTCATTAAGTCCCCTCCTCTCCCTCCTCTCTCACTCCTGTTGACGCATCCACAGACCTCATCTGGGAGGAAGATTTGTTTATTTAACATTTTTCTATACACTTTCCAAATCAAGGTTGCGCGTATCTGAAAACCTTCCTCCGAATGCATTGCGAAATCATAAAGACCTTCAACTTTAAAGGCTGAAAAGCTAGATGCCACTCCCTAAACTCTATTATGTTAGCAGCTCCTAACGTGACAGCCAAGCCTCAATGTGGTTCAAACTTTATTGTTACCATTCAAAAGAGCTGTAAATGGCGATGAAATGAAACAGATAAAAAAGAAGCAGACCTCTGACGAGAAGTAACCCAAGAGTCGGACATACCACTACTTCCGTAACCAGCCGCACTCGATAAAAGAGAGGGCGAATTCGTGTTACGCGCAACCATTCCCTTTCTCAGCGAATTACTAAAAACAACTGACCGTCGATCATTCCAAAAATAAATTGTTGAGAGAAGTGAATCCGAAATTCATTCTAGGAAAATATTGAAAGAAAAGAACGTAAAAATTCAGCTTATTCACAAGTTGCGTTATTTTAAAGAAAACTAAAGTGCTGCATAGCGTCAAACACCTTTTTGCTCTCGAAGGGACCGCAGAGACCGATGAATTAACGAAGCTGTTGTCAGTGGTTCACACTCTGCGCCAACAGCTTTCGACCAACAAAGAAAAACGCCTGTGACGTCACCGTCAAACCGAGTACCTAACCACACCTTTCCAATAAGCATGAACTTGCGTCCCTAATACTACAAGAAGATAAGTTTCAAAACATCTTCAAGAGCCACTACCCCCTTTTGTTATCCTCTTTCCATAAATTATAACAACTTTGCAGATTCATCGTTTTGCATTGGCTACTGCACAGTCGGTTGCAAATAAGCTCCAGCCAGCGTTGTCGGCTCCGATCAAAACAGCCTTCCCGCCCAACACCCTAATCGGAACTGGGGCGGTGCAATAGGTTCCGATAATCATAAGAGGAACAAAGGTAAATCGACTCTTCAGTATCCGACGGGCAGGAAACGAGCCTAGACCCTAACCTTCACGCGACCGACCTGCAAGAACTAGAGGTCGACCTAAAGACTACAGAAGCCAATTGGATCAGAAGGGCATTGAGTGAGGGCAGATGGAAGCATATGAAGAGACATTTATTCGTAACGAATGCTCCGTTAATTGAAACAGACAAATAAATATATAATCATCTTTTGTGTTGCCCATTATTAGAAAAGCAACTAGGGGATAATAATGCATGCCGCTTCAAATTTACATATTGTGCAATGATTTCGATTCACATCCATGTACTAAGCACATAAATTAGCATATATGGAACGCGAAAAACAAAACTGCGGAGTGCTTCTCAATAAACTCAAATTGGTGCCATTTACATACGATTGCAAAATCAAACGAATACCAACAAAGGAGACAAATTTGCATTTCACAAATAACGATTACTGCGATTTGCGTTTTAAGCTTTAAATATAATTAATAACATTTGCAATTGTGTATTGAAGCAAAAAGAAAGCGGCGATCAGTGCTTGCGAGATTGTATTAATAAAAGATAAATTAAATGACGAGCACCGCCGTAGCCCCTTCATCTGCCCCGATAAGATGGTTTAAGATGGAATTTCGAAGAGATTATGTATGAATCAGCCATGTTTTCGGTCCACTGGAATGGTTTTAAACTACACAAAGAACAATGATTTTAAACAAGAATGATGTATATATCCTATCCTCATCGGCATTCTCAGTGGTCGCAATACAACAGACATTACGTTATGGATAGCAATAATGAAATAAACAAACCTGGCGGCCAATTGTTGACTTGAAAAGAAGCCTCCCCTCATCACTTCCTGTTTACGCCGTTCCTGCAGTATATCCTCATCAACGAGTGCTCCCCCTGAAATTCAGTAAGCACACATCAATAAGCTCACAACTTATGCAACGCTTCATGCCCGCGTTTTCCTTTATAAGAACAGCATTCAATGCCGCAAATCAGTATCAGCAAGTTAATTTTGCCTTAACTCACTGATACTGATTGCATGAACGATGCAAAAACCTATGTATTTGCCTCTATCGATTCGTTTCACATAATTATACAAAATAAATACAAGTACAATCAATAAAATAAGATTGTTTTCCTTATATGCTTAAAGTAACAGTGATTGTCACAAACGCGAACCAATTCTGTGATTCACCTTCAAATTATTTGCACATGAACGATGCAAATTCTGTACCATTGTGATGATAGCCTACATGATTGCAAATGTCTGAATGTATTGCTATTGTCATTAATCTAGCTCAAAGAAATGTTATTCAAAGAAATGTTTAATTCAAACAAAAGAAATGAAATGAAATATTGTTACCAACGAAAATACTCATTTTGTCCTTATTGTGACATACAATCAATAAAATAAGATTGTTTTCCTTATATGCTTAAAGTAACAGTGATTGTCACAAACGCGAACCAATTCTGTGATTCACCTTCAAATTATTTGCACATGAACGATGCAAATTCTGTACCATTGTGATGATAGCCTACATGATTGCAAATGTCTGAATGTATTGCTATTGTCATTAATCTAGCTCAAAGAAATGTTATTCAAAGAAATGTTTAATTCAAACAAAAGAAATGAAATGAAATATTGTTACCAACGAAAATACTCATTTTGTCCTTATTGTGACTATTTTACATACCCACATTAAATGAAAAATTGTTGCCGCCTTAAATTTGATTATAATATGCACATTATCGTCACTATATAAGCAACACTTTTGTCTCAGTAAACATTCTTCCCGACCAAATTCGCCACAGTGAACAAAGTTCGCAAAAGAAATTCGTTCGTATTTGCGAATGCAATCTCAAATAAGTAGAACAATTACGAATGAACGGCGTGACATTGTCCTCTGCAATTGAACGGCGTGCATCATACGTCGACATATCCATCATTCGTGGTGGCACAGCCCTGAATGTGTCCACATAACGCGGATCGAATCCATCGTCAAAGTCTATAATGAGGATCGCCATGATCTCAACACAATGAAGCATTTTATTATCACCTTTATTCACACGATATCCTCCAAAAATATTCCCCTATTCTACATTTTGTAAATGTCGCAATAAAACATGATAGCAGTAACCAAGTATTGTTGCTCTTATAAACTAGAGGCTATTTGGCGAAAACTATTAGCGCATTCTCAATTTCAAATAACAATTCTCGAAGTAAAAACTTGTTGCAAATCTGTGATCGCCGCTCAAAAGTTGAAAATGACGAATCACCAAAACCGTGGAGAGATGCAAAATGACCCTCAAATATGTAAATACATTGATGATAATGTCAGATATACATTTAAAATGCTTATTAGCTGATAAGTGAACCAATCTACATGCTCGAAAAAATTGCAATATAATCAGTCGCTCCAATCGACTACATAGAAAATCTTTTATATCGGTGAAAAAGAACTTCTAGGCATATCTATTTGCATGCATAAACGAAATTCACCTTGTGGTTGCATCAGTTATTTCTTGCTCAAAGGACGAGTGCAAAAATCCTCTCTCAAGCACTTGTTAGCAACAAAAAACAAAGAAGTAATTCAGAAGAGCCTAAATGACATGCGTTTGTACAATTCCACTCACCACCACAACTATTTTATAACTGCAAAAAAGGTCAATAAATAAAAGCAAAGAGCATATTTTAGCGTGGATGACTTCCAATTCACTTCTTTAAGCAACCTCAATGCTAATCTTCAGGCGCGCATCTATCCTTCTTTGCGGTTTCTTTCACTGCTTTTCTATGCTCGTCCTGTGTTTCTCACACGTATTTATAAATGTTTTCTCCTTAAGAGATGTTGAATGAATAAGCACGATGTTCAAATGATTCAACTGCTCTTCTCGTTGTTCAATTGGTCCTATAAAGCAAGAAAATTTTTCGATATTCTTTGCGGCGTTGGTCAGTTTGAAAGTCGATGAAGTTACAAAGCCGTATTTACTACCAGAAAATAAACAGATCTGCACACACAATAATTACCTGTCGTTAATGCATTCCCTTCAAGATTGCACCTTTTCCGCTTTTCAATGTCGTCCATTCTTAAATGATCTGTAATCCAATAAAATGAAGAGAAACTTACGACTGTCAGCGAAGAAGTCACGTGGTGCTGCGAATGCACTTCTAGATGGTAGAACAGTAGGTGTCCCTCTTCGAAATCCGGCAGCATCTGAAATTGTTCGACATTTATATTATTCGTACAATTCTTCAGTACCATTTAAAATTTTTGGCGGACATAAAGGAAAAGAAAGAAAGTCCCATAATTAGCTGCAGAGGAAAAAGAATCAACTATCTCAAACAAGGAATTTCCATATAGAATCAGAACCGCCTCTACAATCCATCTCGCATTTGTTCTACTTTATCATATCACAGTTGAAGTTCTATTCTTCATTGCTCTATCTATCAATGTTCTATATCATAATTAAAGCCTAAAGTTGCAAGCATCATTTAAACTGCATTCAATGTTAATCATTTTATATCAACACAACCCACTAATTTAATTGTGGTGCTACTTTTTCGCTCTAATATCCATTTGCATAGCACTTTTGCTTTGGTGATACTTCACAACTTTGGAAGCAAGGATTTACCATCGAAAGAGGAACGTGATGGTGGGGTATACGGCGAACCGTAAGCTGGTAGTGTATTTGCAGCACCTCTTCCAAACCGAGAACCTCCACCTGAAACATCCCAATATCTCTGAATTCACCAACATGTGCCTTATTCAGGATCCAGTTCTTTAATTCATCGAATGGAAATTACGGCAGCAGCCTAGTGAGCGCAAATACAAGTTCATATGCAAGGATTGCGATGGAAACAAGGGAAAAAAAAGGCAGGAAAAAGAGGACAATCGTGAAAATGAGAGAAGAAATGGGCGTCGGAATGTAATAAATAATTTGGAAAAAGTTAGTGGAAATAAAGTCTTCAAATCTTTTGCAAAAGGAGGAAAAACAATGGTCCGTTTTGCCGAAAGCTCAGCTACGAAGTCCATTTGTAAGCCATCGCAGGAATACGACTTTCCTGGAAGGAAAACAGCGAAGCTGGCCTATATATCAACAACAAGCAAGCACTTACTGGAGGACGGAACTTAAAGACCCCCACCTGAAAGTATAAACAACGATAACCACCAGCAACAAGCAGTGAGACGCTAATCTAAGTTCCCCTCACAACAATCCAGATGACGCAGAAAAACGCTAAACCAGCAGACTATTTACCAGTAGTTGTGGTAAACAGTCTGTGTTAAACTAGTTACCAGAGACGTAGATATACCCTCAAAAAGAATGGACTCGGATTTCTGAGGATCTAAGTTTGAAGCGAAAAGTCTACGCTGATACAGAACCGTAGTCAATGTAATAAGGAAAGTGCCAAAAAACTTACCCAATGACATCAGTGATGGCATTCTGCCCCGTTCGGCACTTGCACTACCGAAACCTAAATGTCCACGTCGGGAGGCAGGAGTTGTCTTCACAAATTTGGAATCTTTTGATGATCTGCCTCCTGTTTGTGTCACTCCTTTTTCTGCATCTTTCACTTGAGCTGCGTTACTGAAAAATTAATCTGCCTCAAATCTTTTCAAAGTTCAAAGTCGGAATTTTTATGTCACACGGTCAAGACTATCTGAACTCAGCCCAGTCGATTCTCGTGTTCAGAACATTGCAATATTCGAAACTCAAACTTTTAAGCGTTGCAAAGGGATAAAGATGAGATTCCAACTCTCTCCCGCTTCCCACCCTCGATATACGCTTTTGCACCGCTAACCATCCTCACAACTTATCAATAAACCTTTATACGTCTAAAATAATAGTTTCATAACTACTGAATCGATTACAAGCAGAAATCTCTCACAATAAGCTCATCTCTTTCGAAAACCGACCATTTTGAGATAAAAAAGGTGATCAGTCCAAAATGTATACAACTTTTTCCTCTAAATTTCTTCAACCTTTTTCGAATCTGAGTGATCAACGCGAAATATGATAGACAACTCATTTAGCAGCGTGCATTGCATCCACTGAATTTTGTTGCTTTACCTTCAGTAGTTCCCCAACTCAGGCAAAGCAGATCTGCACAATCGCATAAAACAGAATAAACGTATACCAGTGCCCCTCATATATCGCCCCTGTGCGTGAGAGTCATGTCCTTCAACAAACGCATATAAGTGCCATATATAGTCATGTGCTCTCTCCTCTCATCTTTCGTGGAGGAAGTAGGGCTTTCTATCAACTGTTTTATTTATTTAGAGGATAAATTTATTACTGAGCGGCGCGACAGTTCAATCGGGGTCCAGAAGGATAGAGTGACGGGTAAATCTCGTGCGGCGACACCCTCTCGGAGTTAAAAGAGAGGAGCAAAGAATAGGAGTTGCCCATGGATAAACCCATGATGCAATTTCATTTAAAATACAAAGAAATAGGAAAGGTAGCACTAACAAAAAATAAGAGAGAGAAGGAAGAGTGGAATTCTGTATAAACTTAACGACCAGGGCAACCATTCATAGAACGCTACCTCTATGACTGCAATTCCTGGCGTAGTATATGTCTCTGTCGCTGTCCCCGAGAATATTAAAGGCGAAGCGTCTCTTCAAATTTAAAAGACCCCACTTCTGCAATCGAAATGTCAGTAGTAGCCCAACTCACGTTTCCGTTTTGTTCTTTTTTGGGAATGTGCCAACGTCAGTCGGTTGTTGATTCGGACGTTTCCCCGACGAAGCACTCTTAAGTGAGCTGTCAGCCTCCTTTTTCTGAGTGGGTGTCTGAGTGGAGGCACCAGCGCCTTGCGATTTCGTGGGTTCGACCTTCTTGATTCCAATTTCAGCTCCCTTTTTCAATTCCGTTTCAGTCAATTGCTTCCCCGACATTCTTCTTTCTTTTCGTTGTGCTCCTCTAATTGCCTTTGCTTCTCCACGCGTTAACAGCAAGCCTGCCGGGCCCCACCATCCACGAATCGCTGCTGTAAACACACTCTAATTTTAAAACGATAGCAATTTTCGAAGAAACAAAAAACTGCTAGGCCGGAATTTCCTCCTAATATTCTCGAAGATAAGCAGCACAAAAAGATTAGTTAATCTTGTAGAGACTTTCTTTCACATTCTCGAAAAGAATATAGAAATGCGTAATGAAAATCCTGTCACTGTGTTACCTTTTCACAATTTTGCCAGTGAATAGTCGACTGCAAAAAATATTAGAAAGAATAAGGCTTATAGCCACTGCTAGCTTGGCCAACTAAAAGGAAAGGTTCCGAGTTTATAATGGGCCGTTGGGACACATTCGAAAGGATAAAAATTCGCTGCACAAATTTAATGGCACCTTCGGTATTTCATGTCCAACAAATGGATCAAAATTGAACGACTCAAAACGAAAAGCGTCAACGCCTAAAACAGAGAGAACCTATGCACAGCCCAATTTGCACTTCAATGGGCTGGGAATGGGCTAGCTATCACCAACAAGATGCATCAAAATTTACAATATACAATATTTTCTCTACTTTTACTATTCGTATTTCCTCTCGCCCCTTCTCTCTTCCCGTAGGTATCTCTACTCGCTTCTCTCCGCAATCACAAAACAAATTTGATGCACTCACGGAAACCTGAAAACAGGAGTATGGGTAATGAAGTGAAACATACCATGTGCATATAATACCTTCGTCCAAGTTTCATTCTCAGTCGATTCATCGAAATGCACATAATGATTGGTATAATGTGCAGCAATTGCCCGTTCCACAGAACTGAATGTAAGTATCGCACAACGCTGTCTAAAAACGATATCACTTTTTAAACAGTGATAGAGATTCTAATGCCTAAGTGATCGATGCAGCAGAGTGATAAATAGCCTGTTGGAAGGGTAGAGCTTTACTAATAAGTTTCTATTTTTATAAGTCAAATTCTACTTGTTGAATTGGTTCCGGTGTGATTCACATACGCTATGATGGCCGATAACTGAATGAAATAGCCAGATAGCTTCATTCGGTTGTTTCTTCACAAATGATCACAATTTGTTTTTTCTTTAAGAATTCATATAACTGAATTTTGCTATTGAAAAATAATGAAGATAAGAGTAATTTCTCGATCTTCTCGATTTCAGCATCAACTCATGGTGATTAGACGCCAAAGTTCTATAATTATTAGTGTTGCTACCTTGACGAATTCAACGAATCAGCTAACCTTTAGATGTAAAGAAATCATTAAAGCTCTAAATAGAGACCTACTTGAAGAAACAAAATAGCTTAAAGAAATGTGAGTGAAAATGTTATTGCTTCAGGCAACAATATCACTAACTTTGAAGAATGGTCACTAAAGTAACAAAAATTGAAAATTCTTATTTAAGCTATTCGTAAGAACGAACGACAGCTGAATTATAGCTTGTCCACTGATTGTGCTAAAAGTCCAATCGATATGGAGGTAGCAGAAGAACGCTACTCTCTGAAACTGCCATTGTTTATGAAATGTGGCGGATGGCATGCCAACTTTAACCGCTTTTGAAACTACGTCAAGTAGCAGGAACTTGTGAGAAATACAACCTTAAACACTCGAACTTGGGAGTCACTGCACTAAGATTTTAAATCTTTCCTCAGAAGATCTACTTTAGTGGCACTCTTATTTCGCACTTCCATTATCTATATCCTTCGCTACGAAGTATGAGCTGATTATTTATAATCAGGCATATAGAAAAAAGCTGCCATCCACTTCTCCTCACCCAATGGCGTCGTCTTTGAACTCCAAGCTCTCAATCTCGTGGTGTTTAAATGCAACGGTGCGAATGCTTTCCTCGGTGACATCTTTGCTTAGCGGCTTCAGAATAAGCTGTCGCATACCCAATGACGGTTCTCGTACCCGACCCAAACGTTTCTGCACCTCATCCTTGTACTGAGTGATCGGAGGCGCTTAAAGTGAAGAGATTACGTTTGCTGAAGATGGGCAGAGCTTCGCTTGAGACTATATGGCAATTATATGCCAAAATCATGGAGGTAAATAAGGCAAAATTCTTATGATAATACTGCAATGATTGATTGAAGAAACAAAATAGCTTAAAGAAATGTGAGTGAGAATATTATTGCTTCAGGCAACAATATTACTAACTTTGAAGAATGGTCACTAAAATAACAAAAATTGAAAATTCTTATTTAAGCTATTCGTACATTGTTTATGAAATGTGGCGGATGGCATGCCAACTTTAACCGCTTTTGAAACTACGTCAAGTAGCAGGAACTTGTGAGAAATACAACCTTAAACACTCGAACTTGGGAGTCACTGCACTAAGATTTTAAATCTTTCCTCAGAAGATCTACTTTAGTGGCACTCTTATTTCGCACTTCCATTATCTATATCCTTCGCTACGAAGTATGAGCTGATTATTTATAATCAGGCATATAGAAAAAAGCTGCCATCCACTTCTCCTCACCCAATGGCGTCGTCTTTGAACTCCAAGCTCTCAATCTCGTGGTGTTTAAATGCAACGGTGCGAATGCTTTCCTCGGTGACATCTTTGCTTAGCGGCTTCAGAATAAGCTGTCGCATACCCAATGACGGTTCTCGTACCCGACCCAAACGTTTCTGCACCTCATCCTTGTACTGAGTGATCGGAGGCGCTTAAAGTGAAGAGATTACGTTTGCTGAAGATGGGCAGAGCTTCGCTTGAGACTATATGGCAATTATATGCCAAAATCATGGAGGTAAATAAGGCAAAATTCTTATGATAATACTGCAATGATTGACTACCAAGAAATATAGCAATGGTATCATTCAAAAAAGCAAAGTACAATTCTTGGCAGTATTTCAATAACCACAGCAGCTGAATTCCGCTTAAACCATCGCCCGAGATTCTAGAAGTCTTCCTCATGACTTACACTTCAAGCACTTTGCATAAAATTCTAGAAGCATCTCGGGTCTAACAGCTGTAAGGCCCTTTTAAGGTGTAGCAGGATATGGCAAACACAAGAAATAGTTTGCTGAGGTTAAGGAGTTCCCAAGGCGCGTGAATGGGACGAGTCGTTTCTTATTCTGCAACTGTTGAAATAAAGCTTTGCTGCTCGTACATACATAATAATAATGTTGCGAAGTGACAGCTGTTTGAAAGTTACCTACAAATCCGATACTGATCTTTAAAAAATCTTTACAAAAAGTTTCAATAAAAAGAACCAAAATCGGAAACGAGCCAAAACCTCGAGCTATCAAGTTATTATTTCGTTAACGTAACCTCACCTATTCACTTGGAGAACCTTTTCCGAAAACTTCCGGTCATCCCAACCCAAGTCTCCGGCCAGATAAAGCTCCTAATCAGCGATCTTCATGATTCTCTCATTGAGCTAATATTTCAATCAATAACATATATTGCTCTTTCTAATTTTAATATATCGCAAACGTTTTACATTCATGTTGGCCAAACCGTCGTGGCTGTACTTCGTGGATGAGATAAAAGCTACCCACTGTTAATGATCGTTATATTGCGTAACCCATCTGACGCAGTCTGAACAACAGTGATCTACCCAAGGTAAAAGAGGATTTTTAATCAAACGGGAACTTAAAGTTTACTATGGGCGCCTAAATTTCAATGAAATCTTTAAACTGTTTAATAAAATGAAAAAAAAAAAATTTCACAGTAACTAAGAGGAGATAGAAGGAGAAGGGGCTGAGGAATGGAAAGAAAAGTGAATTGTTTTTCCCCTCCACCGTTGCCCAAAAAAATCTTTTCTATGCAATTATGTGCTCCTCATTATTCACTCATTGCACTAATACATAAGAGCAAAGAAAGATAAGACATTAATTTTTGGATAGTGTTGACTCGTTATCACAAATGAATGTGTTTAAAATAATCACTCTGCGGGAGGTAAATCTTGAGTCGTCGTTGCATTGGTGTTCTCATATAGACGAGATAGTTGATTGTGTGCGGTAAAATACATCGATCATCGGGAAACAACAAACGAATACTTCTGAAATTGAACGATGAAGACCTAGAAAACAAACAACGTCAAGAAAGAAACAAAGGGCGTTAACCACGCCATGAGACATATGCGCCATACGATACCTCATTAGATGTGCTTTATTACCGCAGATGAGATCAACATCGCCCGATGGCGAAGGAAAAATGCAACCGGATTTCAGAAGCAATACGCAAGCCATTTAAGAATGCAGAATGGACAAACGGAAAGAAAAACAGGAAAAGGGAAGTGCATTTTTCAGATATGAAGTCTCTTATAGTTGGAGATGCAACGTGCGAGGCAACGGTACAGAATTCACCTCAATCCTTCGCTGAAAACCCGCTCCCTGCTCAACCCCACTCAAGGCTTCCATGAGGGACGACGATTCATGCGTTATCCACTATTTATAACGGAGGATCTCTTGTCGCAAGATTTCCGGAAATTGAATCTCGCCAATTTCCGCACCCCGAGAATCCCACAAGAAAAACCAGAAACTCTCTGAATTCCTGCCGATTTCACGACCAACTATTAGGGTTAGAATTCGCGGCAATGAATTGCCGAAGATCGCTTTCGTGTACAACGAAACCGAAAACACTCAAGAATGTTTTACAAGAGGCACCAGCTGCTTTTGATCGAAGAAATCACCCGGAAATATTACGTTTTCGGGTGAATAACTTAAAAATTTTTTGGAACTTCAGTCGCCTAAAAATTTTTCAAAATTTCAGTCGCATTTTGTGCCAATTTTCACCAATTGATTGTTACTCACTTCCCGAGTATACCAAAGTTTGCGAACAACCTCCTCTCCTCTTTTGATATCCGAGTGTGCTTGGCAAGGGAGGATTATCCGGATGGATCAGCTACCGATCAATGACTGAAAAGTCCGTTAATCTTTTATGAACAAGTTTTTTTTTTTTCAAAATCTTCCGGATGCAAAGAAGATACGAGTGTCGAATTATCCAATCTTACCAATCTTCTTTCTCGCGAATTCTGACTCCCATTTTATTATTATTTCTTATTTCTTTCTTCTCCTTCCTCCTTCTTCATTTCTCATTTTTATCGCATATTTTGTATNATATATATATATATATATATATATACGAAATTAAACTTACCTTCTCTTGCACTAGCATTTATATTCTTCCCTTTGGAACCCCATGCAACTCTATGAAACGTGAAAGTGTATTTTATTTGATGAATTTCAGCTTGGTGTGCTATGATTATGGCTCAAAGAGCCGAAAAGTCAGCATAAATTATCATTCCATCTGTACTCGACGCATTACATGATCATAACCAAAAAACTGTTATTCTAAGAAGATACGATAAAAGTTTCTTGACCCAAAGTCAATTTACTCAACTTAATTTGAAGTAAAGCATCGAAATGCACTTAAAACTGTTCCTATACTTCCGTTCTCTCCTCTATATAAATTATGACGTGCAAAAATAAGTTCACCTTCACAATTGAACGAAAAATCTTCAACCCCAGTCTTCTATTACAATAATAAAGATAAAATCATCAACGAAAAATGTGCATAAGACTCCAACCCCGTTGAGTCATTAGTCACTTCGTTGCCTAATTGGCGTCGAAAGCACGTCTCAACACGCTCGGCTCGCTGTATTACCGTATAAAGCCAAGGATTCATCACATCCGAAGGCATAGCATTCTCGATAAGCAATGTACTAGCATCCTCTTGTTTGTTTACAACTGCAGCATAAAATTATTATTGACATACAAACGATGCACAGATTGGATGAACCGATGCAGGTGATATGACTTTGAATCGAACATAGGCAAATAATCGCAACTCATCGAAGTGAGGAAAATATTTGGCAATAAAAAAAGTCCAAATAAACGAGAAATAATATTTGAACGTACCCCAACCACCATCAATATCCATGGGATGCTTTTAAGTGAGGAAGTAAACGAGTGAAGAGACCTACTACAACCGGAAGATCATAACGGGATGCAAATTTCGTCACCATAATCTGACAGTTATCACTTTCATGCTGCATTTTCTTACTTTCAAAATTGCATGTAATTTGAAAACAAATGAGACAAAAAATATTACTGCTGTACTTCAGAAAGTTCTCACCCCCACTTCCAATTCGATGCATTGAGAGAAAAAGATAAAATGACCGCAAATTTGATACTTTCACATGACTTTTCATAAGAACATTGTCACAACTCCATGCCTCTTAAGCAAAGACTGTAATAACAGTGCCGAGAAGATGCACCTCTTCCCTCCTCCCCTTGGTTTTAACTCCTTCAACGGATACCACTGATGTTATCTCTACCATAAAAATAAACAAGGAAAAACAGCAAAAAAATTAGCGTCTTCAAATGTAGTGTGATTATGTATATACCCGATCCATGATGTGATAATATAAAAGAAGTGAAATTTCCGAAACTCCTATGTACCCTACGACTTCAATACTTCGTTATGATAAATACCGTGAATACTCGGTCACTTTTTAGGTCTGTAAACAGAGATAAGACTGCAAGGAAAAACCGTATTCCAACAAGAATATTTCTGGTGCACTAAACATTAGTCAGAAATAAATTTTCCCTTCACAAATCTTGATAATCGTAGGCCAATAAACTCATAGCATGTCCAATTTATTATTCAAAAATGTATACGGGATGAGAATGGATGAGTATATACTTGCCTTGGGCCATGAGTCGGACGGTTTGAACAAAAAAATGTCTACTCAGCGAATAAAAAAGTTAGGAGATGATACGTCTCTATAAACGTTACCATCCCTACAAATCCGATCAACTGAGAGCGCAAAATTACTTCCCAAATTTGATTTAAAACAGAGATAAAATTCAATCCAAAAGTAGAAATGCGCTTACTTCTCCACTGAAATTCGGGTGCGCCATTCCAGTCGATGGGTAACGTCATGAAATGCTCTTCGAGATGCTTCTCAAATTTGAACAATGGTGGTAAATTGGCATTCTGCTTCTTCTTTGCCGATTCGGTTGTATCGCCGGTTGCGGATTTCGATTCGGCTTCTTTTGAATCTATTTTCGTCATTTCTTGATTTTCTGCTGCATTCACTATTTTTGAGGCATCGTTGGGTACAGTGCTTTGATTCCTTTCATCAATCTCAGTGTTTTCCTCTACCTTTTCGTCAACTGAACCACGTTCCTCTACAACAAGCACCCCTCCATATATAATTAATAGTGGCAACGTAGCCATTCACAAATCGCAGAGCATATCAAAAAGGAAAGATCACTACTCCGAATAGTTGAAAACACAAAGAGGCCAAAACGATGGATTTTAAGAGTATAGCCAACTTTTTCGATTTTCCTTCGCCTTGAAATTGTTTAAAGCGTTATCCTATGCCAAGTATGGCTTACGAATTTGTTATAAGTTTTAATAACCTCTGAGGAGAATGTCGCCGAATGAATGCATGACAAAACAAAAGCCATTGCATTTTCAGATGAACTTCCTTGAAGTACGTCTCAAAGCTTGCTAACTGATTTCGTAACTGATATATATAGAATATTCGCAACATGGCTTTGGTGGCCAAAATTTGCACCGAAACTGTCCCCTCTTTCCTATACATCTTTAAACGGCTGGGGATCACCTACATGCGAACCAGACGTCAAGCAAAAATGGATGGAAAAAATAGGTTGAAGTAAATCCATTGCTCTAAAAGTTGGAAAAATTCACGAAAAAAAAGACATTATTGCTAACGATTGCACTTATAACAATAAATTTAAAACTGCAATATTGTATTATACCGCGAAATCTTGGCAAAATGCAATATGATTTATTCAAATGCAATGCCACGAATGAAAGCAAAAAAAAAATTTTTTTTTAACTGAAGTATAAAAAATGTTACTACTTTCCAAGAATTAAAGAGCAGGACCTCAATTTCACGAACTAACCTCATCGCTGAAGATGATGTTCTATCACTCATGTTATTAACGACTTCAGCATTGGGCGAATGCCCAGAGGCATCTTCTAGGATGTATATGTGGAGAGCGATTTGAAACAAAGAGAGTGCATATGATGCGGCAATGCATAGATGTAAGCTTTAAAAGGGCCGTTGAGTGGTTACAACGGCACATAGGCAGATTAGCTAAGCATCGAACTCAAAATTTTATAAACACTTAACGATTTATGAAATTCAACAAATCAGGAAGTTTTTTATGTGTATGCTTTAGCTAGCAATTCAACGCGACTATCAATTAGACTGCGTCCCATTTCTAAGAGTGCAAATATCTTCGTCGATAAGAGTTCATATTTTTTGTTTTCACTCTCGAAACACCACTTGCAATCTCTACCAAATTTAAAAATCCATATCAATGAAATTTAGCGACTAAGTAAGTAATTGTGAGGGCTCACGTCGAGTGAAAAAGTACTGCTGTGGTCTTTCAAGAATGGTTTTGAAGAGTATGCTCCAAATCTCCAGTCTATTAAATCCGGCAGGGATGATCTGAGTAGATCTGATGCTATCTCGCGACGCGATGGAAATGCATTCCCCGCAGAGAGTGGCCTCTTTCTTCAACATAGAATAAAAGAGCACCGGAGAGTTTGGTGCCGACAAACTCTTGTCGCAGTAGACTTCGGTTTTGCAGCCAGAAGTATTCTAGAAAAAACCTTGTCCTCTGCATAACATAAACTCCGAAGCTTCATTCAATGAAAAATTGGATGGATTACTAAATGGCGGCTTCGGAAGAAACGAGAATCATTTTTGAGATAATGCCCTTGCATAAGTTGAGTAACTACTTTACAAACTTTGTTCGGTTCGGCGCCTTGGATAGTAAGGTTAAAATAGAGGACATGTAAGTGGACAGTGCGTCCACGTTGCTTTCTCGCAAAATAGAAAACATTTGAAAATATGCAAGGAGCTGCATAAGCCCCTTTAACATGTGGAAATGAGGGAAATTTTTTGAGGGGATGCGTGGCGGATGCTCGAATGAGCCCCTTTAAGCGCTTTAAACGCACACTGGTTTCGCTCGCATTGTATGCACTCTGCTTGTATGAAACCGCGGTTCCGATAAACTGGTTAACTCAAGGCAATATTTAGATGGAACCCGATCAGTGCTGCAAGCAGCGCTCAACTGGCTGCGACAATACTGCCACAACGAAAATTTTATGTCATGAATGGATGAAGACATGGGAATAACGTCTTCTGTAAGCAGAAAGAAGTCGAAAGAATCTACGACCAAATCGGTCCCAATACGAATCATTCCCATAGGTATTAGCAGCAGTCTATTTGAGATCGCACCAAACAACGTGATGAGAGCCGACTTTCCGAAAAAAGCCAACCACATCCAGCGGTGTTACTCAAATGGCTCCACATACAAACATCAAAGCGTTTGTCTAGTACTATGATGGGAAGAGGAGAGATGAAGAGGAGTCAAGCGGTAAAATTAACGGGTTGATATCATATAAAGTAAAGGTAGAATGTGAACTTGGCGGTAAATCCATATCCCACCAACACATCATCATAAGATGCGATCACTTTGTCAATGACAGTGATCGCTGCTGAAAGCCTTTGGCCTTGATTGTTTGTACAAATTTTGATGGTTAGGTAGTTATGAAGCTCGAATCATCACTAATCTGCAAGAAATGCAGTTAGAACCACTGCACGGGAATAACTACTCTCCGCTATACGCCATCGTTCGATAGGCAACACCGATACACAGAATCGTCCAAAACGTTCTTGTGCTTCGTAACGAGCACTTCACCTTTTTGCATATGCCTCAACAAATTAGCCAATTCGGCTGCTGAAGATGGAACATTAGAGGAAAGGATTTACCTTTATCATCAGACTCAATTGAGTCCGCCACATCCATTATTTCATCATTCAATGACGAAGCGGTGTCTTCCTCTACTTCATTTTTAGCGTATTCCGCTGACAGGTACGGGTCGTCATGCGAGCCTGCCAACGATTCATCGGCAGCAGGTATCTGCATTGGTTGCCCATCATCGGCATCGGCTGGATTTTCGGAGGCATCGCCTCCCTGTTGAGCATTCTCAGATTGCTCCGACTCCAACATCACTGGAGTTCCTTTCATGGTATGAGCATCGTCTTCGCCAGTGGATTCATCGGCCAGTTCCAGATCTTCCACCGGCTCTGACAACTCTTTAGGAATCTCAGCGATGGACTCGACTTCAGTGGGCGCATAAAGTTTCGACTTCTGCGCGATTACGCGATGCTTGAGCACGCGAGAACGAAACATAATTACGCACTGACAGCCGAACTCCTTTAACAGAAAGAGGGTTAGCGTCTATGCTTACATGTATATGCCACAAAAAAAAGATAAAGATAAATGTTCCCCTCATAATTGGCCGACGCCGACAGTAGAACAGGACTTGTAGACGAAAGGTGATCGACGCCTGGGCAGGTCGGATCGACCCTCTGCCCCTCAGATATGCTAGGCATGGTACCTTTTACTCAAAAAACGGGGCCTCGAAAAATGCAGCGATCTCCAACATTGGTGGGTTATATTCAATGTGACAGGTGGAACATTTGCTTGTATAGTCACGATAAAGAAGATAGCCTAAAAGCGCACCTAGAACAATGGTTAGCAATCTTTCCTAAAATAGCGGATGAAATTTTAAATCCACCACGTCAATGGGTGCAATTTCCATATCAATACACAGAGGAGGTATCTGCATATTGAGTATGTGAATTTGCTCAGATGAGCTACCCAATCTTGAAGAATGACATGAGCCAACATGGCCCACTATAGGCTACTATAATAAGAGGTATGCATATCCTTTCAATGCCAACATAATAAATGAAACCAATCATCCCAGCAAATCGGTGGTAGCAAGAAAGCTCAAAACTTATCCAGCGAGCTCGATGGATAAAAAGGTTATTTCTGATTTTATATTATGTGTGAAGAGTAATCTGAGCAGAAAAAAAATTGAATTTAGGCCGCTAGGTTTTGTTGCAATATCTCGACTATTTCAACAATTGCTACGTTGTATTCCGGAGGAATGCAAATCGAGCATCGATTTGCGACCGCATTTTCTAATTTTTTGAGAAATCACTTCTACTAAAAAACATGAATGAATGGGAAGAGTATCACAAAGTTTTGAACATGAAATCAGAGATTTAAAAAAGACATCTCCATAAAAATGCTTAGCTTTGATGTATAATTTACAGGACTTTTAAGTGAGATGAAATTGGAACTTTCTCCAACTTTAAGTGTGGGTATATATTGAAGGGTGATATGATAAACCAGGAATGGAAAGACTTGTAGTTTTTGCTCAATTTTCAAAGAGATGTACAGCAAAATCGGAACGAATTTCCAATTACCAACTTCTACTTTGCTTTCTTGGTAATGCGCACAATGTTCCATTTAAATGCACTGGACATGTAAATGCACTACATCGAATCTCCTTGCTTCAAATTGACATATTTACTGTGTCATGAAATGCATTTGATAATACAATTACATCAAATGCACGATAATCTACTGGTTATTGAGGAGGTGATTGTCGGTGAGAGGGGGATATAGGGCAGTGATTTAACCGGAACTGAAGAGTGACTCAACAAAATGGATGTTTCCCAATTGCAGGGCCACAACTTGACCGTGTCAACCGTAGTCGTAAAGTGGATCTGCCGAAACGGATGCCGACAAGGAAGTAAGGTAGTAAGTTGTTGGGAAGAGAAGGTAGCGAGAGTAGAATGCGTAGAGAAACGATATGAGTGATGGTCAAGGGAATCCCGATGAAAATCGGGAAGCAATTTACCAAGGAAGGCCTCAGGCGAAGAAATCGGAGAACGGTTACGAATTCGGGCAAGCGAATTTATGCAGCACATGCTTGATTTGAATCACTGATAACACTCCGACTCCGAACATTCGTATATTACTCAATATTATCCATTCATTCAAGGAAAAAAAACATTGTAGAAAGCATGGTTCATCTAGAATAAGATGAAGCAGCCAACGGTTGATGGGTACAACGAATGCTGCAAACTGTGTTCCATTTTATATTTATAAGGTAAGCGCAAAAGGGTTAATATGCCATTTCGAGCTGTACGTGAGGTAGTGCATTATATAGTTATTACAAATAATGAGTAGGGTTTTTAGAATTTCTTCGTTGCGTTATTATGGAGAAAGATGACTCCATAAGTTTGATCACAATTGTACAGTGGATATGCATGGTCATGCATCAATGGTCATCGTCACAAACCAATAACAATTAGGCGATCCTCAGTGAAACCCTCATTGATGTGGGGAAATCTTGGCTATATCATTTCAGTTCCTCTCATAATCTACTCTCATACACTATGGAGTAGTCCTGATAGCTTGACAAGCCACTTTCAAAATAATTTACATTTAAGAAGAGCTGAAAATTATTGCCCTATGTCATTAGCGTCACAAGGTAAGTCAATACGCTAATCAACTGACAATATTTGCCATATACACACAATGCCTCGTTTGATATTCAATATTCCAGACGACTCGATTAATGACAACATGGTGTCAAACCGAAATAACGGCTTGCGACCGTATTTTTCATTAATGGGCTAATAAAAGATCGAAGAATATATCAACGGTTCGAATAATGAGTCGAAGCAAAAAGACGATTAGTGAAACCCAAATAAGCAAAACAAAAAAAAACAAAGATTAAGCCCTTCCAATGATTATGCGTGAATGCAAATATTCATTGTCTTCTCAATGCTTAATTCAAGTTTATAACCTAAAAATAAAATAATAGAAGCGCATAGAATATGTGGTAATTCACATATACATTCAAGAAGAGATTTTCAAATTCCATAGATGCGTCATCTTATAACTCAAAAACCATCAGAGATTATCTCGGGTAAGAAGAAAATCATCCACCTAAACAATCCCGATTATGCTAATATTAATGTTAACAGCTAACGATATTTCCTCACTTTCCCGTTTGCCGAACATTGCATCTGAGATGAGGCTTGAAAGGGTGAACGAACCTTTGCCTGAAGATCAAGTTTGGGGAACCTTATAATGCGATCCACTGCATCTTTATCAACATAGAATGTTTTCTCAAGCAGTTCGTAGATGGCATCTCTGAAGCTCGAATCTGCCTCATCGTAAAGTGTTGATGGCAAGCACTTCACCAATACACTTCGAGCCACATCGATTGATGTATTTTCCATCGATAATAACACACTGCTACTCGATGTTTAGCTAAAACTAAGTTTCAACACAACACTGACAATGATCAAGTTGAGCGCAATTTCGATTGAACAGAATAGATAGGAAGAGAGATTTTCAATTTCAATAAATGAGAGTGCTCGACGGTTTTCTTTATGAACGTTGGAATGAGATAAAGCAAACTCGTACTGCCTCCTTACAAGGTACAATACTGTTTTTTGAAAATGAAAAACGGAAAACGCCGCAAAACAATTCGAAATAAGGATAATTGGATCGAGATGGCTATACGCCTTTCTAAACGAAGAGAAGATTCGAAGAATGGCATGATGGATGCAAATAACGCTATAACACTCCTTCATGCTTCCACCTTCTCCATTTTCTTAGCTTACTCTTCTGGTGAAAGCTAAAGATGCGCTTTTTCAGCATCAGATTTGGGCAACTCTTTACCTCAATGAGAGAAGAAGTGGAGGTAAGGTAACGGAAAAACCAGCAACAACCGGAATTAGACAAGAAAAATGCATAAGAAAAGGTTGCAAATTTACGGATGACATATTGAAGGAAGCGCAAAACATTTGCCTTTATATATGCAATCAAACTGGCATATATAATCGAGAGTCACCATTTGCTAGTCACTGAAACAGCTCCGTTCCTAAAGATGAAACTCGAATGCTTCTAGCTGCTTTTTAGCCAGTTTGCCACTCATTTTAATTAAAAATAGCATATTGAAAATTAGTTTAAAATCATTAGAGGTGGAAGGGGGTAGAGGGAAAGACCAGCCGCCATATATGAGCACAGACAAAGAAGGTTATGAAATAGGATCATTGAAATTCCTGGAATACGAAACGTTTGATGTGGAGAAGTCGTTTACTTTTTACAGTATAATGGCTTGTAAAAGCATTTTTCGGTTTGAATAGAGAGTGTAAGCAGTAATGGAGTGGTTTTTGTTGGGTGGCGATCTTCATCTCCAAAAAAAAAATGCAAAATAGCGCAATCGGGTTAGCCGTTATCGAAGAAAGGTAATGAGCATTTAATGGTACAAATAAATGAATAGATATAAATGTTTCTAAAAAAAGACAGCAACATACATACAAGAACATCACCTCTTCCACATCTGTGGGTAAATTGTCTAGCACGATAATACTGTGAAATGCTTTCTAAACTATGAATACTAACCTAAATGTAAGGATATTGCTTTGGATTATGAAGTTGGCTTTACGAGACCGATTTTAACAGTTCTTAGAAAACATTTTTTAACGCATCTTCCACTCCAAATCTCTTTCTCTTTGCAGCCTTATCGCAGCCACGAGGTTTAATAGCCACCTGATTGAGCACCTTCGGGGAAGGGTGGGGGGATGGGGGGTGCAGAGGGGCGGGAGGGGAGAGGTAATATCATAAACCAAGCCACATAGAAAGGGTCAAAATGTATCTTTCCCTTCCATTGTGCTAAAAACGATCAGCCATCATTCATTATATTAAATTATAAAGCAAACAAGTATATACTGCTCATTCACAACATCTGACTGCCTTGAGATCAATAACGCCTCTTGCTATGCCAATTTCAATCCACTAAAAATGCGTCAATTTTTATACTTCAAGTCATATTTGAGGGCATGAGTTCACTATATGCTCCACTAATAAGGAGTAACGACTCGCCAGCACACAATACCCACAAGTTGATATCACAATCGACTCCACCTTTATGTACTCCCCCCACCGCACAACACGAATAAAACACCATTAAATGCCCGGAAACAGAAAACGTAAGATGCTTGAATAAAGCTAACATTAAGCACAGAAAACATTTTTCTGAGTGCTTCGTTTCGAGATCACTTTGGCAACTCTCCAAGTCGTTGTATTTATCTCTCGATGGATTCGCAAGATTTTATGCCGCATATGGAAATGCAAATTTTAAAATGTTGCTTATATCGTTTGAGTTATCTACTGATAAAGTTACAACATAGTATGTTGGTTTATATCTTCATCTAAAAATATGAGAGTGAAAGCGAAACTTAGAAAAAAATTTTTCAAAAATGATAAACAGAAAATTTCTTAGGCATTTTGTGTATTTTTCATCGATATAATTTCTTTTTTCTTTAAGAATATTCTGTTTGGGAAGTGAATAAATAATAGAGTCGAGGGAAGTAGTTGTGGAAATACAGAAGTTAACATCAACTTCGACCCAAATATAGACAAAATTTCGCCATCTTTAAAATTGAAGTGAGCAAACTATGACTATTTTAGATCCGTTTCAGATTTTTTTGTAAAACGTTAACTGTTACATCAAAGATTTCTAGACTATTTTACTTTTAGTACAGATTAATATGTAATCACAAGTTTTAAATCCTCTTTACTTTATATTATAAGAGGAAATATTTTCAAAATGCAATGCTAGTTTCAAGTGCAAATGCAAACAATTGCAAAGAACTTTCGTTAGAGAAAACAAAGAAATCTTGGAGCTGTTGGATATGAAATGCGCTTTTATCATGAAGCTGAAGTTAATCACTGAATTTTTGATTATCTCTTTCAAGGTTTATTTGTAAACAAATGATGCAAAAACAACAAAGGTACAGGAGTCTGCTTCCATTGGCTTGTCTAGCCGTCCAGGTCTATTTGAGGGTTTGAGCCCTCTGTCGAGATGCAGTCAAATAAATTGTGAAACAACTCAGGTATAAGGGACGAACAGTTTGTCACAAACAATAAGATTACAAACAAGAAGGCACACAATACTGAGTTGGATGAGTCACAAGTGAGATAATATGAGACACATTGAGGATCAACATGACTTAATGTCTCCGCTACTGTTTCATGTTTTTCTCTGCAATCACAATGCTTCTGGAGATTGCTTGGCCATTCGAAACAAGCTCCAGAAGCATTGCATCTTTCACTCTCATCTGGATTAAACTCAAGTTCACGTACTGCTGAGTGAATAGCACATACGGAAAACTCCCCCACTTTCCCCTCCCAACGAAAGCAAATTTATTATACAAAAAAGGACACATGAAACACGCGTCCGACAAAACAAAAAGCAAAGAAACAATTGCTTCCTCAAACTCTAGCTTCTGCTCTTTTTTCGAGTCACTACTGATATGCGCAAAAATTCGAGCGGAATAAATTTTGTTTACTGATTTGAAGGGCATCGGTTTGTGGCTCATCACCGCTCTGATGAAAATATGAAGCTTCAAAGCTGGGCAATCATTGCCAGTACACTGGCCTTCAATGACAGGCAGTGCAGTTACCGCGAGGAGCGGAATTTCGATCAGGAGAACCCCGACAGGGAGCATTTTGTGAGAAATGAGGACGGTGATAAGAAGTATTGAAAAAAAAAAAACGAAAACTTAATCGGGCTCCGCATCTCAAAGGAAATCATTTCGCACAACACTCGATATACTGCAACCAGTACATCGCTGCAACCATTATTCCAGGCACTACTTTTTTTCAAAGAGAAGTAAAGCAGTAGTTACGTGATGGTATAAGACCAGGCTTTTTTATCTTCTTGACACGAACAATCAGCTCACGAAACAGGTTGCCTATAAAGCAAAGTGTCGTAGTCGAAATACGTTTCTTACCTGTGCATGTGTTCCCTTAAAGTGATCCATATACAGCATTCCTTCGTATTGACAGGTGCCACTGGGATATGCTATGACTCTGTAGATGCGCGGTGCACTAATCAATCATTTCAATCAACAAATGCTGAAAAGATTCAAACAAATGATCTCAATTCGACATACATTTTCTTTCGTCATTAGAATATCGTCTGAAGAAATGCTCCCAATTTCACCAGTGTCTGCGAACAAAAATATGCCTTTCCTCCATATCCGAGTGCAGTCAAGTTGCCAATGCAAACAAGAGCTCCATCGAGATACAAATATGCATGCAATAACTTTCACCACCTTGTATTAGCAACAAACTCCGCACATCTTGCCTATTCCACCTTCCAATAAAAGTGGTCGTACTTGAGTTATACATCTAAAAGCACTCCTCATGAGTTAAACTGCAGAGTCGCAGGGCAAACGCCACATTTTTCGAAGTATGCAATTCATATTCGCATGCGTTTTATTCATCAAAATGTCGGAGACATACGTCATGCAAAAATCCATCGAGAAATTCATCCAACTGGTCCTGAAGGAGACGAGATTTCTCAATCGCTCATTTTCCCACTCCTTTGTTAAACGAAACGATTCCGTTTACTTTCATTTATTAGCAAATGATCAATGATAACACAGTATTATGGCAAATGCACCTCGAATGGAGAGGGACAATGGCGAGGAGTAGTAAAAAAACAGGAAACGATCGCCACAATATAACTTTAAATCAATCAGTAATCCAAATTAAGAGTGCCATCTCCTAACTCTACAAAACAATACGTTTGTGCTCGCTGTACAGCGTGTATCATTGAGATCATCTACACTCCAGTGCGTACATAAGCGTAGCTAGCCCCTTCCTATAACATTCAAATAGCACGTCCAATCCCTCCCATAGGTGCACTCGGGAATGAAAAGAAAAGAAAAATAAAAAATAAAAAATTCAATTGATACATTGATAAAGAACCTGACAAAAAAAGGCAATATTAAAACAAGCGATCGCACTAAAAAGAGACAACACGAAAACGTACAGGAAAATGAGACAACGTATTGGCACCATTCGGCAACGGGTACTTTTCCAAAGATTTCAGACATAAAGTGACACTATCATGCTGCTTTCTCTTAGCAGCTTAAGAAAAAAGGACGTCGGAACTTAGTCTTGTCCATTCACTTCTTTAGGTTGGTGGCATATTTTTAGTGCAATGCTCTCTCCTTGCAACAAAAACTGTGAGTGCAAAACACGCATCCGGAACACAAGAAACGAAGGAAATAAAAAAAGGGGAAGTAAAATAGAACTAACATATGACAATAAAAGAACATGAAAAGACAACAATTGTATATGTTAGCAAAACAACATCAAACTCACAATCAAACATTCTGAAATCACATCACAAGAGCACCAAGCGACGACGATCGGTAGCAAACCCATATCAGGTATCGGGTGGGTAAATGGCCACAGAACTGAACAGTACTTTCCAATGACAGCCCTCACTCAATAGAAACTTAATTACAACCGCAACGTGCTAGCCAATCAATCAGTAACAAGTTCGAGGGACATGATGGCTTCATATATCAAAAATCAGAAGTGGTCTTATCACCGAAGAGTGCCCCGATGCGAATCAACATCATGCAACAGCAACCGTCATACATGGAAGAGATGGAAAAGACCACAGTCACCATTAACAGAGATGCCAACCGATATATGCATGCAGCCAAATAGCGAATAGCCACCTGTCAAAGTTCGCTCAGCACGCATCACCTTTAGCTGAATGGGTACATATAACGCTACCGTACTTATGTGCCCCGCCCCTAGATCAAGGCTCCTGTGACCAAGTCCGCACTACGCCAAAAAAGTTAATTTTTTGAAGGAGAAATATCAGGAAACAAAGACAAGACTAAAAATTTCCATATCAAGCAAATAGACTTTCGTAACGCTTATCTGTCACAACATCGTTTCAAAGGATCCTGCAGCCACTCGGTCTTTTGTGAATGTGCGTCATATCGGATCTTCAATAATTACTGCTTCGTGGAAGCTTATGAATAAAGCGACTACTTCATGACTCCAATATAAATCTCGTCAACACAATGAAACAGACTTTAAGATGGATCTAGTCAGAAGCCGCTTAACGAAAGGATCCGAAGTAAAATGAAATGGTCATTGGAATGTTGTGAACGCAAAGATGGCTTAAATGTGGATTCAGGGCCTTAGTATGGATCACAAGCAGATCACAAAGCGGCCATTTTGAAACTCACTGAAGTTCTTTGCAATTTTTCAAATGCAAAGGTCAACACTCGAGCATACTGAGTACGCATCCAATATAGAAACCAATGATGCTGCGTGCGCTCTCGCAATGCCAGAAAACATTGCTCACTTTCACGGGGTGCTTGATGTTGCAATGAATTCAAAAGATTAGAGCAAAAAAAGGACTTTGCAGTTAGCTGTCATTACCTTCTCAAAATGCTTATCTAAGCAGCAAGCTTGCTTCCCTTCTGTAATGGAAATTAGCTAACAAAGATAGTCAGCCACCGCGAGTTCACAATTGCGTCATATCGGATCTTCAGCAATTACTGTCGTGGAAACTTACGAATAAAGCGGCCACTTCATGACTCCAAAAATATAAATCTCGTCAACACAGGCAAACAGACTGTAGGACTTGTCTCACACTCATGAATTTTATCAATGAATAAAACCCAAATAAATTTTATTAAGACATATGCCTATTTTTTATCGGCAGGACAGCTGGGCCATAAAGCTTGCAATACTCTGATTGCTCAGCTTTTACCACTTGTGGATAAGGATGTGCAAGGTTGTCGACGTACATTTCAGACAACCAGGCAGCTTCTTCGATATGTGCGACACTACTCATAATCAAAGGATTTAGTTGCAATGCTATTGAAAGTCTCCACATTGCAAATTACTTTATAAATACCCACTGATCAACAAACATCGTAACAATTTTGCGAAATGCTTGCAGTTCGTCAGCACGCAATCTTTTCAGTAGCAAAAAGTACTGCATACGATTCTTAAAATACCAAATCACATTTTGCACAATAAAATGAAATAATGCGCACTAATAGAGTTATGACTTACTGGCAGTTTCGCTTTTTCTAATTACCCACTAAGATATAGAAACCCCTCACTTCTGCAGTCTGCAGGTAATAGATGAATGATAAAAAAACTCACAAGAGTATGAAACCTTTGACGAGACGGATTGCCTGAGATTCTCGTACAATTTTCGAACATCAAAGACAAACTATCTTCATTCTTTGCCACTTAATCCCACTTGTAAGCCTCGGTGATGCCACGTTACCACTGAATCTGTTTGCTGAATCAAAGGATTAGAGCGAAATGAAAGAAACAAGCAATGAATGTTCGAAGTGAGAAATGAATAAACGAGCGCATTTAAATTAAAAAAAAAGAATGTAAAAAGGGAATAACACACGGGACGCCAGGGGTGGGTGGAACCTGAAATAAGATTAGAGCATCATCCTGAAAACAAAATGTTGCTTGAGAATATGTACATGTTTAAAAAGCGCTAAATTTAAGACAGAAGAGAATCAGATTTTATATGATTCAAACCTGCACCTCGCCTCGTTCTCGGCAGGAGCTCCTGATGGAAATCTGGCCTCGTTGTCTGATCAGAGACTGAACCCAATAGAGGTGGGCATCAAAATGTCCATAAAAATGTCAGATGACACAGGTCACGGAAAATCTATCGAGAAATTCATCCAACTGGCCGTTAAGGAGAACAGATTTCTCAATCGCTCATCTTTCCACTCCTTTTCTAAACGAAACAATTCCGTTTATTTTCATTTACTAGCAAGTGATCAGTGATAACAAAGCGTAATGGCAAAATCACCTCTAATAGGGAGGGACAAGGGTGAGGAGTAGTAAAAAAACAGGAAACGATCACCACAATATAACTTTGAATAAAGCAATAATCCAAATAAAGAGTGCCATCTCCTAACTCTACAAAACAATACGCTTGTGCTCGCTGTATAGCGTGTACCACTGAGATCATCTACACTCCAATGCGTACATAAGCCCTAGATAACCCCTTCCTATAACATTCAACTGCCACGCACAATCCGTCCCATAGGTGCACCCAGGAATCAAAACAAAAAATAAAAAATATAAATTCAAACGATACCCTGGTAAAGAACCTTGACGAAAAAAAGGTAACATTAAAACATGCGATTGCACTAAAAATGGAGAACACGACCATGTTCAGGAAAATGAAGCACCGTACTGACACTTTTCGGCAACTACTTTTTTGAAGATTCCAAACATAGAGTGACGCTATGGTGCTGCTTTCTTTTAGCAGCTTAGGAAAAACAGACGTCGGAACTTAGTCTTGTCCATTCATTTCTTTAGGTTGGTAACATATCTTTAGTGCAATGCTTTCTCTTTGCAACAAAAACTGTGAGTTCAAAACACGCATCTGGAATACAAGAAACAAAGTAAACAAAAAAAGAAGGGGAAGTAAAATAGAACTATCATATGACAATAAAAGAACATGAAAAGATAACAATTTTATTTGTTAGCGAAACAACATCAAACTCACAATTGAACATCACAAGAGCACCGAGCGACGACGATCGGTAGCAAACCCATATGAAATATCGGATGGGCAGATGGCCACAGTAATGAACAAGATTTTAAAATGACAACCCTCACTTAGTAGAAACTTAGCTACAGCCGCAACGTGGTAGCCTATCCATGAGTAATAAGTTCGACGAATATGATGACTACATATACCAAAGACCAGAAGTGAGCTCATGAAAAGATCATCGAGAAGTAACCCGATGCGAACCAACATCATGTTACAGAAATTACCATAAAAGAAAGAGATGGAGGAGATGCAGAATCACGATTCAGAGCAATGCCAATCGATATATGCCCACAGCCACATAAACAATAGCCGCCAATCAAGGATCGATCAGCACGCATCAGTTGTAGCCGAATGGGTGAGCATAGATATAATGCTACTGTACTTATATGCCCCTTACATCATTGCTGCTGTGACCACGTCCGCGCTACGCCAAAAAAAGATACTTTTTTTGGAGGAGAACTAGGAATAAAAAAAGGCAATACTGAAACTTTCCGCATCAAGCAAATAAACTTTCGTAACGCTTATCTGCCATAACATTCCTTTCAAAGGATTCTGCAGCCATATGGTCTTTTGTAAATGTCCCCTATATCCGATCTTCAATAATTACTGCTTCGTGGAAACTTATTGCGAACCAACATCATGTTACAGAAATTACCATAAAAGAAAGAGATGGAGGAGATGCAGAATCACGATTCAGAGCAATGCCAATCGATATATGCCCACAGCCACATAAACAATAGCCGCCAATCAAGGATCGATCAGCACGCATCAGTTGTAGCCGAATGGGTGAGCATAGATATAATGCTACTGTACTTATATGCCCCTTACATCATTGCTGCTGTGACCACGTCCGCGCTACGCCGAAAAAAAGACTTTTTTTTGAGGAGAACTAGGGATAAAAAAGGCAATACTGAAACTTTCCGCATCAAGCAAATAAACTTTCGTAACGCTTATCTGCCACAACGTTCCTTTCAAAGGATGCTGCAGCCATATGGTCTTTTGTAAATGTCCGTTATATCCGATCTTCAATAATTACTGCTTCGTGGAAACTTATGAATAAAGCGATGAATTCGTGATTTCGCAAATGTAAATCTCGTCAACACAAGCAAACAGACTATATAACGGGTCTAGTCAAAAGCCGCTAAACGAAATTATCCGAAGTGAAATCGAATGGTCATTGGAATTTTAAAAGTTTTTTTTCAGAAACAGAACGAACCACGTACCAAGAAATGAAAAATTCTGTAAAAATTTTTTAAACATTTTTTCTGTTTGCATAATAGACGAGAATGAAATAATAGCAGTAATAGATACATAGAAACCGTGCTTTTCTTTAATACTGCTAGTTCCTTATACGATCAAATGTTAGAATAGAGTGAGATATACCTAACAATCCATTATTCTTGCAAAGATTTTAAAACTAGATAAATTATTATATGTGGAACTATCGAAGGATGTGCAGAAATATGTAACGTTACAGAAAATTATTTAAGAACTATGAATGCAAAAATAAAATAATTAGACAAGAAAAAGTGAAAGAAGTAGACTATTGTTAGAAAAGGATATCCAGAGAATAGAATTAAGACTTTAATTGCAGATGGAAATAAGGTGAACACAGTTCGGCCCTTATTCGTTTACATGCACACCTGAGTTATGCACGGGCCATCGTCAGAACGATACGCATAACCCCTTTAATATTGAAAGGTTTATGTGCAATAAAGTAGAATAAATAACTTGAAATACTAATATTAATGAAGAGGAATAGCATAGAGGGCAAGAGGACGACTAGAAATGGAAAAGACCTAGAAACGAGGAGGATGAGGAGTGGAATTAAAAAGCAACACTGAAGTCATAAGGAAAGACTATAAATAACATAAATATAAATAAGATTATGGGTTGAAAACGGATTACATAAACCTCGCCTACCTCATCGTCGCGATCCTTTTTTTTTCATTTTTTCCATAAACGATCTTTGAGAAGTAGAATTGATGTTCCTTTAGCACCGACCTCCATTATCTATACTACAAACTTTTAAAAAAAAGGCAAAGTTCGAAAAAATTTTTTAACACAAGACGCACGACGCTGAAAATTGCTTCACTCCTAACGATTAAGGTTACACATGTTCGTTTTTGTAATATACCGACAATAACATAATAACTCATGATCACTAACAGAAAGGGTTGCACTAAAACTAAGCCTAATACTCTTAAGGGTAGTGTAATAAAAGTTTATGCCTAATATTACTATAAGGTGGTAAGTGAAATTTCTTTTTCAGGCTGACTAGTGATTGAAGAACGAGCAAGATTCTATATTTTACTATTATCCCAATACTACGAAAATAAATTCGAAAAGAAAAATACGACCCGGTCCTAGATACCTGACGCAAATTTCAAAAACAGCAATGTTAAACCCTATGAAGGTCGTAGAATGTTCCAGAAGTGTGCCAATATTGGCGCCATATATTTACCAGCAGAATGTTGTGAACGCAAGGATGGCTTTAGGGTGCGTTCAGCGCGCTTGGTGTAGATCACCATTAGATCACCAATTGACCATTTTGAANTATATATATATATATCCGCTGCAAAATCCTCCTTCGGTGCCTCATCGTGGCGCAGTGGTGGCAACGGTCGTTCGATAGCTATGGTAGCGGAGCGTAAGCCCCAGCAGGTCTAACCATGCTACAAAGGTATTGAACTGTCAATCCTACAGCGTGGTCGATTCATACCCCGAATCACCAGACCATGCCTGCTAGAGGTTGAGGACCGGCTAAATTCGAAGAGAGGTAATGGCCTGCTCGCCTAGCCAGCGAGGTGGCGTCATCTAATGGCTAAAACAATGCACGGAAATGGGCCTCAGTACCCTACAACGATTGGGGTAAAACCTGGCCGAGAATGGCGAGGATGAGACCAAAATGGAAATGCATTGTGGCGGACAGCGTGCACAACGTTCGATAATCCGGCCTATCAAGTGATCAAGTGATATGGAATTCGAACGTGAACTGGAGCCGCAGATGATGATCGTTGTGAGAAAGCCGGCATATTATTGTGACGAGAAACATTATTCAGCATATTTTGGACAGTTCATTGATGTCTCTGTCCCTGTCTTATCTACGTCTCATTCTTAGTTTCTTTTTTAAAGCTTTCGCTTGTGTGTGCCGCCTCGGCGCTTAGCTCTTCATTTGTATCAACAGAGGACCCCACTCCCCATCGCAACAACCCATTTTACTTCGAGAGACTGCAGCGGTCTATTTGATTGAAATGTTAGTCTAAACTTCAGCAAGAAAGCATCTTCACTGTACGACATAAAATTGAAAAATTGCTTTCATGTGCCTGCAAAGTTTTGTGCTTTTGTTGCACGTTGACAAAACCTTGCGAACAAAATGTGTGCCTCAACAAATCCCTCTTTCTAGAAACTTCAAAAACTAGCAACCAAGGGCTTATTTAGGGTTATGTGCTTAGTGTGCTGATTACATTTCATTCTGTGCCCTTGATTTATTCTACGCCCCCAGTCAAAGGACTACGCGTTTGAGTTACTCACGACATGCGTGCGCTGTGCGAAATAAACTAAACAAATAAAATCGTCTAAAGGTTGTGTTTGCAGTAGTGATTTCAACTACAGCGACTTTTGAAATGGCAAACGCTTACGAATCGTTGCCAGAAATCCTCGTGAGAATTATGAGCCTTTTGGGCCTCATCAGAATAAGGCGCTGTCAAGACGCCTTCGCTGCCGCCGCCGCTCTGTTCGGCGTTGAAGTGGCAGAGCTCTACCGCGAGGTGGAGCTATTTCTACAGGACCACTGGACAGAGGAATTGGCCACCCTAGACGTTCACTCACGCGGCCTGTGGTATTTCGGTTCGTTTTTTTGAACCTTCATTTGCAAAAGTAATGAATCTTTGAATAATTCATTTGAGCGGAGTGCTGAGGTAGTGCAGCACTTAAGTCTATTTTACACTGATGCGTATGGGTTTTCTTTGATCGGTCTTTCGGCAACATCTAATGCTTTTTTTGGGCTGTTTTGCTATTAGACAATTGTCATGGGTTATTTTCCAACCTTTTCATGATGTGCCACGAAGTTCGCATTAACCATGTCGTAGGGTGGGTGACTCTCGAACTGGTAGCACGTTTGTATAGCGGATACAAATGGTCGTATGTCATTTGGCATATGCCATAAGAATCCCTTTCTTACGCCATACTTATGCTCTGTTAAGGCACCGCTCCTGCTGCATTCGTTTTGGGGCGGAAAATTGGATCTCAAAACGCCGTCGAAAATTAACCAGCTGAAGTGTTTTGGGATCAAAGTAACAGCATTAATATACAAGTAACCTTAATGTGTTTTAGTCGGCGAAGCAGCAGGATGCCGTCCACACCCGTTGTTGCTCGAAGCCGCGTGCCGGCTGAAGGGAGCGCAACTGAGCATCTGGGATGTGGAACGGCACAGCTGCGACCTCTACGGCCACGATGGGCCGCTATATAATGCAACTGTCGGGGAAGGGCATTTTTTCGCTGTGATGGAACAGCCGGTGGTGCCGGTGAGTACATTTTGATTTTATCGCTCTTAACTTTGGTCTATATTGCACCATCACAACTATGCAGATTAGGGAGTTGTCATATGCAACAGCGAAATTTTAATGAATTTCGAGATTGAAATCATACTAAAATGCGTATCAATATGGAAGATGTCGGGATTTGGCAACCTTTTCATTCACATTAAGGAACAATCAGAGCATGCTTGTAGACTGATGAACGTTTCGGTTGCAGTGGTACAAAAGTGTCGCCCGTGAGCTGGAACCCGGCACTAGCCGCGGCGGTCGGGATGAGGCGATTGTCATGCTTCCGGTGCTGGCCGAGCCGGAACAAGTTCTGCATGAACCGGAGGCTGCTTCTCTTCCCGAAGAAATCAACGCGACGCAGCAACGCCGATGCGTCGAAGAGAAGGAAAGAGAGGCAGCAGTCCGCGAAGAAAGGGCGCAATGGCAAGAAGCTCTCGCCGCCCGCTACCGTGAAATGCTGTAAGTGACTGTTGTCTTGTTCATTTGGATCTTCGTTGCACACTGAATGTTTGAACAATATTTGTGCAGATAGCAACACACCAAAGAGTGAATGAGAGTCACCGATGGACAGCCCTTGCGCTGTAGAGGAAGAGCAATAAGTGCTCGCTATTTGAAAAAAAATTTCCATCCGATGTAGCAGCACAGCTGAGGAACAAATGTTGGTTTTGAAGCGGCTGTCATTGAAGAATTATCTAACAACTCTCGCTGTGAATCGCATTGTAAAAATCAGATTTTCGTAGTTCAAGCCTTAATGGTTCCCATATGAAATTTCCGGGCACACAGACGAATAAACACACATACACAAAGATCGCATTGCCATGATTTGCCTTTGGAAGCAAGTATGCAAAAGCCTATAGAAATATAAAAGGTTTCTGGTGAAGAAAGTAAAGATTTAGTTCCGCGGTTACGTATTTAATTACCTATCCAACTTTGTATAAACTTCAGCCGACCAAGAACTGGAGCAAATGCGCCCGCGGAACGAGCGCCTCGCAGACGGGTGACAAGGCAACAGCCGGAATTCAGACCGGCGGATATAAGTGCACTGCCAGCCCACATGGCAGCCGAATTGGTGGCACCAACAACGCCACCGTACATCGTTCAGAACAATAAGATTTGTAAGTGTTTACACATATCCTGTCGTTTTGTCTTTCAAAAATTTGCTTTTCACGCTCTCTGAGGTTGTCGGTAGCGTATTCTGTCTCGTGGTTGGAATGAGAGAATCGTTTAGGAATTAATACGGTGAGAAGACAACTGCACAAAATAGGTGCTCCTGCATTCTCAGCCAAAGGCTTCTAAGCGGTCGAATGAAATGTAGAATTGTGAATGTTACTGTTTAGCTTGACATAAGCGTTAATTGCTTAATGTTCCGTTTTCTTTGCATCGATGAGGAATTCCCAAATTTGTTATCATCTCAGCAAAATTAGTTATGCTTACGTGGTCGTGACCATGATTTGCACGGTAGGGGAGACAGTTAGGTTGAAAATTTTTTGTGGTCGCTTGAAAGCATGCATCCTGATGCGTGATCGAAGATTGATAAGCGTTTTATCTAATGATCGCAGTAAAACCTTCACAGGTATCCGGAATTACAGTAAGTGCTCGAGCTTATTTTTAGTTTGCCGTCTGCCACATTGCGGCGTCCAGAATCGGGAGTTTGAGACGGTCGCGGCATGGAAGAAGCACGTCGCGCTTGCTCGGTCCCACCTCGAGGACGGTAAGCCAGTTTATTTTGCTATCTACATTGTGACGGCGTTTTTCGGTTATTTTTCTATTTTCCATGTGAGCTGATCTAACAGATTTCGTTGGTAAATGTTATGCTCTTACTGTACTCGTCTTGTGAACAAGAGCGAACTGATGATTAGCTGGTCGATCCTCGCTAATAGCCATTGTTTCATGGCGATGGGCACATTTTACTAATAGCTGAAATCCTCGACTTTGTTATGAAACAGTTAGTTTACTACTTATTTATGTAACCGTTATTAATAATTTACATTTGTTTTATATAATTTCAGCATTTTGTGGCACCTGTGGGCATCATTTGGTCGTGCCTCCTGAAGCGGACGCGGCAACCACTAAGGTGAGCTGCGAACCAGCTTTCTTTGGTTGCGTTTTTCCTCCATAAATATTCACGCGTTTTTGTAGGGGTCGGGCGTGAATAGAATTCGAACGCGCTTCCATTCATTTCCATCATGTGGTAGATCAACACTGAGTAGAATCACATCAAACGATTCCGAGTTGCCCTTATTCTGCAGCGCTTATACAGGGGAATGGAACTACATTCAAATCTCCCTCTCAATACTGTTCCTCAGTCACTATTCTCATTAACTTAGAGAAGCAGTGAAAAGCTCATAGAATCATGTTTTGGACCAATGACGTACTGTCATGAGTGTAGTGAGCTGAATTTTCAGCACTTTGTGACTCTGAAATTTGCGATAGGTGAAGATTTCGGTAATTTGATTTCAGGCCTTCATAACAGCGCATAAGAAAGAGCGCTGTATTGGTGCTCCGAAGGCCGTCTTGAAGCAGAGGCGCACAAGTATCACTTGGCTTAATGCCCTCAGCAGAAACACCAACCACATTCTGCTGCCTGGTTAGCATTTTCTTCATTTTCAGCCTTACCCAATTTGGCGTTTTCAGAAATTCACGTCCAGCAAGTTCTTGCATTTCGGATCACCCGTTACTAGGTTGGTAGACGAAATTAAATGGTGTGACTCATTATATATATATATATATATATATATATATATATATATATATATATATATATATATATATATATATATATGTATATATATGTATGTATATATAATGTATACATTGCTCGTCTTGCCATAATCATGGGAAACCGAAGACTTGACTTATCGTTTCTTTCAGTTTCAAGCTGGCGTTTTGTTTCTGATGTCTTCAAGCAAAGACGATATTCTGACTCTCCCAATTGATTTCTTTGAAATTCAATGTTTCCACTGAGTTTCTATAAATGAGAGATTAAAGGAAGTCGTTTGTGTGGCATAAAGGTGCCCATACTCGGGAGGTTTGCGCAAACTGCGTATTCTTTCCTTACCTCCAAGTTTCGCATGCTGTATTTGCTGTGACAGCAGAATGTTGAACGACAGTTGTCATTCCCATCAATTTTTTACTCTTTCCTTTGACCTATGGATCGTATTATTCCAACGCACTTTTAATACACGTTCTCACATATTGGGATGTTTTTCTGTTGCATTAGAAAATAAAACAATTTTCAGTTATGCAATTTGCAGATGCAGTGGTGGAATTGGAACATCAGCCGCCAGCCGTTGGAAGAAAGCGACAGCTCGACACCGAAGAAGCTCGTAGAGCGGATATTTGCGCCGCTTATTTGAAGCGGTTCAAAACGCTTGAGCCTGGTCTAATGGCGGAAATTGCGGGCGATCATCAATTACAGCTTCCTTAAACGGGAGGTAAGCAAGGCCATTTTGTTTCGTTTTTAATTCATTTGTCGTCATCATTAACAACTTCTCCTGACTGGCATTCACGGTGCCGCTTTGCGACATTCCTTACACTTCCTAGTTATTCTCCTTCCCGAAGGATCATACTTTTTACAGGCATGTGTTCCGATGCATCTCGCTGAACCGCCATCTTTGCTCCCGTCGAGCGGCCATGATTCTTATCAAGAAGCTCTTCGCGAGCTCACGGTTGTCGCATCAGTAACTGCAGTCGGTGTCAGCAGCGTCTCATCTTCGTCACCACTGCCATAGTGGTTGCATTTCGACCATCGCCAAGTTTTCCGTCTCATGCAAGTTTTTGACGTGTATGAAACATGCGTATTAGCTCGCATTACCGCTAGCTCTAGCATTCATTGCTCATTGCCCCTCATGTACAGTGTTAAGATCTCGGTTCGCTAAGGTCTGGTTCAACAGATTCGGATGGGTGGTTTAAGAAATTCTGGAAATATTACATTTATGAGGTTATTTTCTCTGTTTTGATGCCTTTGAAGTAGTATGGACAGCAGTCATGGGCAGCCACAAGGTCATAGCAAATAACTCAAATGATGCGTTGGCTTTCTCGCGAAGGAAGCGAAGGAACAGCCACATGCTTCGTGGAAGCCCTAGTGTTGCCCATAAATTACACATGTATTTACTCGATAATTTCTGTTCAAATTACATCAGGGATTTCGCTTCTCCCTCAGGGAAAAATGCATAGTCGTGGACGAAATGCAGAAGCCGCTTTGCGTAGACGTCCTCAAATCGTCCTCGACAAAATTAATCCTTTTTTACGCGACCACGGCAATTTTTGGATATGTTGTGGACCCTAAAACATAAATTAACATCTGTAGTTCTTGATGGTGCTGCGCGTTCGCTCTTACACTGCAGGCGATAAAAAATAACAACGTAAATGATGGCAGCAATGTTTCATTAGCCGGTACATTAGAGCACAGACAGCAAACGGATTTAATTTTCACATGCTTACTTATGCGTGTATACATGCGACTCGGTTATTCGGAATACATCTTCAAAAGTGACCATCTCATTACTGGTTGTAGATGACGGCTTCGAAATATTTAATAGGATACAGGATCCTTCATCGCGATTGGTTGTACGTATGCGTGAAATATCCCGTTCGCAGTCATGGCAGGGTTTCACTGTCGGTCGATGTGGCTGGGTCAAAGGACTAGAACGAAGTGAACAACAGGCAGGTTTGTTGGAAGGTGAGAAATTTATAAACGAGCGCATTTTTCCTTTTTCATCTCTGAGCTTTACCTATTCGTTGTTCGCGATTCGTATATTGCATCCCCTCCCCCCTTCCCCTCCTCAAGAAGGAAAATTGGTCAGCGAGCGCGAGCCAGAGACCGATGGACGACGGTTATGTGGTCACCAACAGAGGCTGTGATTCTCCACAATTTACGACTGGCCGTGGCCGCTACGCTCCATGAAAAGGTAACTCGTTTAATCGATTCTCAAGGTGGGTGTGAGTGTGGGTATGCTGGTGGGTGTGGATGTGAGCAGGGCCGTGGTGTGGACGTGGGTGTGGGTGTTGGTGTGGTGTGGGTGTGCGTGTTGGTGCGGTGTGAGAGTGGCTGCGGGTGTGACCTTAGATGTGGGCATATGTGTGGGTGTGGTTGTGAGGTGGGGTGTGGGCGTGAATGTGGGTTTAGGTGTGGGTGTGAGCGGGTGTCTGGATATCGGTGTGAATGTCAGTATGGGAGTGGGTGTGGGTGTTAGCGTGGGTATGGGTGTGGGTGTGCTGGTGGGTGTGATTGTGGATGTGGGTATGTGTGAGGGTGTGTGAATGTGGGTGTGGTTTGGATGTGACCGTAGGTGTGGATGCGGGTGTGGGTGCGGGTGTGGGTGTGGGTGTTGTTGCGGTGTGGGATGGGTGTGAGCGTGGGTGTGGGTGATGGGTGTGTTTGCGGGTGTGGGTATGGGTGTAGGTGTGTGATTGTGGGTGTAGGTTACGTGTTACTGTAGGTGTAGGCGCGGGTGTGGGTATGGGTGCGGTTGTGGGTGTGGGTGTGGGTGTGAGTGTGGGTGGTGGGCGTGATTCTGGATGTAGGTGTGAGGTGGGTGTGGGTGCCACAGTGGGTTCGCGTGTGGGCGTGGGTGCGGGCTTTGGAGCAGGTGTAGGTGTATTTGTGGCCGTGGCCGTTGGTGGAGGAGTGAGTGTGGGTGCGGGTGTGCATGGGTGTGAGTGCGGGAGTGGGTGTGTATGGGTGTAAGCGTGGGTGTGCATGCGGGCGTGGCTGCGAGTATGGGTATGAGTGCTTGCGTGCGTTTGGCTGTGTTTGTTGATATGGATGTTGGTCTAGGACTGGGCGTGGTGCGGGTGGGAAGTGTGTGTTTGGGTGTGTGATTGTGGGCGCACGTTTGAGTGTGCATGTGGGTATGGGTGCGGGTGTGGGTGTGGGTCTCGGTGTGGGTGTCGGCGTTTGTGCGGGTGCGGGAGTGAGTGCAGACGTCGTCGTGCGTGTGGGAGTGCGTCTGGGTGTGTGTGTGTGTGTGTGTGTGTGTGTGTGTGTGTGGTTGTGAGTGTGGTTTGAGTATGGCTGTAGGTGTGGGTGGGGCTGTGGGCCTCGGTGCGAGCGAGTGTGAGTGTGAGCGTGGGTGTGGGCGTGTGTGTGCGTGTGTGTGTGTGAGGAAGTGGGTGTGTGTTCAGCTGTATGATTGTGAGTGACTGTAAGTGTGATGCAGGTGTGTTTGCGGATGAGGGTCTGAAAGTGAGTGCAGGCGTGAGTGTGCGTGTGCGTGTGGGTGTGGATGCTGGTGTCGGCGTGAGTGCGAGTGTGGCTGTGGGTGTGGATGTGGGTCTTGCTGCGGTTGTGAGTTCGAGTGTGTGTTTTGGAGTGGGTGTGAGTGTGGGCATGAGTATGGGTGTGGATGTGGGCGTGAGTGCGAGTCTGAATGTGGGTGTGGGTGGGTTGTTTGTACGAATGGATATGTGGGTATGGGCACCAGGGTGACGTGGATGTTAATGTGTGTGTGTGTGTTCGTGTGTGTGCGTGTGCGTTTGTCTGTGTGTGTGTCTGTGTGTGTCTGTGTGCATCTGTGTGCGCCTGTATGTGTGTGTGTGTGGTGTAGTATGGATGGGGGTGTGGGTGTTGGTGTGGGTGTGGGTGCGGATGTGGTTGCCACTGCGGGTGTTTTCGGGCGTAGCTTTTGTTCTGGATATGTTTTTTTGGTATGATTGTGCGTGTGGCTGTCCGTGTGTTTCTGATTGTTGGGTGGTTGTGGGTGTGGGAGTGGGAGTGAGTGTGCCTGCTTGTGTAAGTGCGGGTTTGGAAGTGAGGAGTGGGTGTGTGCGTGGGCGGAGGTGTGGTTCTGTTCCCCGATGTGGACCCTGGTGTAGGAATGGTTGAGGTTGTGGGTGTGGATATGGGTGCGGCTGTAGATTCTCCTGTGGTGCGGTCCTAGGCATGGCTGTAGGGTGCATGTGGGTGCAGCTGTGGGTTTGAGGTGCGTGATGTGGTGTGTGAGTGTGGCTGTGGGTGGGCTTTCTTGCGGATGTTCATGTAGGTGCGGGAGTGGTCGTGTTCGCGGGAGTGGGTGTGATCGCCTTTGTGGATGTCTTTGTGGGTGTGGGTTTGCTTGTGGTTTCGGCCTGAGTGTGTGTGGGTGATAGTGTGAGTGGGGGTGCGGGCGTAGGTGCTGATGTGGGTGCCTCTGTTCGCTTGGGTATGACTGCAGGTGTAGGTGATGGTGTGGGTGTGAGTGTAGTTGCGGGTGTGGATGTGGGTCCGGGTGTGGGTTTGGTTGTGGATGTGGGTGAGGGCGTTGGTGTGTCCCTGGGCATGGGTATGGTTGCGATGTGGATGTCGTTGTGGGTGTGGGCGTGGGTGTGGTTGTGGGTGTGGGCTAGGGTGTGGATGTGGGTGTTTGTTGGTGCGTCTCTGGCATGGGTATGGGTGTGGATGCAGGTTTGGGTGTGGGATAGGATTGTGACTGTGTTCGTATCAATGGGTTGGGGAGTGTGTGTGGATGTGAGTGCGCGGGTCCAGAAGTGGGTGTGGCTGTGGGTGCGATGGTCAGTTGAGGTGTGGGTGTAGGAGTGGGTGCGGTTGTGGTTGCTAGAGTGGATGTCGGTATGGTTTCGGGTGTGGGTGACGGCGTGGGTGTGGATGTTGGTCCGGGTGTGTGTGTGGGTGTGGATGTGGGTGCGTGTGTGCGTTTGGGTGTGGGTTATGAATGGAATGTCGGTATATGTTTGGGTGCGGTGTGGATGCAGGTTTGGGTGTGGGATATGATTGTGACGGTGTTCGTGGGAATGGCTTACTGAGTGTGTGTGTGAATGTGAGTGTGCGATTGCAGAAACAGGTGTGGGTGTGTGTGTAGATGCGGATGTGGATGTGGATGTGGGTGTGAGTGTGTGTGCGTATGTGGCTGCGAGTGTGGGTGTGTGTGTGAGTGTGTTCGTGGGAATGCGTTAGGGAATCTGTGTGAATATGAGTGTGCGGGTGATGGACCGGGTGTGGGACTGGAGTTGGGCGCGGGTGCGGGTGTGGTTTGGGTGAGGGTATGTGAGTGGATGTCGATGGGGGTTTGGGTGTATGTGTAGGTGTGGGTGCGGGTTTGGTTGTGGGTGTGGTGTGGGAGTGGATGTCGGTATGGGTTCGCTTGTTTGTGTGGGTGTGGCAGATGGGTGTGAGTTTGTTCGTGAGTGTGGGTGTGGGGGCTGCTGAGTGAGTGGGTGTGAATGCGAGTGTGCGAGTGCACGAGCGGGAATTGGTGTGGGTGCGGCTGCGGGTGCGGTTGTGGGTGCTGGAGTGTATTCCGGTATGGGTTCGTATGGGTGTTGGTGCAGGTGTCGGTATGGGTGTGAATGTTGGTGCGGGTGTGGGTGTGGGATATTTGTGCCAGTGTGTTCGTGGGAATGAGTTAGGGAGTGTGTGTGAGCGTGAGTGTATGGGTGCAGAAGTTGGTGAGGGTGTCGGTTTGGGCGTGGATGTGGATATGGGTTTGGATGTGGGTGTGACCGTGGGTGCGGGCATGGGTGTGGGCATTGTTGTGGGTGTGGATGCGGGTGTCGGTGTGGGTTTGGGTGTGTAAGTGGGTCAGGCAGTGGCTGCGAATGTATATACGCGCAGGAGCAGACATGGGTGTGGGTGGGTGTTTGCCTGAGTGTGGCCGTTGGCTTATGCGTGGGTGTGTACGTCTGTGTCAGCGTAGTAGTGGGATGTCGTGCGAGTGTGTGTAGGTGCGGGTGTGGGCGCGATGACCGGCTGGGGTGTGGGCGTGAACGTGATTGTGCGGGGGCAGGCGTGGGCGCGGTTGTCGTTGTGGTTGTGGTTGTGGGTGTGGGTGTTTGTGTTGGCGTGGGTATGGACGGGGGTGCGGGTGTGGGTGTGAATGTGGACGCTTGTGTGGGGGTGGGTGCGGGTGTGGGTGCCGGTATGGGTTTAGGTGTGGGTTTGGGTGTGGGTGCGGGTGTGCTTGTGGGAGTGGGTGTGGGTGCGGGTGTGGTGTGGTGTGGGTGTGAGAGGGGATGTCGATGTGGGCTTTGGTGTGGGTATGGGCGTGGGCGTTCGTGCGGGTGTGGGTGTGCGTGGGGGTGTGGATTTGCTTCTGGATGTGGGTATGGGTGTGTGTTGGTGTCTCTGGGTGCGGGTAGGGATGCGGTGTGGGTGCGGGCGTGACTGTGTCTGTGGGTATGGGTTTGGGTTTGGGCGTGGATGTCGGTATGGGTATGGGTTTGGGTGTGGGTGTAGGTGTTTCTGTGGTTTCGGGTACGGGTACGCTGCTGATGTGGATGTGGGCGTCGGATGTGGGAGTGAGTGTGTTCGTGGGAATGGGCTAGGGAGTGCGTTAATGTGAGCTTGCGGTTGCAGATGTGGGTGTGATTGTGGTCGTGAGTGCGGGTGTGGGTGTGGGTGTGATAGCTAGTTGGGGTGTGTGTGTGAGAGTAGGTGCGACCGTGAGCGTGATTTTGGGCGTGGGTGCGGCTGCGGGTGTAGGTGCTGGAGTGGATGTCGGCATGAGTTCGTGTGTGGGTGACGGTGTGCGCCCTAATGTTTTTGCAGGTGTGGGTGTGGGCCTGGGAGTAGATGTCGGTATGGGTTTGGGAATGAGTGTCGGCGCGAGTGTTTTTGTGGTTGTGTTTGTGGGTGCAGGAGTTGCTTCGGGCGTGGGTGTGGGTGTGGGTATGAGTGTGGATGTGTTCTTGGAGGTGGTTGTAGGTGTGCGTGCGGTTGTTGGTTTGGGATGTGGGTGTGAGTGGATGCCGGTATGGGTTTGGATGTGTGTGGGTGCGGATGTGAGTGTGGCTGTGTGGGTAGGTCTCGGTACCTGCTTGGATGTGGGTGTGGGTGCGGGAGCGGGAAGCGGTTATGGTGCGATTGTAAATGTAAGCGTGCGGGGACAGGAGTAGGCGCGGGCGTCGGTGTGGGTGTGGTTGTGAGTGTGGGTGTTTGTGTTGGTGTGAGATTGGATGTCGACATGGGCTTTGTGGTGGATATGGGTGTGGGTGTGGGTGCGCGTGTGGGTGTGCGTGTGGGCGCTTGTGTGGGCGTGAGTGTGGGTTTGGCCTTGAATGTAGGTGCGGGAGTGGTTGTGTGTGTGTGTGTGTGATTGCGGGTGCGGGTGTGGGTACCTTTGTGGGTGTTCTCGTGCGTGTGGGTGCGGGACTGGGTGTAGGTGTGTGTGTGGGAGTCAAATTCTGTATGGGTTTTCCTGTGAGTGTGTTGGCATTAACGGGTTATTGAGTGTGTGTGAATGTGAATGTGCGGATGCAGGAGCGGGTGTTGTTGTGGACGTGGGTGTCGGTATGGGTTTGGGTGTGGGTTCGGGTGTGGGTGTGGGAGTCTGTGTGGGTATTGTATGGGTCTGAGAGTGGATGTCGGCATTTGTTTGGGTGTGGGTGTGGGTGTGGTCGTGGATCCGGCTGTGGGTACGAGTGTGGGATATCGCTGTGAGTGTGTTCGTGATGATGAGGTAGGGAGTGTGTGTGAGTGTGAGCGTGTGGGTGCAGAAGTGAGTGCGGGTGTGAGTGTGGTGTGGGTTCAGGTGTAGATGTGGGTGCGGGAGTGGGTGTGGTTGTGGGTGTAGGTGTGGGAATGGGTGTGAGCGTGTTCGTGGGAATGGGCCAGGGAGCGTGTGTGAATGTGAGTGTGCGCGTGCAGTAGTAAGTGTGGGTGTGGGAGCAGGTGTGGGTGTAGGTACGGGTGTGGGTGTTGGTGTGAGTGTGGGCGCGTATGTGGGTGTGTGGTGTGGGTGTGGGAATGGACGTCGGTATGGGTTTGGGTGTGACCGTGGGTGCGGGCATGCTTTTGCGCGTGGGTTTTGGTTTTGGTGTGGATGTGGGATATGGGTTTGAGCGTGTTCGTGGGAATGGGCCAGATAGCGTGTGTTAATGTGGTCGTGCAGGTGCAGTAGTAAGTATGGGTGAGGACGTGGGCGCAGGTGTGGGCGCGCGTGTGGGTGTGGGTTTGGGTGTGGATGTTGTTGTGGGTGTTGGCGTATCTTCGGGTATGGGTGTATGTGGGTAGTGGATGTGGGTGTGGGTGTGGAATATGGCTGCGAGTGTGTTTGTTTGAATGGGTTAGGGGATGTGTGTGAGTGTGAGCGTGTGGGTGCAGAAGTGGGTGTGTGTGCGGGTGTGAGCACGGGTGTGGGTGTTTGTGCAGGCGTTTGTGTGGGTGCGGGTGTGGGTGCGGCTATAGGTGTGAGTGCGGGTGTGGGTGCGGGTTTGGATGTGTGTGTGTGCGGATATGGGAGTCAAGGTCTGTATGGGTTTCGGCGTGAGTGTGTTCGTGGGAATCTGTTAGAGAGTGTGTGTGAATGTGAATGTGCGGGTACAGATGTGGGTGTGGGTGTGGATATGGGTGCGGCTGTTTCTGTGGGTGTTTGCTTGTATCTGGGTATGGGTATGGGTTCGGTGTGGATATAGATGTGGCTGTTGGATGCGGGTGCGAGTGTGTTCGTGGGAATGGGTCAGGGAGTGTGTGTGAAGGTTAGCGCGCAGGTTCAGAAATGGGAGTAGGTGCGGATGTGGGTATGGTTGTGGGTGCGGTTGTGGATATGAGCGTGATTGTGAGTGTTGGTTTGGCTGTTACCGTGGCTGTGGTTGCGAGTGTTGATGTGGGATGGTGTGTGGGAGTGGGTGCGGGGGTGTGTGCGAGTGTGTGCCGGCGTGGGCGTTGGTATGGGTATGATTGGTTGTGAGGTGTTTGTGTGGGGGTGTTTTAGGTGTGGGTGTAGGTGTGAATTCGAGGCGGGTGTAGATGTGAGTGTGAATGTCGGTGTGGGTGCGGGTATTGGCGTGGGCGTTGGTGTGCACGTCTGTGTTGGTGCAAGTGTTTCTGTGGGTGGGAGTGTGAGTGTGGATTCCGATGTTCGCGCGTGTGCAAGTTTGGGAGACGGCATTAGATGTGGGTGTGTTTGGGTTTGGGTGTGGATGTTTGGGTATAAGTCTGTTCAGGTGTGGTTGTTGGTGTGTGGACCTGTTAAGTTGGGCATCGGTACGGGCGTGGGTTTGGATGTGGTCGTGGCTATGTTCGTGTGTGTTGTTTGGGGTGTGTATCTGTGTGGTTGTGGGTATCGGTATGAGTGTAGCGTGGATACGGGCGCGAGCGTTGGTTTATACGTGGGTGCGGGTGTAGGCGCTGGTATTGGTTTGGGCGTGAGTTTGTAGGCATTCGTGGGTGCAGGTGCTGACATGGTTGTGTTCGTGGGCGTCGGTGTTATTGTGGGTGTGAGTGTGGGTGTGGGTGTGGGTGTAGGTGCGGTTGTGAGAGTGGATGTGGGTTTGGGTGTTTGCGTTTGTGCGGGTGTGGTTGTGGGTGTTTCTGTATATGTATGTGTGGGTGCTGTTGTGGTGTGGGTGCGGTGTTAGTGTGGGAGTGGGAGTGGGTTTTAGTGCGTTTACCGATGTGGGTGTTAGTGTGGGTGTGAGTGTTTGCGCAGATGTGGTTGTGGTAGTGGATGTGGGTGTGGGTGCGAGTGCGGGTGCAGGTGTCGTTGCTTTATTGGTGTGGGTTTTGGTGTTTGTGTTGATGTGGGTTTGGGTGTTTTTGTATGTGTTTGTGTGGGTGAGTGTATAGGTGTGGGCGTGGGTGTGATGTGAACGTGGGTGTGCTTGCGGGTATGGATGTGGGTGTGGGGGTGAGAGTGGATTTGGGTGTGAGTATGAATATGGTTGTTGAGAAGGGGGAGTGGGTATGAGTGTGGGTGTTGTTATGGGCGTGGGTGTTCGTTGGATGAGGGCATAGAAGCGTGTGCACATGCGGTTTTGCGTGTGGGTGTGGGGTTCGGGTGCTTGTGGGTGTATGTGTGGGTGTGGGCGTGGGGGTGTGTGTATGGTTGTGGATGTGGTATCGGTGCGGGTGCTTTTGTGAGTGTGAGTTTGGGTGATGGTGTGGGAGTCGGTGTTTCTGGGTGTGAGTGTTGGTTTTGTTGGGTGTGGATGTATGTGCGAGCATGGGNTTTATATATATATATATATATATATATATATATCACTTGATCACTTGATAGGCCGGATTATCGAACGTTGTGCACGCTGTCCGCCACAATGCATTTCCATTTTGGTCTCATCCTCGCCATTCTCGGCCAGGTTTTACCCCAATCGTCTCTGGGTTCTCGAGGTCCGCTCCGCCGTAGAGTGGTTCGATCGCCCTGCAGGGTACTGAGGCCCATTTCCGTGCATTGTTTTAGCCATTAGATGACGCCACCTCGCTGGCTAGGCGAGCAGGCCATTACCTCTCTTCGAATTTAGCCGGTCCTCAACCTCTAGCAGGCATGGTCTGGTGATTCGGGGTATGAATCGACCACGCTGTAGGATTGACAGTTCAATACCTTTGTAGCATGGTTAGACCTGCTGGGGCTTACGCTCCGCTACCATAGCTATCGAACGACCGTTGCCACCACTGCGCCACGATGAGGCACCGAAGGAGGATTTTGCAGCGGGCTATGACTTCATAGATGAAGAAAATTCGAGATTCAAATTGTCGCAAAGCGCGAATAATCTAATGAAAAGAGAAACGCTGAAGAAGATAGACAAACATCAGAAGTGCTCGAGTCGAGTACGTTTATATGAGACTATTTGGAAACAAAATAAAGGAGTATAATTTATCTGTGTGCCAAAAACAGAAGTATGCAAATTTTAAAGAATGCCTTCTCATTAGCGAAATCGAGAGCAACAAAAGGTGAAATTACTCATCGAGCAAGCAACTGATGACAGAAGGTAATATATTTTTCAATTTGGCTCCCTTATCGCAAGCAACGACTTCGTAATTAAAACTAAGCAATAGGATGTATGCTAGAAAATGCATTTATGCGTCAATTAACCGAATCGTTAGCGAGACTTTATGAGCAAATTGTTTACTTGTGTAGTGCAATCGTTGCAATATTGCAAACCTTTTGCTAATGAAATATTTGCATGTTCCTTTCATCCTTAAAATATTTAAGACCTCAGTCGATATTGATGAATCAACGTGGAATATTATCGTATAGAAGATTGTTGGTAAGAATTTAAACTAATAAATTACCATAGCTATAGCTTCATTTTTCAATGAGTTCTACCTAGCGATTAGCCTGATTTACATTTTTTTAAATCAACTATGAAAGTAAACGATCAAATATATGGAATGCAAAAAGTTCACGTGTATCATAACAATTTCTTTAGCACATTTTAGAATTTCTTTGAAATTTTAACCGTTTTAAAGTAGGCGTTAATTCATTCATGGGTACCAATTGCGCTTTCACGTGCAATCTATGCAATAGTGGTCACAGAAGTTCTCGCAATGGCGTCACACAAAATGAGAAATGACTAGCTTATCGTAAAGTATAGTAATTAAACAAGTTGAACTGAAATTTGTGAATAGCAATATATTATTGCAATACCAATGATTATAAAGTATTTCAAGTAGAGCCGATATAAATTGCAATTATTTTCACAAAGATTATAAAATTGCATTTCATTTTGCAATATTGATTTCAAAAAGTTTACTGTGAATTAAGTTGGTCTTCCAAAAACTGAAGACTTCTGCATTTTATCGAGACTTGCTCATTATATTCCGATTGAGGCTAAATATCTCAGTTTTTATTAACGATTAAATGATGGAAAATATACTGATTCATTTTCATTATCTCAATGCTGTACTTTATTATTTAAAAGTTGCCTCTCCTAAAATTTTCACGTATGCATTTTTTTTCAATCATGTTTCCAGATATTTGCGAGAATAGCACTAACAACTGATATATTCATTTCGAAAGTGATGAGATGTGTNCCCCCCCCCCCAAAGTCATTTGATCCCAAACCGCATGTCTGAGGCGTTCTATTTTCTCCTAGTTTATTCTAAGAATATATGACATCGAAATAGTCTGCCTGGGGGACAGGTTAACCCAGAGATTTTAACTTTTAATTGTTTCTAGCAAGTTCAGCACCTTTCACACCCCAACCCTTTCCCCTTCCCCCTCTCACGATGCGATGCTCGTTCTAAAAGGTGCTGAAAATCGTAATCATCTATTCTCGAAGCAAGCTTCTCGCTAGAACGTACATTTACGCAAGCGTTTCATCACGCGCAGTAGAGAAAATATAATTTAAATAACCACAGCATTTCGGGAAAGACTGAACTTTATAGGCTTCTTCAATGTAAATTTCCATGTCGATAGAGCCTGTTTTCAAGGTTGCAAATATTACAACCCCTAAGCGCTTAATGTCAACATTTTACGGTGATGAAATATTCAATTCGGCAAATAGATGACGTTGAAAGTTACCTGTTGAGGCTTTTTTCCTTTTTCTCTCTTAGTACAGCTGACATTTTCACACTTCATTGAGGCGCAAAAAATAAATTTCTTCTCTTTTTCTCCAATTATTGACACATGATACGTGCACTGATTGTGCATGCTGTAGATCTTGAATTTTGCTCTTTCAAAATGTTTTTATTTGAAATTAGCAGAAATAAGGTGGAGTTTTATCTCTCATAAATATTATATGCTTTTCAACTACAGAACTTAAGCATCCCTTACTTTTTTGGAAGCATTTAATATTTGTTCGCTATTAAAGTTCGGATTTGTCGTTATCGCTCTTTGAAAATGGAAATAATGTGAAACGATGCCAGAGGCATAAAGCAACGGACCTATTTTATTCACTGCAAACAACATCTCGCTATGAGGTCACGTTTATAGCTTTGGTTTTCGTTGCCGTGTCTGATCGATGATTTAGCACTCAAAACAGAAATTTGGGAGACAAATAGCAAGGTTCCAAAAATGAATCCGCTATAGCCTAACGCATATTACTATCATCATCCTTCGACCAGCGCGGACCCATTTACAGTAAACCGCCTATAGCAGCTCATCTCATGTATCACATTTTCACAACGAAATTTGAGAAGTCCCAACATTAGCCAGCACCAAAAGGAAGTCGATTGTGAAACACCAATAAATTCCGGCTGTTGAAGGCAATTTCATCAACACTGCCATAGAAAATCACAACTATGACACAACAGGATTCGTCTTTGGTGTGCACTCCGACGACTGTCTCCTCACGGCTGCCACTACTGCCGGCTGAAAATTTTATTCTATTGGCTGTGAAATTTATAAAATGGCAAAAAATTCTATTGCAGTGATATAATATTTGCGTTCACCATATTTCAGTTTCTTTCTCCGTATTTTTACTGTTTCCTCTAAAATGTTCTTCAAATGCAAAATAGTGTGGAAAATAGCATCGATTTTTATGTGAAAAATTTTTGCAAAATCCGAGCTGTATCTCCGATGAGTATTGCCCAAAGGTGTATTCTATTCACCTATTTATCTACATGTTTCGCGACGATTTCAATTTGCGGAACGACGAAAATGGCGCTGTGGAATACAGTAGATGCAGTCTGTAGACAAATGGACCTTTCTTTTTTTGTTTTTAACTCATTCTTGTAATAGAAGAGTCGTGAAACTTCAAGGCTTTGTGATATATAAATATGGGAACTCTGATGTGTAATTCATCCCGTGCGGGGGGATTTACATTAAGGGAGAAAGGGGGGACAAAACGTTTAATTCTTCTCAACGCTTTTCGTTTGTGATCAGTTCCGTGAGAAAATATTTGTTTCGCTATTCTCAAATATTAATGAAGCCGAATAGCCTCCAGCTGAGCCACAAAAAAGAGCGAATGTCGATCGATCTTTTTTTAGTGCCGTTTAGCATTTGTTTTGCAGTGCATTATACTCAGCACTTTTCTCTCATTCAAATAGCCAATTTAGATTTTTTTTTCAAGACAATCGTCCACTAAAATTGCAACTTTCCTTTGCAACAGTTGCAAAATTTTGCATAAGAAAATCAACCAATATTTGCGAAAGTTTTCTCTTGAGAATTGAGAAAGCTTGTTGCGTAACACGTCATTGATTGCCATCTAGCGCGAACGTTATTGAGGAATGAAACGTTTTCTTCAGCCTGACTTGTACTCATTGCTGCGAATAAAATCACACTCGAATTTTATATAGGCGCTTTGTTGATAGTTTTTTTTATCAACTTTTCCTTGTGGTTCCTTCTTTTTGTGATAAGTTTGGTAGGTTGCTGAGTTTGATAAGTTTCTTGATATGCTAAGATTTCGATAAATTGCTTTGCATTTAGATGTTTTAGAGGTTTTCTTTCATTAACTTCATTTTGAGGGACAATTCTTTGTGCGCTAAAAGATAAATCAGTGATATTGCGATATTGAAGCTTACGTTCCTATATATTTGCATGTTGAGAATTCAAGCTGCTTTTCCTCTTTCGCCATTCATGAGTATAGAAATTATCCTCGCAATATGATGACCTGGATCCGCATCACCTTGATATTGCATACCTTCGATATAGTAAATTACCTTAAGAGATTTTTACCTAGACAGAAGGCAAATTGCAAAGAAGACTAGAATATAGTGCTCTAACACCTGCTAACTGTATATTTGTTTGCCATATGCTCGAAACGATGCAATTTTTGCAAGTTGCACAAAGTACAAATGAAATGCAAAAACTATTGCAAATTTTTTTAGAGAGTGTGTTTCGAGCGATTCGTTTAAATATGTACGTATTGGGTGATGATAGCAATTTCGTCACACTCATAATTAGGACACTCGACGAGCCTTCAGACGATCATGGCTTCTTAATAGGTTGGTTATTGCGCTTTTTGTGATGAGTATTTTGTTGCTTGTCCTCAACTAATCAATAATCAAAAGAGATAACTTATTAAACGTTGAAGCAAAAAATACATGAAAAAGAGATTTTCGCATGCGAAAGCGTTTGTTTCGCAGCGGATATTTTTGCATTTGCTATATCCAATTTGAATCATTTATATGCAAAACAATCACAAAATATGTAAGTTCGTGATGAAAATGTGGAAGGTCGTAAGCGGCGCAAAAATGCACTCTTGATAAATCCACTGGGTGATATAACAATGATGCACTTTCGCACTCGAAATCTTGTTGCAATAAGGAGATAGTTAAATTCAAATCGCATGTAAAAAACTCGGAGGTACCGAATAAACCGATAAGTGGATCCACCTTCTTTCAAGGATAAATGGAAGAGTTAGGATAGAACTGAGAATGTTATGAGAAGAGAAACAAAACAGTGCGGGTAAACCTCGATGCAACAATGGGAAATGGGGTAGTGTCGGAGAGCTCGTTTCATCGTGGCCTGCAATCAAAGAATCTCCTTCTGCAGAGGCAGCGCGGCGTGGTTGATGAGGAAAAGGGCAATGTTAATCTATACAGGTGAATTACGTTGCGATTGTGTATAAATGCACGTTAACTTCAGCTAATATTCATGATTAATAATTTCTTATGGTTATGTTTCCGTTTCAATTTTTGTGAGCTCATCTGAACTTCTGCACCATTGAATGTTTTTTTTTCAATTGCGTTTGAATGAGGTGCATTTTCCATCAAGCGTACAAAACATACACAGAAAATGGTATATTTTATGCATCATATGTTTGCAGCAAGTGCATCCAAGTGAATGCACCAAAGCTTGCACCATTTTCAGTGGTGTATAGGCATCATATGTTTCCAACTCATCAAACAATGAAGCTCGGCCAGAAAAAAAGTAACAGTGTTTGATCTCTCTTTCTCGGATATTTCAATCAAACAACATATTTTCCGTTAATATCTAATAGTGACGGTTTTTTTTGTTACCGTGCGATAGGTTGTATAATTGGCGAATTCTTCAAAAACAATGCAATCATGAGTGCATCATTTGATCGACAATGGAATTTATTCATCTTCACATGGATAAAAGCGATGCCTTAAGGAGTAAAGCACAGTTAAATGTGATTTTTATCTCTATGAACGATGAGAAAAAATCGTATTGAGATATCTAAAAAATTTTTCATTCCGCTTTAAGCACATTTTTTAAGACATTTATTTCTACAAACATAAGCTAGCTTATGGCATTGCTCTGTATGCATAAATAAGCCAGCTTTTTAGCTCATCTACAGCATTGGTGTCATCTTATAATATTTCGTGGCATTTCGTTACCTGTGCATTTTCAGCCAACACCACCTGTTTTTAGTATTTATGGACGACGAATACTTAATTGTGCAAAAAACGGCATTAAAAGCATTATTAGTCACCTTATGAGGAATAATTCTATTGCTTTCGTTCCTAAAGCTACATGATAAATGCCAGCTTCGAGCAGCGGCGAATTTTCATTGCTACCATTCCTATGTTTTTCATGCAATTCCTTTTATATATAACCTTTTCAAGAAATTTCGAGTGAACAAGCGCTTGACTTATCGGTTGCATTTCATCTTCAATCGGTATTTTTCAAGAGGGCTCTCTTCATTTCAACTCGAATTTATCAGTGCTCATCGAAGACGCTAGCTAACAACCCATATTTGACGTTAAGCCAAAATTTGTTCAATTCGGTGAGTTTGATTTCTAGTGACCTCGTCAGCGCGCATATGGAGTACTCCCGAGTGGGATATCGAAATTTTCGAGAGGGTGCAACCGATTGAATCCTCCTAGCTATGCAAAGAAATCCATCTATGAGAAAATCATTGATTTATTTGCGAGAAGAAATCGCCTAAAGGATTTCAAGCATGATCGTGCTCAATTTTTGGCGATATAACTTTAATTATTCAATAAAATTCACCCGATAATTAATCAGTCAAAAGTTTATCGACCAATAAAAGTTTCATTTAGTTTCGGTTCATGATTTTTTTTTCTTCACTGGAAAATGATCATTTTTAGATGCTCGAAATGATGACGTTTAATATTTGGTCGAGAAGAATGCAGCAAGCGAAGTTTGAAAAAGAATTTCAGATTTTCTAGAAATTTTCTAGTGAAGTAATTTTTGGTGCATAAAATCTTTTTTTTAATGTGAAGATTAAATGGATGGAAAAGTTGACATTATGTAATAATGAATAGGTTGATGATAGCGTATAAAATCGTCTACTGAAAAAAAGCGCTTTCAATGAATTTTTTAAAAAATCGAAGAACGAAGAAGTAAGTTCCGATTCAGCCGTGAAAGATTTATGGAGAATAAGTGGAGATGTGTTTTACGCTTCAAACAGTTTGCAATTTTATGACTCAAATCCACTCAAGTTTAGTTAGATAATGAGGAAATTGATTTTGATCTCATTGATTTGCTATCAAAAACTCAGGGATAAGAGGTACTCATTATAAGTGATGATAGGCTATGATTTTTAAAGATTTTGATGAAATGATAGACCAAAAATTGAAACGAATATAAACGCATAAAAAAGTTTCTGATGAATGTAGAAAATATCGAACGTAGGAAGATTATAGCTGTAGATTTTATGAGAAATTTATTAGCATCACGTAACCTACAAACTATCAACGCTATCATTACAAGGAAGTCTTTCCAATTAGCTGTTATAATCACCTGTCTCGTAGATACGAGGAGGTGATTATAGATCATAAAAAGACATATCATCAATCATAGAGGAAATCACAGGTGAGAGCTCAGAATATGATGAAATATTTTAGAAATTTGAACAGCTATTCACGGTGACATTCGCGGGAAAGTAATTTACATCTGTCCGTCCACCCATTCGGTAAATTCAATTTGCTGAGAAGTGCAGAAGAGTTGAGTGAGATAACTTCCGTTGAATGGTAGCTGAAATGATTAAAGTTTAATCTCTAATCGTTTGAATAGCAGCATTTTTCATGGAACGCAAATGCATCATTGTTGCATATTGCACATATTGTATTGCACGAATCAATCAAAGATGATCAGCAAATGCAACTACGCAAGTAATGTAAATGTGTTAATTTTCTGCTACTCTCGCCCAAATTTCTGGTACTACCTTCTCTCAAAAAGTGTTATAAGAGTATTTTTTAATGCAACTTCACAAATTGGCTCATAAAAGCCCATGAAAAGGTACACAATGAATTTTGCAACTGTACATTATGAGGATGTTATGTTTATATATACATATATATATATATATATATATATTATATATATATATATATATATATATATATATGTGCGTATGTCTACCATCTTACTGGATGTTTTCAACCTGATGGGTGCTGAAATTTTAGACGTAAGAATTTCGGTGATTAGAATGAGCACTATAGAAGATCCTTTTATAATATATTTCATAATGATGCAGCAACATTGATAGAAATTAAAGATACATAAGGCCAAAAGAATTTTCCTCATGTTATAGCAAGTGGTTCTTAATTTTAGACTCAAACGGTTAGCAGAAAGCGATTCTGTTGATGGGAAATTCAGGACAGCGCTTGAGTTAATTAAACCATAAATGCATTACTTCACATAATTACTTGTTCTCGGTAACCTAGGAGAATTCTTGGTGAAAACAAGAGGAAACAAAAAAAGCGCATATTGTGCCAGCCAAATGGGCAGATTTTGTGTTTCTTTTCAATGTTAAATTGTCATCTTGAAATCGCTTCTTTTTTTAGCTTTCTATTTTTTGCTTGCTAGACGCAATTTTTATGCTCAAGTTTTTTTTTTCAAATCTTGCTCCACGTTTTTAGTACGATAATTGACGAACGTATTACACTTATCAGTTTCAGAATTAAATCGTTTCATTCTTATCCCCTCTTGCTTAGACGTTATCGTTCATCATTTAATAATGAAAAAGCGAGTAAAGGGTTCGATGTAAGTGCAGTGACTTTTAGTGCAAACGTAATAAATTAGTAAAAAAGAAAGACGACATCCTGTCGTAGCTATTTTAAATATCTTCTCTTGATCACTTTACACTTTAAGCGCTGAACCGATTATTCATATTTTTTGCAAAAAAAAAAAGTTTGCGACCTAACTACGCAAATGTTTCTAAATATAAATATACGCAAATAAAAAATATGCAAATATTTTAGTTCATTTATATATATATATATATATATAT
>QEWY01004197.1:1648250-1686186 GCA_006503575.1 Baylisascaris schroederi | reverse complement strand
TCGAATATCAAAAATCGAAGATTTATTATTTATATGCGAATCGTTTATAATTTTATAGGAATCATTTAAACGGAGAGTAAGAGATTCAAATTGTTAATCTCCCGCGTAAAATTTTTTTCGCAATAAATATGCAAAAAATTTCCCACTCAACAATATTCACCTATGCGAAAATATGCACTGATATCATCACGAATAATTCAATATCTTGGTGGGGGTGCACTCCTCAATAACAGTAATTCCACAGATAATCATATAGGATTGTTTTTTTGTTTTGCATATCGGTAGTGATATTTGTAAATTCGTTTCATAATTGAAAGTAGCGTATTTACAAAAAACGATTCCCATGGGCAGATTTTTTAAATGCACTTTTGCCTTGAAACACCATCGTTAATAAATAATAACTATCCCTTTATAGCTTCTTTCGAAAGAAAATGCCACTTTTTTGAATGCTTCATATAGTTCGAGTTTTATACAATTCACATTCACCAAAAATTTCGATTGATTCTTTGAGATGATGCTTGCTTTGCTCATAAATATGATAATCTACACTTATGTGGTATACTCATTTATGGGTATGTTCTTACATATGAAGAATTTTTGAGGTGAAATTTTATCTTTATGTTGTGTTGCTAATATAGAGTATTTGTTCAATACTCTACTCTATCGATAGTTTACTTGCTATAAGAAAATGGCTATAAAAATTTAATGGAATATTGCAGTTTTCCGATTTTTTCTTTTAGACGTCACGTCTTATTTGTAATAATTTCTAATATTAGATTACATGCATTGAACTACTTAAATTGGAAATTCTCTATAGAAAGAAATGAGAAATACAATGATAAAATAGTTAATCTCATTTCTAAATGGAACAAATTAATAATTTTTTTTCTAGAAGGCGAAACTAATTTGTGTTAAAACTTTATCAACTTGTTCTAATTGCACATACGTGCATTGCATGAACTATTCGTAGTGATGCTTTCAGTGGTACAAATCAACGAATTTTCATTATTTCGCAATTGCAAATACCATCAATTCTTGTGCAAAAACTTTATTGGGTTAAAAGCTAAATCTTCCAAAAAAAGCTGTTAAGATTTTAATTTATTTCTGCAAATAGAAAGAAATATCGTTGAATTGCTTCGTTTCCGGTAGGAGATGCTATGTGTTGATTTTATTAACATAGCACCTCCTACAATCTTCAATTGCAGCCAAATTTTTTGTAAGCATGTTCGCATTTGATTCAAAGCAGGGTGATGTCGCCGATCGCATTCCTCGATGCTCTCTGATTGGGCTTCTTCAGTTACTGCTGAATTTTGCCGTAATTGAGAGGATTCTCCGAGATTGTTTATTCCGATTGGAATTTCCGATCGGCCCCGGGTGTAGCCTTCGAGGCGCATGTGTGTAGTCCACTTTCGAGTCACTTTTGTGACTGCATTTTTTACGCAACTTTTTTTTAACGTAAGATGATATATACGGCCTCGGGGTCGTATATATCATCTTATCGTCATTTAGCTGAGGGCAGATGATAGAGGCCGCTGATGGTCCTTCAAGCAAAACGGATTTGATTCAATGCATTTTTTTTCGTTTTGCTGCAGGGAATGCCGTTCCGCCTTTGCTGCATTTTTTACGCAACTTTTTTTTAGTAGAAGTCAATGATGATGATTACATCTCAGTCTGTCTATTCGCATTTCTTTATGTGTTTGTTTTTAGGTGGCGAAATTTCAATTTTCACTCTCGATGGATTCATTCGTGAAATATAATCGACCAATCATTTAGACTAGGCTAGAGTGCCGATTTCTTATGCATACATCGTTTTCTCTAAAAAGAAACAACTCTAGATCTGCATTTCCTCAACATCCCAAAAAATCAACTTGTTGTATGTGCATCTTGCAAATGGTTCAAAAGAAGTCAGAAATGTGCATGGCTGAGTGCATTAGTTTTGCTTCGCATCAGATGCATGTGTAAGTTTTTTTTGGCATTAAAGTGTTATTGTATTGCAATATCAAAGTTTGCAATAAAGCATCAAAGTGCAAATTGCAAAATGAATGTGCAAATTGCAAATCAACAGAAAAAAACAACAACAACAAATGCAAAAGAATCGCGTGCATCAAACAAAAGTAAGAAGAATTGGTGGAAGTTATACGACATCTGAGGAAATTTTTCTGGTACAATTCGTTCTTTCCTTTCAATCAAGCCCTAATTAACATATTTTACGAGCATTAAAAATTTTTTATATTTACACCTGTTCAATTACGTCACACTACGTCATACTCACACACAGCTCGTTCAAATTTAAAAAAAAAAAATTGCTTTTAAATTTAGCACATAATTGTCTTAACGTTGTAAGAATGAAGGCGAATAAATCTACGGTCGATTTGAAAATATCAGTTACGAAAATTTTCAAGTTTTCCTCAATTTTTTGTGAAAGAGACGATCGAATTATTGAAGTGAGAGCGGAAGTGAGATTAATCAAATGTGAAATAGAGCCGTGTTATATCATATTAAATACGCTCACGGAGGTGGCCATAAAACTATTGCATCGAATCAAACGTGAATACATTTGATTGTTTTTGATGCAGGATATTAGATAATCTCCAAAATATGCAACGCTATTCAACAGTAGCACAATAAAAAACAGAAAAAGAAACAAACTAAATCGTCATTTTTCAACGAATCCACTCTTTTGATAGCTCATTTAAATCAATTGAAATTTATTCTCAAATAATGGAAGGCTGCACATTGATTTTTATGAATATTTAATGCAGAAAATTCGATGCTCTATGCAATTCGAAGCATTTTTTAGTTTATATTTTTACTATACTTCATGTATGTTTCTTCGAATTGAAGAGATCTGTGCAAAGTCTACCTGGCTTAACCTGGTTTTACCACCTCGCTTGACTATTAACCTCGGCCAAATCTAGTCGAGTAAAGACGATTGATATTAAATAATACGGAACCACATTTACATCGCACAATGATGTGGATATGAACATGCGTACATGATTCGAATGTTTGCAGGAGAAAATTTTTGCATTTCCTTAATTAAATTTTTTTCTTAAAGAGAGGATGTAGGATGGATCATTTGTCGAGTTATCACAAAATCTCATCGTTTTCAGCGGATCTAAGTTCGATTAGAGATAGACGATCGATTCTCTACGCACCAAGTAAAATATGCCCAGATACGGTAAGAAGACTGGCAATAACCGCTACGGTAAGTTGTTCGTATTATCACTCTTACAGATTGCTATTTAGTCCAGATAGGAGCTCATAGACAAACAGTGTTTTGCTCTTGGAATACCCCAGCACATTTCTATCTTATTTGGCCATGATTTGCACTTATATAGGATGAAATCTTAATAATATTGATTTTTTTTTGTTTAATTTAATCCCTCGATCGACGTTTCAGATAAGAGAGCAGAATTAATGCAACAATATAAGGTTGTGAATTGAAAAATTAATGTTCCCCGAGGTCTCGAACTCCGTTCGTCAAACAGAAAATTTGAGTCTCTGAGTTCGAACAAAAAGTTCGAGCTAGCGATTTTTAAAAGTCGATAAATAGTTGCCAACTAATAAACTTACATTGACATGTAAACGATTGATTTATTTCACATTTTGCAAGTAAATCATAACAACCTATTTTGTTTCCGTTTCTCGTTTTAGTAAGATATAAGTGTAGTTTTACTTTTATTTTAAATTATTCTATTTATGATTCACACATTATTAGACTTCGTCATCTTCATTAGTAAATAGACGAACAATTTCATTGCTGACTTTCGTAATAATCGGCAGGTGAAGCCATCATCTATGAAAGTAACTTTTCATGTGAATGAGTTTTTAGGGTTTTTTGTTTTGTTTTTATTTAGGCTTTCAGGCAAATACGTTTTTCGATGTTCAACTGCATAAAACATTCTTGATATGTTCACTTTAATTTATGTGTTTTAAGAAAACCAGCTGCCATTCGCATTCAATTTCATTTAGTGCCAGCTGAGTTGGCAACAACACCATAAACGCAATAAACAAGGAATTACTTAGAGCAGCATCCATTAGAATTTGTTTTTCTAAAGCGCCTTATTAGTTAATACAAAATAGTCTCTCTAAAATAATCCCGCTTCCTCATTTCACTGCTAACATAAGCTTATCATTAGGTTATTAAGCAATAACATTTAATTTTTCTAAAGGGATATTAGTATTTGCGAGTAACTTCCTTAGTAAAATATCTTCCTTCATTCAAAGTTGGGAGACCTAATGCCACCGGGATAATGAGATAGACAAGTCAATTGCGGTCGATAGCATCGGATAGATGCATGTTGACCGCATAAAAACGGTTGCGTGCGAGACAGGAATTTTATTTGCATGATTGCATAGAAGACAATACATCAGTGCATCAGCCCGTGTTTAACGTTTGCTGAATAGCGGAAAGAGGTAATCCTTAGTGAAAAAATGTCTATTGATTTCTATCTTGCGTGTTGTAAAGGTCATTGCTTTGATTCTAACAGTCTTTTCCCAATGCTCCGTTTGTGAAAAAATAACTACCATCATATTTCACATACACCCCCCTTCCCCCTTCCTCCCTTCCCCCCTTCCCCCCTTCCTCTTTTAGTGCATTAGGCAATCGACGATCTCTGGCCAACTATCGTGTTTCCATCTTCCTGATTTACTTGTCAACCTTCTATTTGCAATTTTTATCTTCCTAGAGGCACATTCCTCTAATTTTTGCTCCTTCAACTAAAATTATAAAGCCACATAAATTATTTGGTAACTTTTTTGTCGAGATAATAAAATCTCAACCATAATGATTTCAAGTTCTGAATGATTGATCATTCGTAAAATGTCACTTTTTTATGCGGTTTATAAGTTTTTATTACAAAACTTGTTAGCATTTGTGAAGCAAAGCTCTTTATTTGTATCAGCTTGTCTGTCTGAATGTCTGTCAGCCCAGCAGTTCCAACCGGAGAACGCCAATGCTAATGCTACAGAATTCCGTGTATATAATGTAAGTCATATACGACCTTCGATTTATCAATTTCGAAAGCAGCTTTAAACATTTCGAGCTGTCAAACATTTGCATTCATTTTTTAGCAGTCGAGTTTTTCGTCTTGCATCATTCGGATCACAAAAGAAGTAAAGAAGTATGCCAAAGGAGCTGAGGTGATATGCGTTCTTTCATCTTCCTTAGTTGACCAACCATGTCCATAAAATACGGCTTAAAAGTGTACGCAAAATGGCAACACCATATTTCAGCAAACCGAACCGATATGAAATTGAAAACTAATTGGCATACAATGCATGATTCTTTTAAACCTTTAAATACCTGCAGCTGTTTCCAGAACTGATGGACTATCTACCAGGTTTTATTCTGCTATAGCTTCAGTGGTCCCCAGGTCGAAATTACCGGACGCATCATATATATATCAATATTTTCAGAAGGATGTGAAGTTGATTTTCGTAAAAAAATTCTGGGCTGCAGAAGATATTGATTCAATAAGTACAATTATTGATGAAGTCAAATCTTCAAGAATGAAAATATGGAAGGATGAAGTCGCTAAACTCAAGTGAGTGTGTTTCATTTATAACTAGCGTACTTCTTCTTATAGAACGGCTATCTTGAATAGGGTTTCTTCTGAAAATTTGGCGCTAAATGCTTTGATTTCAGGCTTAATATTGTGTTATCCTGATTATTCATTCAATTATACACGGGAAAAACTCGAATCCTTCCTGGGCATTTATATGGATGAAATGATTTCAAGTTTCTGTTTTTTTTTTCGGCAGGCATGCCTCTTTTCAATGATTTCAAGAAAATACGAGGATGAATGAAAGTTTTGGCAAATTTTAATATAAATAATCGTTGTTAATATTTTGTGTGATTGCCTATCCATGATATTTCTGACCTACCAAGCTAATTCATCAGACAGCTTTGCGCATATCGATTAGAAAATGGACGGAATGGTGCCAGAGGGAATGAAAGAAAAAAATGAATTACGGGTTTTTTTGCTATCAGATGACTCGATTTGTATAAGTGCTCATTTTTTGCCCTCAGGAATAAAAAAGTTATATGCTAAGAGGAACGATCACTCTTTACTTTCCGCCGGCACGCCCAATTTTTATGCATTTTCGAAATTTTCCCACAATTCACTGGAATTTTCACGAAATATATTATGAACATTTCAGAGGGGAATGAATCTTTCCAATGAGCAATCAGTGGGGTATTTTCATTGCGGAATCTTATAAGTATGAGCAAACGCACACAACAGGTGATTGTGTTCGTGTAAGACCATAATAGATATGCTACAACTGAATTTAGCTACAGGTAGAATGAAAAAAAAAAACGAATTTCAGATTAATGAGTGAATGTGTTGCTCGTGATGAAAGAATCGCGCAATTGAAACGATGGATTAACACAACATCAGAGGCGCATTCATTTCTTTCTTTCAATGAATTCACATTTAAGGTTTATTACGAATACATATTGAATTTTTTTAAACGAATTGTTATAGTAGAATAATGGCTACGTTCAGTTTTCTTGCGTGAGTCTTTACAATTTTACCACTCTGTTGAAATAATGTTGACAGGAAACAATTGAGTCGTAAAGAATGATCCACTCACTCATAGATGATTTCCATTTCATCAAAACTATTCGATGTGAGACAGGTATGCACGCACAGTTATGTTTGATGCATTGCTCTCCTATGGAAACAATTAAGATGGTGGTCTCTGATTGGAAAGGTTTACATGTAGAGCGAAAAAAATGACCAAGAATCAAGCACCCTCGAAAATCAACGAAGAGGACGAAATAGAAATCACCTAAATTGCTAGTTCTTTCAGTCCAGTATCCTATCGCTTTTGCGTCGTTCAATCGGATTCAAATTCATCGAGCCACCTGCCTCATTATTAACACATAAGCCGCCGGTAAGTTGAATTTTTGCAATGATACGACTAGAAGGATATTCCAGCATCATTTTTCTTGGGGTGCTGGGAATTTTGAAAAACATCAAGATAGCCAACAGGCAAAATGCAGTCAAACGCTTCAGCGCGTTGTGAAATTTAGTTGTATGCGCCAATATACATTATACATATCCAGTTAATTCTACTAAAAACAGATTGATTTTATTTAAAATTGATCAGTACTAAAAAAAACAATAAAAAACTGGTAGTACATATTAACCGATGTCAGCTTGATGTCCATATACCGGTTGGTGGAGCGATTCCTCCCTCAACGGCTGTATGAGAAAGGCAAGATTTCCTTATTTCGAATGCTCCCTATGCGACAGTGCTAATCTGGTATAATTTGTGCAAGTATTCTCTCACTACATGCAGGCATTGCATTGGTCGAACTTCCCGTGTGAAGATGAGCTACAAATTACGTTCAAATTCACATTCCCCTTTGCACGCCTACTCGATAAGGAATTGGAACGAATTGTGAGGAATGCTATCGAAGCGAGTTCCTGGCAATACAGCTATCAATGGAGTCAAGGCGTATTGCTCAAACATGATTCGGTTAGTACAACGCTTCCATTCAGGAAAAGGTTTCACAGTGAAATTTCCGGCTGAAGCCAAAGCAAGCTTGCATGGGAAAGGAAAGTAGCACATCAGCTTAACACGAGAGGTACAATGCTACCCATTCACATTACTATGTGTCAGCTGCCACCGTCTCACTCTTTCAATTGTGTTGATTATATTGGAACGCATTTAACGTCATATACTTGTTGATTCAGATACTGCATAGTTTCTTTATTTGATTCCAAATAAAGCACCTCCCCCTCAACACACCTCTGATCTAGACGAAAATTTCCGAATGCAATAAAGTTCCCAAGATACTACTTAAACAAAATGCCGTATGATGATCGTAGATCTTTGTCAACTTCTTCAAAATAAAATTTGAGATTTTTTATATGTTTCTGTAAAGTTGTTTTTACACCGTTTTATTTCACGCCTTTATAAATTGAATATTTTATAAAGTTCACATCGTTGCAAAATTGATGCGCACTCAAGAGGACATATGAAATGGAGAAGACTTGAAACGCTTCAGATGCATAGTAGAATCCAAAAAGCTGCGAAAAATTAGTTCGTCCAACGTTGAAAGGTATCACGGTTGCATGAATCGATCACAATTGATCACGTTCAAGTGATCCCGATCAATTCTTGATCAAGATCTATTCAACTGTCGGTAGGAGTTGTTAAAAACTCCAATAAGAAATCACATCACATAACTTATATAAGAAATTCACTTTTTAGCATCGCCATCAAGAAAGTGTCAAATAATTCAGTGAAAATTAATCGTTATTTAGGTACGAATTGGTATTGCCCAGCATGGCGATAATATTCTAGAAGTTTCTGGGCGAATCGATATTGCTGATCTTGAAGAGGATTCAGATAGTTTTCCAATGCGTCCTGTTTGGCCTTATCTTTCACTAGCCGTTGATGTTATTCTCAAATTTTTAGACGAAATTTCGTTGCCATTTCAAGTGAGATTTTCCTCTTTGCGATTATTGAATCAGTTTTTCGCATTTTAATGAATTAAATGAACAATCATATATGAATCATCGAGAGGATAGTTCAGTTATTATCGAATAATGCTTAAGACTTCTTATCACAAGATCATTATCATTTTATCATCAACTCGCGTAGTTTATTTCGCAACCGGTTTAGTTCCTCCACGATGAATTTCCATGCCAATATATGGATGGCTGGTAGCGTGAAGGTTGGAAATTTTGGACTGGGAGTGCGGAATCCACACGGACAACGTTTAGTTGATTTTTGCGAAAACAACGGGTTGAAAGTTACCAACACGTTTTTTTTAAAAAAGACGTGGCAGAAAATGGACCTGGAGAAGCCCCAGCGGCGATACAAAAAACGAAATAAACTACATCTTGGTGAATAAGACAATAATCGTCAAAGACACCGAAGTGTTGAACTACTTCCAAACAGGCAACGACCATCGCCTAGTTAGAGCGAAACTTAAGTTAAAGGATAAACGCTTATGGGCCAGACGACAAAGGAAGAAAAGCACTGAAAGATTATTCGACGGAGGTTTGTATAGATACGCATTGCAACAGTCCAATTTAACAGACAGCGAGCCGGCCTATGCAAACATTATTACAAAAATCAGCCAAGCGGCACAAGTGGCTACGACGACAAGGCAAAAANATACGAAACTGTATGGAGGAGAAACCGACTGCACGATCGTTGCACGGAAAAGCGATCAACCATTCCTACAAGTCATCGACTCAGAAATAAGAAACACGATCAAAAGCATGAAAAACGGGAAGGCGCCAGGTATCGATGGATTAATCGGCGAAATGCTGAAACTCGGGACGGAACTATTAATAACACCGTTGAAAAGCCTGTTCAACGACATGATCGAACAACAACAAATCCCTAAGGATTTTGCCTTCTCAAAAACAATTCTACTGCCGAAGAAGGGCGATCTAAATAATATCGGAAACTATCGCCCTATATCACTTCTCCCAACAATCTCAAAGTGTTTCTCGAAAGTTTTATGCAAAAGATTGCAGCAACAAATTGAAGAGAAGCAAGATGTCGAGCAAGCAGGCTTCAGGCCGGGCAAGTCAACAATCGACCAAATCCATGTGCTCACCATGCTTATCGAGAAAACCAAAGAGTACAACTTGCCTCTTTACTTGCTGTTCATAGACTACGAAAAGGCCTTCGATTCTGTCGAACGCGCCGCCCTGTGGAAATCTTTGGAAAGTGCCTTGATACACTCTTCAATAATTTCCATCCTTCAAGAAATCCAACGTAAATCGACAACTACAATTTTCGTGCATGAAAGACAAACACCAATACAAGTAAAGAGAGGAGTATGGCAGGGAGACTGCGTATCGCCGCTGCTGTCCAACGCAGCTCTGCAGCTCGTGTTCGACGAGCTAGATTGGCAAAACAAGGGTGTGAACGTAGACGGGAAAAGAATTTCGCACTTGAGGTTCGCAGACGACGTAGTCTTGATATCTCACAACCTCAATCAATTAAAGAAGGTGGTCAGAGAACTCGAAGTGAGAAGTGCGGCAGTTGGCTTACGATTAAACACAAAGCTGATGAGCAGCCGAGAGCTGAAGTCGATGATTGTTGTAAGAGGCGAGAAGATTGAAAGCGTAAATGAGTTTATTTACTTGGGAAGATGTGTAAAAATGAGCGGAGGGACGGAAGCAGATGTACGACGCAGAATCAAACAAGGCTGGAAAGCATTTTTCAAGTATAAAGAATTGTATCGTGAGAAAAAAGTACCGATGAGTCTCAAGAGGAAACTGTTTGAAAAAAGTGTAATGCCAACAGTTCTCTAATGTTCTGAAACATGGGTAACAACTAAAAAAGTGCGCAAGCTACTAGCAGTGGCAGAAAGAAGAATGGAAAGAATCATGACAGGAATCAAATTGGTGGAAAGGAAAACCAACGAATGGCTTCAAGGTGTAACGAAGGTAAAGGATTGGGTAACCGAGGCTGGAATGAGGAAATTTAGATGGGCGGCGAAGATATCCGCATTGAAAAATGACGATTGGGTGAAAAGAAAAACAGAATGGAGACCACGGATTGGCAAAAGAAGTAGAGGCCGACCTGCAATGAGGTGGAGCGATTCTTTAAAAAAGACTGCAGGAACCAACTTGATCAGAGAAGCATTGAATCGGGACAAGTGGAAGCGATATGAAGAGACCTTCATTCGTAGTGAATGCTCTGTTCATTGAAATAAATAAATATATGGATGGCTACTCAAAATTACTGTCATAACCATAATTTTTCTCCAAAGTTATATTTTTTTTCATCGTTTTTTTCCATGGCCACCATTTCCACGGCTATCTAGAGGTGTGGCCACAAATTCCAGATTTTTAAAGTAAAGTTCATGGAATTATCGAAATGAGATGCACATTAAATAATGCACGAGGCAGTTCCGGTTAAATGCTTATAGAGATAACGTTTGACAATCAACAGACATCCGGTTTGTCCGGAATATTATCATTGCTTTCTCCGGAATAGAGCTTAAAAGCTCAACTCTGCTCTATAATGTCTATTCTAATGTTCATGTAAGGTTCATTATCAAAGGTTCAGAGTAATTAATCGTATCTATCACTTTCATTTGTTGACTGAGGCGGAAGTTTAGTGGACGACCTGTCGAGTGGCTTGTATAAATACACATAGAAGTGCATACAGACGCATGTACATGCACAAATGCACATACGCACCCACACAAGGCACATACGTATTTATTAAGTATGCTACTGAAAAGAACTTCTGAGTTGATTGCAGGTGATTATTTGTAGAGGTAAATTAAAAGTAAAGCACAAGCAAAGATAATAAATATTCATTTCAGTTGTATATATTACCAATTGGTGAAATATTCTATGAGCGTAACGATATAACTGCTCGATGTTTTGATCTCACAAAATTTCTTGTGTCGAACAATTTACGACGACAAGTTGAATTCTCAAATAACGGTGAAATATGTCATGTGAAAGTGCACTCATTATTTGGTGGTACATTTTCAATTTTTAAGTCGATTTTTTAATTCTTATTCATGGATTTTTTTCGTGGATATATTGCCTCCAGAAAGGATATTGGTGATGATATTATGCGATTTTTCCTACCACTAAAATTTATATGACACTCAGTTGGCCATTTGAGCAGGAAATCCAAGTATATATATATATATATATATATATATATATATATATATATATATATATATATATATATACATATGTCAAGGATATATATTTAACCTAGATATCAACAGTGAAATTTGGCATCCTAATAAGGGAGCTCGCTGAGCTCCTTCAGCAGTTCTTGAGCTTATTAACTATGTTTACTTGGAAAGTACGTTCTCCTCATCAGACGATGGTAATTCCAATTTCCTATCCACAAAAATTTGCATGACACTCAGTTGGTCGCTATTGATGGGATCCACTTGAGCGGGATATTTTTACATTTTAATACCAAAGCCTCGGGATACCAATTGTCATATTTCAAGTTCCTACTTTCAAGTTCAAGTTTAAAAGCAACGAACATTTGCGTTAATCGACTATAAAATTTTTTATGCTATTAGAATTTATCAATTGCCGTATCGAAATTAAATTGTTACTGCTGAAAAATAAATAAAAATAAACCCACTCCTTCCTTCGAAAGAAATTTCTTAACTTCTGACTTTAAAAAAATTTCTTTTCAGATATTCAACTGAGTACGTTGAATGATCTAAAAGGCTTAAGGGCAAAAGAGGCATCAATAAAGTACGATACTAGCCCTACTGAATCGCCAAGTCCAAATTTCCTCTCAATAGAACGAATCGTCGCTCAAAATCGTAGTCGCCGAGTATCTTTCGGTACGATAAGATGTATTCCTCAAGAACAGGTATCACCTCACTATCAAAATATCTTTCAGCATTAATGTTATTGCTCGTATTCAGTTTCATTTCACTCGTAAATTTTGGGGGGTGCGGGGAAACNGGGGGGGGGGGGGGGGAGAGATTTGAGCAATTTAACTAACAATTTAACTAAAATATGCACGAATAGACAGACTGCTTTCAATTAACTTAATGAAGTCAAATATGCCTTACATTAGAGTGGGTTGAGCTAAATAAAGGATGAACTGATTGATCGATAGGCATTCACTCAGATCAGTCACTGATCAATCACTGATCAGTCAGATTAGCGTTCATATTGTTTATTGAAATCAGATGAAGATTTATTAAATTTCGTAACATCGAACATTTCATTTAATCAAAAATAAAATCAACTCACACCAAAACAGGCATATAAAATGATAACGAATAAAAATTTAGATCAACACATAAAAATTTGTCATTTACTAAACAATTCTTAAATATAAATGTTTTAGTCATAATTTTCAAATGCTTCCAAAAATTTTCCCACGTTTTCTTAAAATTTTTCTTTTGTGCTCAAATAGAAATGGGACTTATTCGTACATCGCACCAAAATTACAATTTTTTGGGAAAATTTTCCCATATTTGGATTCGATTTGGAGTTCTCTAAAAATACTTCCTGATTATGTAATTGTCGAAAGATAACTCAGTTTGTAAAAAATAAAATATACTAAAAAAATTTGCATATTTCAGTCAGCAGATATGACTAGCAACAATGAACAAGATGGAAACTCCATAGACGCATTTGTCGATCGATTCCTTGATGAAACACTCGAAGAAGTGCTTACACGATAGTTGTTATTTTAATTCTCTTTAATATTCACATTGCGAGAATATCATCCAAAATATGGGGGATTCAATTATGAAAAACATAAATACAAAAAAAAAAAAATTTACAACGCCATATTTCAATGTTAGCTTTGATATGATCTCAAAATTGAACACTTCATCGTTCATTTTTCTAATTTAGTGCGTATATTTTAGAGCATTACAGCTTATATATAAGTTCTTTAGCTAGAAAGCGCCCATTTTATGACGTTTTCCTTAATGAGAGATTAAAAATTTTTAAGTTGTTCTTCCAGCTAAGAGCGCATAAAAAATGAAGAAATAATAAAAGATTACGGTGGAAGGATTAAGATTACCTGTCTCTCTTCGAACGGATTAAAGAAATGGGCGAGGGGAGGGACGGGATGAGGAGGCTACTCCTAAGATCTCTATGCCCCTCTATCTAGTCTATGTCTCCACTTTGCACTAACCACAAGGTTTAACACATTTAAAAATTCAACTCTGCAATATAACAATTTATTTGAAGCTGCAAAAATTTTATGTAACAATTGCTAGTGTTCGCCTTCACATCCCTCAATTTCTTATACTGTCGTATTGAGGAAGCATTTATTCGGTTGTATCGCCCTCAGCTACCATGCGAAATGAATTTGCATATTCATTAAAAATTTCACCCACTAATCATCGGCTTATCAGTCGATCAACAAACAACTTTGCATAATTCCATGCTAGCAATATAGCAATCATTCGTTGAGGTGGTCAACTTATGAGATAGCAGAACACCTTTACGGTTATTCAGAGTAACTAAAATTAGGAGTACCAAGATCTCAAAAAATACCAACAATACTTCATAGGATTTCCCTTCATAGATGATATCATTCGCAATATATTTGTATGTAATCGAGAATGAATAAAACGATTACCACAGCCAATGTGCAATGATACAATAAAGCCTCATAAGCTATGACAACAACGCATAACCGACACTGAATTAAAAGCAGTCACCTTCCTTTCAACATATTTCGGGCGTGGATTATCCAAAAATTATTCCTAGGAAGTTTAACGCCCGAGGTTCACTTTCACCACATAAAAAAATATTCTCTAGCAGCTTAACCGATGAATTTTTCGAAAGATATGATCAACTGCAAAAGTTTTGCCGGAAAAAAATGGCCTGCAAAATTTTCCAAAGCATGCAGAACGCGGGAGGGGTGCGGAGGGTAGGGTGAGAGGGAAGTCTATGACACGGACAAGAGCGCAGCAGGAAAGGAACCTTTAGCATAGAAAAGACTCTTCTAGGAGTATAAGCCCCCTAAGGTGATCATTTGGCCGAATGGATCCTGTCTTAGTAGCCGTGGAAAAGTTCGAGAGTGGTACTCAATCGAAGCCCCAACGGGGACCCTTTTAGGCAACATGGCTCCTCACAATACACTACTCCAACCTTTCGGTCAATGAATACGCACAGACGCTTTCTTGTTAAGCAGCTTTAAGTACTCCAATTCCTCTCACGACCACAATGCCACAAGAGACTAGCAGGCATCGTTACTCGAAATATCACTGATCCTAGTCGACTTTTTCTCCAACGTCAAAAAAAGGGGATCGCTTATCGCAATATATCACTTCATTAAGTGAATCGCATATAGACATAGCATATAAGATCAGCAACAACAACAAATACATACATACATTTAAAAAAACCCGCTGACATTAACAATAATAATAATAAAGAAGTATAAATTTTGAAAACAAAGATCAACGGTTCCATGAACAAAATGCTTGCATTACTCTCAATGACAATATTAATCAGACGTATACCTATATATGTCACCAAGAAATTGCCTACACAGGTAATATAACCTGGCTATTTCAATTAAACCCCATCGAAACATCAGCACATACAATATTTTCGATAAAATTTATGAAGATATCGTCTCGTTAACCTTCGAAGAAACCTAAAACTTTGCCTACATCCCTTTAAAGTCACAGAACTTTTTGAATTCTTGAAGGAAATCCACGAATGCATTCTTAAATCCACGCAATTATTTCTCTTACATATTCCTCTCTCCGAACGTCTAGGAGGGAGAACTTGTTTTCCTGTGAAAAACTCATTTGAACAATTGGCATTTGCAATTTCCCATCACTATTTCATCCCTTCTTTTGCATTAAAACCAACAGCATATCAATCCTCATACATAATGAAACTCAACCATAGAAGTGATCGTCCCTCATTTGAACTTTAACAACGACACAAATATGTCGTTTTAAAGCTCAGCTGAAAATGCGTCTAAGAAGGACTACCTTCGTCACTGCTTGAGCTCGAACTTGAGTCCGAGCTCATTTGTTCGATATTCTTCACAGGGGGTGGCATACCTTTGCCGCCCATTGAATATGCAGATGATGGACTTGAAACACGAGGGCTTGTTCCAGATTGTCGTCTTTGGAGTAGACTACTTGCTCCAGCGCTCATGCGTGGCGATATCAAGCCACCCCGTGAGCCACGACCTCGTGGCGATGATGACTGCCCCATAAAATTGCCCCTCGGACTCCATGATCTTCAAAATTTTATTCAATTTAAAGCAAAATTTTATGCAGTTTAGATCGGTATGCAACATCGAATCTCAACATGCTAAGTGTCGCAACACAAAAAGACACACGTGATCATAACGAAACTGATATATTTTCTTATTTATAAGCTCTCTACTACAGAATCCTTCTTACTCCTTCTTTGAATACAGAAGTTCTATCCCTAGGTCTAACTCTTGTCTCTCTCTCGGCATATCAACCTACGAAACCCCCGAATAAAGAAATGAACTCATTGACAAATTCGTTCAATAGGGTGCTTGCAACGACAACACAATTCGTGAAATATTTCAAATGGTGCATCATTCATTCATTCATATAAGAGAAAAACAACAACCACAAGATGATAAAAGAAATAAAAGATTGTAGTAAAACGAAGAATATTTGTTTGAAATTCACCTTTGATAATTCCTCATCACTAGGCCGCATAATTGCCTCAAATTCATCTTATATCCATACAGGAACTAATTTAAGTCCTAATCTCTTATTCGATGATGAACGGAAATATATACGATTTGCAGAGAAGATACACAAATAACTGATAGCACATTGAAAATGATCCGAACATGTTCCCCAAAAATCATACCTTATAATATATTGCTCGTTGGACTATATTCAGGGTATACCAAAGTGCTTCTTTGGGATAATATATGCCTAGAAGTGAAACGTTCAATAGCTTTTGTTATAAAAAGTCAGCAATCGGACATAAGCCTACAATCATCTTTTCTTCCCAATACTATCATACATCTCTAGTGGTAATACTCAAAGTTTTTCTACATAATTTCCGGTGGTTTGCTACGAAAAATTGATACTTGGGATCCCTCCCCCTCCATCCGCCTCTTTCTCCCCCAATAAGTAAACCATCAGTTCTAGCCAAGCTTCACTTGGCCTCTTCGGTTAATGTCGGCAAGTTCTGGCGCTAGTTTTTGAAGGTGCAAAATTTTAGTAAAGATTACCTCTGCTGTTGTTGCATTGCAGAAAATGGAGGTGTCATAAGTGAAGAGCCTCGACCCGTACCACGTAAAATACCAGTTGCACTAGCTGTTGGTTGCCGTAATAACGATAATGCAGGAGTGGTTGTTGGTGCCGTTACACGTGGTGCCGCTAGTGATGATACTCGTAATTCCATCTGCAAAATTGTAATACATCCATGTAATTCATATGAATGACTTTTAACTGAACTTTGAACAAGAGTTCAATACAACTTCGACTATAAAAAGATTTTAAAAACTTTGATAAACTTAACTATAGCAATTGCAGCATACTGCAACATTCTATGCTAAATTGCATCGTATTAGATTACTAACAAGTGAGAAACGATGCTTTCTACGCCAAATACATTCACCTCGTTTCGATTTGCTTTTGAAGTATTTCTGTGAGCTCAAATCAACCTGTTTTTTAGCCAATAACTAAACATTTTGCCTGAGTATGGCGTTCCAAGTTCAATGAAAACATCTACGAATCCCGTTTTCTAATCCTAACCTCATATACGATTCTCTTCTTTGATGACTTAAATAAGAAAACAACAAATTACATAACTGGCTATATTTGCCGAGATTCGGGCTATATTCATAAACATTCACAAACAATGAACCTAAGAATATCTTAAAGCAAGTAAACTAAAACCAGTCGATGATACACACTATATTGACGGTATAATGGAATGCAGCTGCAAACCAAGAATCTGGCTCTAATGGATGCGCAATACAGATGTGATTTTTTCTATGTCTGAATAGTAAAGAGGAAAAGAAGATAAACGTCTTTAATACGATTGTATTTAGTGACAATAAATCGATGTTTAGACCATGGCTTATGGAGATATTCCTTTTCCCACAATTTTACAACCTTTAAAAATGTTTTTGAAAAAAAAGAAGGCGTTATTAAACACTAATAAAAAGTTCATAATATGACAAAATAAATGCAAATTATATAACCACAATTATGCAAATCGTAATCACTAACTCAACCAAATCGCAATTACTGTCAAGCTTAGAATGTGTTTTCTCTAGCTGCATTTAAATATTTTTTAACGAAGCAATTGAAGCTGACTAATAGCCGAACTTCAATCATAAAAAAATGCAATCGTTTCAGTGAGTTACCTCAGTTGGGAAAGGCCTTGACGGATCTCCAATTCGCCAGAATAGAGGTGCGGCCACTGAATAGGACTTACTGATTTGATTAGCGAATCGGATTACTTGCTCACTATTCACCTTTTTAGCTTCCGCTTGACGCACAGATTTTATTTTTATACCTGCCTGAAATAAATGAACTTTTTTTTCGCACCTCATTACGGTCTATAAATTGAGGATTTCGAAACGTTTAAATAGGTTTTGTGATCACAAGAGAAGGAGAAATGATGGTTGGAGCAAGCAAAATGAAGAACATACTTTCCTTTCAGTTTCAAGGAACGACCAACTTAAAGAAGATCGCATGATCGTTGAGAAGGTAACTAGACGCTGCATATAATTCACCAACCTGATAAACCGCACCTGTGAGTGCGGTTTCAGCCACCTGCAGTTTATTCTGAATATTTTCAATAACAACATTTCTTGCTTCAACCGCCTTTTCCAAATCCCTTATCGTTTGCTCCCTTTTACGATGCTCTTGAACTGCAAATAAAGTCCTTCAGAGAAAAGATGGAAGGATGAAGAGGAGAAGATAGAGAAGGCTTTCATGGCTTTCTTTGAACCCGACCTGATGAAGAAGAAAGCTTACAAAATTTGAATTCTTTGATAAGCTTTCCGGAACATTCAGCTGAACTACATGAAAAATTAGCATATCAGTATAACCCAGCTGGATCATGACTTAGCAAATAAATAAATAAACAGGCAAGATTCATCGAAAACCAACTTAGAAAACCACACAAGATGCAAATTTTGAAACAGAGGTAAAATTGAGCTGAAGAATTAGTGCTTCTTTCATGATAGCATTGGCAATACAAAGTGATTGCTCGAGGGACAACAACGTCGGGAACTGCCCAACACCATCAATAATATCCATCATTATTTCATCGACAAAGAAGCTGAATGCTGATTTTAAAATCTCACCTTTCATAAGAAGTTGCTTGAGTTGTGCTTCTTTTCGACGAAATGCTTCACTCAATGATGTCATCGACTCACATGTTCGATCTCTTTCCAAAAGAAATGCAACCATCTGCAAACAAAAAAAAACAGTTTAATTCAAAAATTCTATTGTATTCTGAATTTGATGATAGAATAAACGCTCAAAAGAAGTTTACAATTCACTGCAAAACTCGTCATGAAAGAAATAAATAAGCATCAATGTTTATATTCACTGAATTTATAGAGGGAAATATGCGTCAACGTATCGTTCACAGTAAAATCGAATATACTTTCGGCATTTATAGAATATCCAATACAATGAATCGCCAATTAGAAATTCAATTCCCAAATCAATAAGCTCATCTCCATTGTCAAATTTGTTTAACTTATTCATTTTCCAGATGTAAAGATATTGTAGGGCAATTTCGACTGTCATAGGGCAATAATATGATCGCAAGAACCTCTATGACAGCACCGGATAGGATATGTTGCACTGAATTTTGAAATCTTCTAGAATAGGCTTAGGTATTTGCATTGCTACCCCATTTGAATCGGTAGAGAGATTTGCAGGATGTTTGTATGAAAAATAAGTGAAAAAAAAACGTTAAAAACGAAAAAAATTATAGTGGGAATATTACGTAAATGTCGATAAAGTAGTAGAAGCTCACCTGTTTAACAATTGCAACAGAAGTTTACCTGTTTAACAATTGCAATATGTTACTTGTTTAACAATTGCAATAGAAGGTTACCTGTTTAACAATTGCAATAGGTCACCTGTTTAACAACTGCGATAGAAGTTTACCTGTTTAACAACTGCATCTAAGTCGTCGACACTTTCCAAGAGACATTCACGTAAACTTCGACCATCTGCCATTGGCGTTTGTATTCCAAAGGTTTTTTCTAAGTGATACACTCTAAATGAATTGAAACAACAACGATAAACTATCACAATAGCTACTAGTTGCATGTTATCATCAATACAACTAATGAGTATAAAATGGTACAGTTGGAACGAAAAAAACCAAGAAATTCAAAGCTCAATAATGCATTGGACAATTGCGCCGCCAGCAATTGTGTTCTTAACAAGTCAGCAAACCACATGACAGCCAAAAAATACTAAGTCAGTGCTAAAACATATTACAGGTAAGCAACAATTCTTTGTGTTGCGTTGGCTGGCCACCTAGCGGGGCGCAACTGTCGGTGATGCAATTGCAGCAGCATCGTTAATCGTTGTTTGTGTAGAATTCTTTTCGCCACAACGGAAATCATTAGGAACCTCATGTTTCCGAGAATGGTGCACTCGGAAACGTGGATGAGCGCTTAAATATGAAATAGCACTATCATGTCTAAGAAAGCAGCCAGCCAGCTACAACCACATACCTTCCACATATTCAACCGACAACATACCTAGCAAAAAAACGAGATAAAACCTATGAATCTGGTGTGAGCTTGGTGATACCTTTATCCCCTAAGATCTAAATTTACTCGAGTTCTAACTGACACCCTTCCCAACTCCGAAAAATTGATGCAAAAATACGCTGAACCAGCATTACTCGTCAAAAATCTGCCTCGATTGTTCGCTGCAGCCGAAGAAAGCAAGATACGTCGGTAAAACGATGCACGGCTGCTATACCGCATCATTTTTGACGGACATGGCCAGGTAAGGTGTGTGGTGTTGCTAATCTAGGGTGATCCAGCTTAAGAGCTCCTAAAGCGCGCGACTTGTTCGCCGGAGCTCGGAGGCTATCTAGCAAGAGAACTTTTATACTTCCCGAAACTCTCAAGCAATAACTTAATGATCATATGTTGTTCGCGAAGTAGGTGATGTTTTGTCATTGTTACTGTCAATGATATTGCGAAGGAAACCTAATGTTCAAGACTCTTGGAGACCCTCTTCCGATCGATTCATGTCGTGCTAGAGATGTACCTTCCCACTCCTACCACTTACTGTAATGGCCTCTTCAGTTTCTAGGGTGTCTGTTGTTGTCACGTGACCGTTTGCTTTCAGATGTGATTTTTTTGTGGTTACATAGACAGGTAACCGCCTAAAGAAATGGAGAAGGCAAAAGCTTTTCCAAACCTGTGGTAGATCTTTCCGATGTGGTACGATAGGTACAATAGGCAAAGTGTACGTACACATGGAAGTGATGTATCTACGTCAACATATGCTGCTTCAGCTTTTCACTAACAATTTATGTGTACGTTTGCTTCGTAACGGTGATTGGCATTGTACCATTGCGCAGTGGTTAACAAAACCGTTTTTTCTGATGTATTATTGCATGTGATATGATGGCTCGATAAAAACCACCACAAACACGGGCTCTATTAGGTGATTCATACGTAAAGCTTCTTATTTGCGCAAAAGGTAAGTGGATGTCGCCGAATTCAACCTGTATTAACCTGGTAGGGTAAAAAAGAAACCTCATGGGAGACCTAGATCATCATGGGCCTTGCATGAAAAAAAAAGCACTAAAACCTTTGCTCCACGTTCGAGGGGTGAAGCGGTACAAACAATTTATATACGGTTCTGTGTGCACGGTTCTCTACTTTTTATATACCGCTAACAGTGCCATTGTTCTTTCACTTATGGAAGAAATGCTCTTCCTTCCTAATAAAGCGGGTTATTTAGCCTAATAAGAGGGAGAGGGTCAGCGTAAACGTTTTAATGGAATTTTTTAGATAATAATATTGAGGATTATGCGATCCGTTTTATTTTAAGCAAAGAGAGGGATTTTCTTGCGGGAATAGATATCACCAATCCCTGAAACCACTGGCAGCAAGGAAAAAAGGCAGGCCGAAACGAAGATAGGTGAACCCACAAACTCATGCTTCTACAACATAGGGAATTCGTGGTCCGTGCCACGCAAAAAAAAAAAAAAAAAAAAAAAAAGCGTTCACGGCTAGGCTATGAGAAGGGAACGCCATGACCACAATTGGAAGAAGTTTGCTGCTTATTGTTACATTTTGTGACTTGTCCATTTTCTCAACAATATTTGCTAGGCGCTTTTCAATTTTCGTTTCATCGTTCTATTCGATGAAATATTACAGTATAGAGTATAATCGAAAATTCAGATAATTATTCTCCTAGCAAATATGTAGTTTTTTTTTTTGATTAATTTTTCCATTTATTCAAATTAATGTAACGTTTTCGATTATTCAGTATAAAAAAAATAAATAAAAGTTAAGGATTAATAACTAAATAAATTTAGGCATTCAAAATTCTTCATAAATCCTTTTCTACATATAACAGGAAACGATGAGTACGCCAACGCATATGGAAAATATTCGACAACTCTATTATTTGGGTCTCTTTGAGAGTTCAGCTGTTGATAAGGATTGTATCGGATTTGCTGGTGGTGATAAAACGGTTGAACGAAGGTCAAGTGATGAACGACTTATTGAACATGTCGAAAATGCGCAACTAAAAGGTGATCTACCAAGAGATGCAAGGGATTGTCAACAAGTTGCTGTCAGTGTTTCAAAACATGGTCTAAAGGTATTCGTTATTGTTTATAAATTTGGGGAAATTCAATGGTCAAGTTTTTACTTTCTCTTATATATTCCTATAGGCGAGGAAATTTTCCAATTTTTTTTTCAGGTTTGAAGACGAAAATTACCATTCAGATCTATCATATATTTCATCTATCATATGTCATAAATTTACGAAAAAAAAAATAAATAAATAGAAATTGGAATATTTGTTGTATTTATTTGAATAAAATAAAATATTTTTTAGGAACATAGAAGTTGAAAGGAACATTTTTCGTTTTTTACTTTACAAAATCTTTGAAAATTTTTGCAAAATGCATAAACGCATATTGCAGATAACCGATTTAATAAACGGCAACGTTTTGGATCGTGTAGCATTGCTGAGTATTATTCAGTGTGTTTCATTCGATGATGGTTTCGGTAATACAAATGTTGTTTTTCTTGTACAAAAACCATTAAGTAGTCTTATGCAATGTTATCTTTTTCAAGCACAAAATGCATCCGATGCAGATCATATATGTAAACAAGTGAAATTTGTATTTAATGCTGCACTTCGGCAACTTTAATTTTTTTTTTCAATTATTAGTTTATTTTGTTTTTGTTGTGATTTTTTAATTTCGTAATAAACAAAACTATAATTCATGATGAATTATTTTAAAAAATTTTTTAAAGTTTTATTTTGTGTCAAACAAGAAATTGAACAATTGCACATATTCTCAGCGATATTTACTCATTTCATCTCGTCAACCGTTGTGAGATTTTTTCATAACATATCGAGCTCAAACTTGGGTAACTAAACCGCCAATGGTTCAATTACCCAATTTTGAGGTTGGTGTGCTATGATTATGACTCAAAGAGTAAAAAATTTTTTTTAATTTCTTAAAGTTTTATTTCAAATAATCTCCCAGAATATGCTTACTTTATTTGATTTTATGCTTAAAAGCCTATTTCGTTTCCTTAATTTGTGCAAAAATTTGCACAAAGAAAATTTCATCTCTAGAAAATATCAAAAAGGAGATACCATAAAATATATCAGTGATCTGTGCGCATATAAATACGGGGAAGAAATAAGTGCCAGAATTTTTTGGCAGCTATGTTTTGCTATTCTTTTCTATCATTGGTACCTATAGGAGGGATAAAATATTTATATGCAAAAACTAGTGACTATATTTCACCAAAGTAAGTAAATATATTTCAGCGCCTAAAACTCTCCATCACTGATTTTAATTCTTCTTAGGTCATTCTGTCTTCCATCGTGATTCCCATTAAAATTTTTCTTGAATTGTGCATTTCATCGTTAATCTTTATTCGTATCATTATTGTTAAATGATGATAAAAATCTATCTATTTGTTGAACGCAATTAAGAAATATAATGTCTTTTGTTTATTTTTTTAAATATATCTATGAAGGTATCGACTTTTCGAAACGTTTTCTCTATGAGAAATCGCTGCACACTACAAATGTCAAATGGTGGTGCCATCGTGAACTGTGTCAAACAAGAAATTGAACAATTGCACATATTCTCAGCGATATTTACTCATTTCATCTCGTCAACCGTTGTGAGATTTTTTCATAACATATCGAGCTCAAACTTGGGTAACTAAACCGCCAATGGTTCAATTACCCAATTTTGAGGTTGGTGTGCTATGATTATGACTCAAAGAGCCGAAACGTGGACGTAAATTATTATTCGATCTCTACTCAACGCGTTACATGGTCATAACAAAAGAACTGCCTATCGATGATGCATCTGCGAAACAACAGTGTTATTACTCATATTCAAACATAAAATTACAACATGATAGATAGATGGGTTATAGAACATTTCATGATGGATCGGAAGTTTTATTTTCTTGCTTTCTTTATTATGATATTGATATTTAACTATATATTATATGATATTTCGCCTATTAATTTTATTTAAATAAATATTGAAATTATTATATGATAGTAAAATAAATGATTTACTAATTGCTCGATATTGACATCAATTAAAACAACATTGATCACAAATATTATCTAACTATTTGATTGAACATAAGTGAAATAAAACACTGACAAAACGATATTCAAATTCAATTTTCAAGAGTTATCAACATTTTAGAGCAATCGAACAATCAATTCTTTTATTCAGTAGAAATATATATGAACATGATGGCTACTCATAGCTTTAATACCAACGTTGTACGGCTAATCATTCTTCGTATAGAGCCGAGTCGAAGAAAGTGAATATTCCATATTTATAACTAAATTTAAAGCTTAAATTGCAACATTAAATGGAAGAGACATGAAAATACCATCATGGAAATGAAACATCCCTATCTGGGCAATCTCCCGCTATCGGGAAATATTCCCTTAAGATCGATGTTTCCCATTTCAGAATTCCATATGTTTATTTACGATTGATTCATAACTCGCCTATATTTCAATTCCAAGGGGTTTTTTTTCGGGGAATGTATCAGAGTGGTGTCTACATAGTGACCTTACGGTAGATATCGTTCGCAAGAAATCAATCAGCTCACTGTCGTTGAAATAATTTTTACAATTTCCATCAACGTCGGTTTTGTTGTCGCCTTCATAAATAATCTAACCAAAAAAAACCTATAAACTCAATTTTGATTTCGAATTTCTCGCTATTTTTCATCATTGTTACTCCGTGACGAAATCATCAAAAAAAAGGAAACCGAACATATTGAGTGATGTTTTCTTTGATTTTTTCTTCTTTTATATTTTTATGAAAAAAAAAATTGAATAATACGATTTGAGGTTGGCTATAAATGCCGATATTTAGGTATATGCGATGTAGATGATCATTAAAAGAATCAAATAATGCAATTTCAACGAATTGATTGTGCAATTGCATTTCATTATGATATGCAATGCTTATGTTGCAATCGACGATAAATTATGAAAACAAAAGAATTGTTCGGGCAATTCGAACACTTTCATGCAATATTGCAACACAATTTTTGAGGTCATCAAATGCAATGAATGACCTTATTTGCATCGGTCATTCGAAATGATGCACCTAAAGTACGACCCCCGTTGTTTAGTTATTTAGGTATGTAGGCCGATGAGTACGCAAAAAGGTGAACAATATGTGTTTATATTTGCGGCAAAAGGATTTGTTGCTTTTGTACTCACTTCGTTGTCTTCTATTGTTCTGCTTTCTTCAATATTTTTAACAACTATTTGAGCTCATTGTAAAACGAAGAAAACGATGCATTTTTTTAAATTCATCTAATTAACTTTCCCATTTCAAAGTCTTATTCCCTATATTTTATCATATTACCCTATGTTATTATTTTTATATTCAAAACCTATTCCTATATTATTTATTTATTTATTTTACATTATTCTTTATTATTTATTATGCAATTATAGTTTGCATTTCATATTCAAATTATACAAATAATGACGTCATTAATATCGCATATGCTTATATTCTAAGCAATACATTGATTGCTTTAGATAATCACTGAGCTAAGTTCTTCTCCATTACCTTGAATTTCTTCTCCACTACCTTCAAGTTTTTAATTAAGAGTGGGAATTGATTTGTGTTATATTTCTAGCCATTGTGCTTAAATTTTTATTAAACATTTTAATTTTCTCTTTTCATACGTAATATTTATGAATGTGAGAGAATTAAAATTTTTACTATTATTATCTTCTCTTTTATTGTTTCTAATAATTCGAAATTTTAGGCGAATAAATAAATCTTTCTTTTTTTTCAGATATGATATATATTCGAGAATTGTTTCTCATTAGTATATTTATTACTCCTTTGAGAGGATCTTTTTGTGGTGAATCTGCAATACCATTCAGTTTTGAGGTAATTTCAAGTTTAACTCAATTTCCCGCTTTAAATCAAAATTTTCAGCTCAAGAAATCTCGTTAAAATGCGTATATTTTAACGATTTGAATTCTTTATTTATTTGCTTTTTTTTCTTTATTCAATAATATAATCCTAATAGAAATATAAATATTGATAAAAATCCAAGTTAATAATTGAGAGAGATGAAATATTAATACAATTTGGGAAGGGTAAATGTTATCCTTAAGAAAAGAGTAGTACTTCATAAGTATCAGAAGAGGAATTTTTATGCAGTAAAACTGCAATTTATTGACTCGATTTCATTTGGATCCGAGAAAAGAAATTCTATTCTAATCAGTGCTTATCATATTCTTATCTCCGCCTGATAACAGTGCCAATATTAAGAAAGCATGAAATAAAGCAAGAAATATATTCCTCCAGGCGCTTCCAGACGGACAACCAATCCTGGGATGTGCACGACCAACTTGCTTCGGATGGAATGCAGATGGCAAACCGTTCAGTCAGAATGCTCAATTCTATAGCGTCAATAAAATAGCCGATGGATTTATGCGTAAATCTTTCGATATGCCACGTGAACGAAGCGATGATGGTGCACGTGGATCATTCATGCCACAAATTGCGGTTCGACGTTTTCCTTGAATGCAATTTTAGGAGAAATCGCCTGATGCAATTTTCGCAATTGCTAAAATATTTCGCAATCGCAGCGAATGTGAATCCGTACAACTCTTAGAGGGGGTCTACGCCTATGTGACAAGTCACTTGCATTACTTAACATCTTCAGAACATCTATTTTGATGATCACTGCAGCAAATTGGAATACTTTTTATTGCTTTTAAAATAATCCGCATGGAATTGCATTTATCATATTTGCAATTGCAAAACAGTTTGATTTTTACAACTTATTGCAATTCAGGTAAGACATCTATGTGTATATATACTTGTCGCTTGTCTTTTAATTTATTGCAACGCCGAAAAGGTTCGCAGAACTTGAAGAATGGTAGCTTTGATGTGTTTCGAAGAATTTTTAACGAAAAATGAAATATTTTGTCATTATTTGTATATATTTTTGTATGTCTATGGGCGTTTATTTGTTTTTTGCCTATCTATTCCGGTAATCTCACTTCATGAATCAAACAAAAGGTATGCTGATAAGATTTGGTGAACTAAAATGTACAAAGTCGACTTTTTTCTCTCTTCACTCGAGAATGAACAAGGTGGAATTTCCAGTTGAAAAGTTCCACGCCCAGTCACTATGCTATGAGAGGTAGCTTTTTTTCATTCAAATAGCTTTATTTCTACTAAGTCATTTTGGATAGAATAAAAACGAACTTAAAAAAAATCGACATTAAATAATCCATAGAAATGATTTGTTCAGCACAATGATTTCAATATTTATTTCTAACATAGTTAAATAATATTTTTTTCAGGAATGTGAACCAGCATTTGAAAGTGATTCATGTCCACGAACTCATCAATGGGTTGGTGGTATTGCTCCGATCTCTAAAGATTCTAAAGCTTCGTAAGTTTGCTAATTTTATTCCATACCTATTTCAATTGCTTGATTTTAAAGATCTGAAAATCCTAAATTCTATACCATGTTGCAATGTATTGGTAATGTTTGAAACGAATCGAAATGAAAACTTTTCATGAAGCAAGCTTTTTGGCCAAAAACGCGATATCTTTTATGGAAAATACTTTTTATTCGGCTACTATTTTTTCTTCAGGAAAAACGTAAATATTTGCATATCATATTTCGTATATTTTAAGGCGTAAAAGAATTGAATTTTTTCAATAATCCATTATCGTTTATGAAATTAGTTCTCCTTTTTCTTTAATATTTACATTTTTTTTAATATAACGGATATAGCCATTAACATTGGAAGATTTGTATAAATAAATTCGAATATTCTAGACTAAATTTTTGGTACTGAATATTAAAATCATACGGGGAATTCTTCTGACCTCGAATTATTCAAGAATTTCAATAAAGTGATTGGATATAGTTATGTGCACTCATGAAAAAAAGCGTCATAATTTTTATCTGGGATAGTATCGGCGAACCGGATAGAATGACTTTCCGGAAAAATTGCTTCGAATCCGGTTTTTTTTCTTGAAGCGCTGAAAATTCATTCATTTCATTTATTGATGAAAACACTATTTTAATGTTCTTAAAACCAGGCGTTTCGATCTCAGTCACCATATAAATAATCGAATATCGTTATTTTTCTTGTATTTCAACGATAAAAAAGTAGTTACAACTAAGATACGCAATGATACAACTTATAATCTTTTCTTGAGTATAGGATAAGGTTGAATTTAAAAGTTTTTTTTTTGGAATTTTCGGGCAGTGCTAATCGAGTGGAAATTTTTGATATAGTCTCTCTATTAAACTCTCTAAACAATATGATATTATTATTTTATGCTTTCTATAATTGAAGAAAAAAAGAAAAAAAATTGGTTGATGGTTTTATTCCCAAGATAATCACATAACAAGTGTGTAATGTGATTACCCATCAGGTATGTAGGTGTGTAATATAATTACCCATCACGTAATAGGCACGTATTGTGGTTACCCATCGGGTATGTAGGTGTGTAATCTAATTCCTCATCAGGTATTTAATATTTCAGTTTATCGCTACAATGTTGCTCATACAATATTCTCAAATATTCAATAGATCGTGGCGTAGCCACAATTCATCCAGGTGAAATTGTTGTCGGTGGTGAGGTGCTTAACGACGGTCGACAATATGCTTTCGATTATATTGCTGATATACAAAAAGTGAAAAGTGATGATGATAGGTACGTTGATTTAATTAATTAGTGATAAGAAGATGAAACGATAAACTGATAATAACTGATAAGTTGTATTTGTCTCATCCAATGATATAACTCTCAACTCACCGAATAAAAATTTAAGCCTTAAAATTGATGAATTTAAAATATTTCAAATATGTAAAATGGACAACGGCCGAGAGATTTATAGAAATGCTTATTCATCGAAGGTGAGATAATTTGGCAGTAATGCTGACAGTCGAGAAGTTTCACCTGAGTTTATGAATATTGCATTTTTTTTTAGTTATTGAATTTTCTAGAACACAAAATCGTTACCTAGTGAATTCTTCAAAGATTTTTTATTAGTGACGTTAATATGCAAATTTCTCAAAACTAATATTTCAGCGCTGTTTATGATGTTACCGTTAGACGTTTCCCATGTCTTCCAATGCCTGATGAGCAGTCAATTTCCGGTAAGTATCAAATGCTGAATTATTTCCATTTCTATAATATAACCGAAATAGATACTCTCTATTTAATGCATAAGCGTTATATATTTCTTAAGTCAGTGGTAGATTATCAGGTCACGACATCTGCGACAATCAACTTGTTCGATGTGGCCACAACTTTATTACCTGAAATAGAAAATAAACTTTGAATCAGTATAAATTTCTTGACTAAAGAACTATCCACATATGATCGATTAAAAGTTTTTTTTTCTTCAATTTCACTCACGAAGACTTTAAAACATTTGTTATGGCAGTCACCTTACAAGTAGTGGGTGTGGTACTCGGCATAATTGTTTGTTTATTCTCAAAAGTGATCAGTTTATTTTTTTCAATGAAAAATTCTAAAAAAAAAGTCCAATAAGGCATTCTTTTTAGCATCACTCGAATACATAAGGGTTATAAGGGTTCACTAGAAGATGGCGAATAGTGCGAAGTGGCATCACTGCTAGCTTGGATTCACATTCCATCCTCTGCAATATGTATAATAACTCAGACTAAAATATCACAAGTAAAATATCACAAATATCGTTGATGAATAATAAAATATATAAAGAATAAGTGTAATAATGCCCTAAGTAGGTTAGATGGCAAAACTATATCCAATAAAAATGGATGTATCACTTGTAATCGTGTTGCTGTAGAACAGTCTCATTTGAAAATCTTATAGAAGCACTTTCAATTCATTGGCAAATTATTAAATGAAGCATCAAAAATATGACTATATTCTGAGGCGTTTTGAAGTATTGTTGAGTATTGCAGTTGATAATTCGGTAATCGATGAAATGGAAAGACGTTTCTATTTGCCGGGTAAAATATCGACAATAAAACATAATAGAGGAAATGCAATCGCTTTTCAAGTTTGTTTTCTCTTTTCTTTTTTTTCGTTCGTTGAAATTATTGGAATATTTGTATAATTCGTTCGAAACGTGGAAGCTTCTCTCATATTCTTGTGAAGTTAAAATAAGAATCAATCCTCTGAAATATAAGTAAACTCTTCTTTCAGCGTTAGAGAAAATTATTAAAGGATTGAGATTATTTGGGTCAATATGTGTTATTCAATTTTCTAATGAAAATGTTGGAAAAAAATGTCGCCTAGTCATGTGATTAAATTTCAGCCTAACAATATTAGATGATGCTTACAGTACTTTAAACAGCAACCTTGATCAATCACTTCATAGTGCATCATTGATCTATTTCAGGCTCCGATACAGACAATTCCAGCTGCAATTCCACAACAAATCGGTGTACAAGAAACCATTGAACAAGTTGTGCAACAACCAGTTCGACCAGTTCAAAGTATGTTTCATTCATTAATGTTTTCAAGTTTTTTAAATTGTATTCTTCTAATTTTAAACTAAAAAAAATACTTTTTGCATATAACTGAGGTAATTAAATTTTAAAAAATTGTAGATGACATACTCGAGTCGCTGTATCTGCTCGTTTCCTCACCGATTTCATACCCTTAAGTGATTTCTTCAAAGCAACTATGACTTACTCATCGAAAACGCATTGTTCAATTATCGATCGTCATGATCTTATTGTAGTTGCACTCATTTTTTTCTTGTAAAATTTTTTCTCTTTATCAGTTGCATCCACTTAGCAAATTTCTACATGTACATCTGAAAAATGAGTGGGGAATTTAGTAGGACCTCTAATTTCCGATGACTGGAAAATTTGACCAATATTTTACCATCCATGATTATTACTTTAGAGAGAATGCAGCGAATACTTTGCTTCCTCTTCCAAATAAATTCAGATTAATCTCGCATAACTGCTTTTCCTGACCATTCATAATAACGTAGTAAGAGGTCGTATGAGGCCAAATTTTATTGCATAACTTTCATTTAAGCCCTCTTTGTATGCGGGAATAGCTGGTCACCTATTCTCATAGCTGTTATTTATGAGACTGTTGTTAGAATGAAATTTACTTAGGCACATTCAGCAGTGAGCGCCAGAAGAAACGGTCTTTACACACCCCAGAAGCCAATATTGAATATAAAAATATAGATTATTAAAATATAGATTTCAATATTAGATCACTCAAAACAACGCATATTTCTTTCAGCACAACTTGTGCAGCAATTTCAAGTTCAAAGGGTTAGTAGTTTTCTGTTTGCTTCATTATTGCAATTATCGCAAATCTTTTCATTCTATGCAAAAAAAGTGCTTTTATTGCATGTAGCTTATTTTTCAATTGCAAAAAGTTCCATCTTTTTTTAAAGCTCATTGATTAGTGCATAACAAAATTATCTATGTACTTATAAATAACGTTTAATGAATTTTTGAAAAAAAAAATTTAAAAGTATTAGAAGAAAAAAATATTTCCATCATCATGTTACTTTTCAATTGAATATATTTTAATTGTTGATATTATTAAAATAAATTAAATAAGATAAGATAAGATATAAGTATATTCGATTCAAAGTGTTAATACGATAGGAATAATAATATTTCATAATAACTTCCTACTGAATTCCGCCTATAATGTTTTAGTGGAATGCAATTTATATTAATTCTTTTTAACTATTATTTTTCATTAAATATTTCAAATGTCCTTCATAGTTGCAAGAAATGAAGCGGAAAAAAGCCGCAATGAAACAAACAACTTCATTTATGTTGCATATCAAACTTATCGATGTTTCCGCAATTATTTGCAACATATGAATAAATTAATTACTGTAACCATTTATATATTTCATCAAAACTATTATTTCCTATTTGATTTACGGCACGCAAAAACGAGTGTACGGTATGCAAAAGAAATTACGGTAAGATAATCAACGAGAAGCAAAGTGAGCATTAAAACATTCTTGTGATATAATGCATGAATTATCTTCATCGAAATATTTCAGTTCCAAGCAATTCCTGTACAACAACTTCCCCCACCTCCACCACCACCACCACCACCAGCACCAGTAGCAGTTAGAGGCGGTTTGTTCTCTTTCGTATATTGCCTATTTCTCTCATCATCATTGCAGTTAGCGCATTTTGAGGGAAATACAATAAGCAAAGCAGGAATGGATGCCTTATATCTGTCATTGATATGGCGATTTTATAGTTATTTAAATATCTTGAAATAAGGCAACAAATTAGTCAAAAGAACATCAAATATTAGAATCATAGAAAAAGATCGTATACTCTAACAAAAATTCAAGAAAATTTTTGATAAAACCATAAAAAATTAAAATTTTAGCAATCTCAAATAGCACTATAGTTGAATGCTCTAAAAATGAATAAAAAAAGTTTAGCCAGAAATTTAATAAGAGAAAGTAGAATACGTTTTTTTTTCGAGGAAAACCAACGCTTTACAGTACTGAGTTCATTCGATGCCGTGTTTATCCCATGAAGATCAAAATTTATAGGTTATCCGCTTCTCTCGAAATTAGCTGTCATTTTTGTTCTTGTTTTTTCTTTTTTTTTCTGTTATCCTTTCATCTGCAGTTATGTTAATTTTTGCTTGTTGAATCATATCGATAGCAAGAAAATATATAGCAATATTCAATTCAGTAATTAGTTATAAATTTAAGTATTTTAGGCCTATATGTAAATAAATAAATAAATAAATAAATATGTAAATATGTAAATATATAAATGGAAATAAATATCGAAATAAGCCTCATTAATATCTGCAGAATTTGCACTAATATTAAGAGTATTTAATCTATACGAGTCATGAATCATTTTTTCATATTTCAGGAGGTTTTGCGTTTTGCTTCTCAAGTGATATGAACGTAGAAACATCGAATGGGAAAATGAAAAGGATGGATGAACTGAAAGTTGATGATTGGATACTTAGCGCTAGAAATGCCGATGTGATTTTAAATATCTTTTAAAGTTTTTGCTAATAATATTACAGAATTGAGACAGTAATTTTATTGCAAAAAAAGCTTAAATTTGCATATGGCATCGAAATGATGCGATATGCAGATTTATGCAAATTAAGACAACCAGCAATTATATAGCTCATAATCATAAGCATGAGTAGCACACAAGAAACAAGTCCTACCCTAAATAGCCGCAGTGTTTAAGGTTTTCCCATTTTAATCACAAAGCTTAAATGGTGAACTTTGTTTACGTTATAGCCCAACTTTAGTACACCTAAGGTTTCGATGGTAACTATTACCCATTCCAGAATGAAGCTAATATCCACAAATAAAGTCTAAATTTAGTATCCTCCACTATTTCCGACGAATCCAGTAAATGTTATAAAATTATTCGTGCATTTAAACAAACTCTTCAATTGTCAATGATTGCTAGATGACGTCATTCGGTCATTGCTTAAATTTCTTTTTGCATGATATAGCATATTGCGGCTGCTTTTTGCGTACGCGTATATGTGTTTGTGTATAGCTTTATCATAAGTCTTTTCCGTTGGGAAACTATAGCCAACAAGATAGGGCAACTTTCTTCTCAACGAGGCCATGTTTTCTTTCAGAGCCTACTTTTGGGCATATTTTCCATTGCGTGAATTAGTGACTATAGAGGCCATTAAAAAATCATTTGCCTAGCCTTGCACTACATTTTTCATCCTCGTATTACTACTCATCAAGCCTTTGTTATTTAATGTTGATGCCTTTTTTCAAAATTTCCATACCACCTACTTTATTTTCTCTCTTACTTTCTATCGTTTTTAGATAGCACTAAAATTAGCATTCTAAAGCAAATCTGTTTTTCTCATATTCAATGATATTTTAAGATTATGATTTCTTAGGCCATATTACACTATAGACTAAACAATACATTTTATTGCATATTTTCTTCTCTTCGGCTATAATATAATGTGTTCCATTAGATTTCTTTCAGATATCTATATTGTACTATTTTTTTACTTCCATATAATATAATTCAAACTATACTACCTATGTTCTTCTGTTATTATTATATTTTATTATTGCAAAATAATTTCATCACATCACAAAAAGCATTTTTTTTTCAATAATATAAANTTGTTTACATTGAAATATTCGTCACTGTTGTGAGAAGATGCTCTTGAAAACCTTGAAAAAAAATTTTTGGAAAACATTCTGAGAAAAAAGTTTCGAGCAAAAAATCTGGAAAAAATTTCTGAAAAAAATTCTCAAGTGAATTGAATTTTTCAAACTTTTTATGATTTTTCCAATTTTTCAAATGAAATTTTCTCATAAACGGCACAATCTAGTACCGATCGAATGAGTTGAACACATTTATAAGCCATAAAATATGAATGATATAACCAGTATATTCGTTGAATGAACTTATGAAATTGGAAAGCGTAGCATATTTTGAATTATTTTCGACCTACGAGTAAAATTGAATCTACCAAGAATGCTAACCTAATTGCTTTTATTGCTGTTTAGATTTTTTCCCTTATAATTTTTTTTTGCTTCATATTGTTTGTAATTCACTTCCAAATTGTAAAAGTACAGATTTCCATCCATATCTATTGCCCTATTTACAACAACTGTGTAAATACTATCACAGTTAGATGCAATCAACTATCTACAAAAAAAACAAAAATAAAATAAAATAAAATACGCAATAGTTTAACGCAATAGTTTATGATAGAATTCGATCGCTGGTTACTGATTCGATCACATTACTTACAAATCTAATAAAATGAAATTCTTTTTTTCGCTGATTATCAAAAATTAATGACTTTATTAGTGTTCTCTTCAACATTTTAAAGATTAACCCATAAAAAGCACTAGAAAATGGATTGATAATGAAAAAGAAATTGCATTCTATATGATGGTATGAAAAAAGCGCAGAAGCAACACGTTGAATCGATAAATTTTCATCTTCTTTTGTATTGCTGTTAATTTCAGTGATAATGAAATCCCATTGCAATAATGTTGCATTAAGTTAAACATTTCTTTGCAATTGCAATAGCTTTGCAAAAATGAGTGCAAACGATCCGTTTTATTTTTAGCTGAATATTTTAATATCAGAGATTATCAATATTGGGTGTTTATTTCGGCATGAAAACTCATTACGATACTTAAAATGTACATCACAGTTTAAAGGTTACTGTAGTTTACTCAGCAAGTGTTGTATTTGCGTTCATGCCTAAACGGCCTATAAACTTTTCGAACTTCCCATTTCTTCTTTTCATCCCTTCCCTCACCCCCTTACCCACCTCCTTCCCCCAAAAAATTGAACTGATATCGCGATATGGTAGATTTCTATTTGTGTCAGGCAGGTTTTCATCTGACGCATTGTTTGCCCGGTGCACTTGAACTTCATATTTCTTGGCTTACCATAGATTCCATCAGCGATAGGCTATATGTGCGTCCATTATTCGTCCTTCAAAATTGTTTTACTGCAAGATCTCATATTACGGATCTAACTTAGCGTTGATCGAAATCAGCATCCTGGTCTTTTTTATAACCTTTTTTTCTCCATGTCCTCATTTAAAATTGCTGTGCATCAATTACCCAGTGAAAGTTCTTCTCGATAACCCGAAAATCTTTCTTGGTAAAGAGATTCGAGATTCAATCAATAAGAAAAATCATTTTCAGGCAAATAAGAGATTCATTGAGATGAAAGTGATTTCTATTGAAGAGGTTAATGAGACAGGTATTTTTGCACCTCTCACCGAGAATGGTAAACTGCTGGTTAATGGTGTACTCGCATCATGCTATACAAATATTGAAAGTCATCGTTTACAACGATATTACTTCCAGGTATGCTTCTTATATAATATATGAATCTTTATATTGTGTTCTATTGAAAAGTCTATAAATCGAAATTGCAATATTTAAATAATATTTGCAAACTAAGAGAACCTAGTTGATAATATCCATATTATTGCAATATCATATTTTTAGATGATAACAGCGTATTTAGTACGTAATATAACTATATATGTTACTTTGATTTGAAGCATTAATTTTTAAATGATTGCAAATGATATATTAAAGTGGTCTGTTATTTGCAATAAACGTTCTATATTCCTACAAATTGCATCAATTGCATTGTGATATAACTGTTTGACTAAATGTTGCACTTTACTGCAACGCATTAATACTCTCATAGAGTAATGAAAACAAATAAAGCCATCATGTGTCAATAACGAATAACAATGTAAACAGATGTTTTATTTACATAGCGAATAAAATTAGCTAAAAACGTTGAGAGAGGAAGATTTATTACACAAATTAACATCTTCGTTAATATGGAATATATAAAATCTCTAATCAAATTCTATTAAATCCTATTATGGTTATTTATCAATATATTAGAATCACGGCTTTATATGATGGCTAATATAATGATGAATATTACTCATTAAAATAGTACAATAATAATACAATAAGGCACAGAACAACAATATTTTAAAAATATTGCAAAGATATATGCAATCTTTCAATGTTTTTGCATTTTATGATTGCAATTTCTTCCAACTTTGTGTATAGCACATTTCTTTGTTAAAATTGCGATATACTTTAGCCATAATGGTTATGTTATTTCAAGTACAAGAGTAAATCAACGAAACCTTTCAATCAACGAAATTTACGCCTATCAACCTTTCAATATCGCATTAAATGCTTCTAATCATTCATCTCTTTAAAGAAAATTTGTCGCATTATTGTTAAGACTATTCGTTAGTAGAGCAATCGTTGAAGAAGAATGCGGTAAATAATTGAATGATGTGATTATGAAGCGAAGGAGAAAATTATTACAGGTGATGGAGACATGGGCATCTGTAGCACGACGATTCTTTGGTCATTCGATTGCTAAAATGCTATTTGGATCGTTAGAAAATAGTGAGGTGAATTTACATGCATTAAAAAATATATTTCTAAAGTATTGACTATTACGATTTTCACTTTTTTTGCAAATGCACATTGTATCACGTCAGAAAAAATAGTTAGTTGCTTATAAGCGATGTTTATTATGTCGCATATATAAAGATCAAATTTTTCGAATACTGATTCGTTCCGGAGTCACTTCTGGAGTCTTTGGCGTCTTTTTCTTGCCGGATGTAGTCCATGCTTCGAATCCGGAAATGTTGCAACATCAGGTGCGTTACGTTTATTCACTTCAAAGTTGCTATGAACTCTCTTGATCTACGGAATATGAAGCAATTATTGATTATTCTTAATATATAAAATGCTAAAAAAGAAACGACGATGCATTGATGAACGTTGCAGAAAGATATACCATTCGGTGTGAACGTTGCGTTGGAGATGCTCGAATTGGTTTTACCGAAAAATATTCGACTCTTATAAATATAGAAAATATCAATCGCATTGACTCAATCATATTTGATGCTCGTTTTGCTTCGATTCATATATATGTTAGGAATCAATTTTTGCATTCATTTCTGCCATCATAACAACATTTATTGAAGTTTTTTTCTTGTATTTAATTAATGGGAATTTATTTCCATCGATTGTTTGTTGCTTTTGCGCTTTATGGATTTGAATCCTATCAAGTTCAATTCAAGTATTTAAGTGTTTGCAATCGTTAAACCCCCCCCCCCCTTCGCCCCAATATAGAATTAGTTACTAGTTGAGTAAATGTTTGCAAGAACAATAAATTAAT